>OX381718.1:63057921-63538291 GCA_947462335.1 Harmothoe impar | reverse complement strand
GGTTATGTCACGCCACAAAACCCCTTATTATACCTTCATCAATTGTATTACGTCATATTACGTCATATTACGTCATAATTATGATTTATGATTATTAATATTCATATTTATTATTATTTGTAATCCGCACAATACTTTATACATATTTTCAATCCATATGTCCATCAAAGTACACCTAGACGTCAGACATACCTATTTCTCACTAAGCCAAGCCAAACTAACCCCCATGCATAATTAATCCATAGATCACAAGCAGACCCTTATCCCAGGGACAATAGGTAACGGTCAGCCCCTCCAGACGACAAGGCACTGACCGGTCACCTATACACAAAACAAATGAACTATATGTTGACCTCAAGGATTAACTGTCAACACATAAAACAATGCTATAAAGCTGGACACCCTTAATCAGTGTGGCACCGCCAAAGCCACTTGAGCCGGCTGGAGGCCACCTGGAAGGTGGGCGACAAAGCCCCCATGTGTGCATGCTACTTATTATGTAATCCATTACCCATAATGCACTGGACCCAGGCTCCCCACCCGCGGTCCAGCGCACACCACATGTTAAAGCCATGAATATATAATTATCCAATCAAATGTCAAATGTATATTATCCAATGAAAACCACTGTTACATCTACTTCCGGTCACATGGGCACCCCCTCCACCTGCCGGGCACCTGTACTTATACCCCGGTCAGATGGAGGAGGAAATCACTTATCATCTTGCAACCATCAGTAACTTATATACTGAGCCCTAGTGACTGGTACTCTGATATTAATATTATTATTAATAAAAGATACCAAGTATTGAAACTGACGTCTCACCTCATCTTTACGCCCTCATTGATGTGGAAAGGGTTTTCCCTAGCCACAGAGTGGTAGAGAACCGGGCAACCTTCAGCTACCTGCGACCATGAAGAAATTTTTTAATGCAGAGACACCAGTCCCTCAGTGACCTATCATCACGGAGGCACACTAGGAGCCAGGGACCAGCACCAACATCAGGTCTACAACCCACCAGGAGGAAAGGACCAAGCAACAACAAGCACATCAACAAGTCCACCTCCTGCATCTACAAGGACACAGTAAGACATTCTAAAACAACACTTATAGACACTGTACCTATTATACCTATAGACATAGCTACCCCACCCACCTCTCCCATTCGTGTTGAACCCACTGTCAACATGGCCGGAGACGATCAGGTAGAGGTAGAAAGACAACGAGAACTAGACGATAGGATATCAAGAAAATTAGATGAACAATTAGCGGCCCACAAGGCAGAGTTAGAAAGACTCAACGCAGAATATAGAAACAACAAGTCCATTAGCGACCTGGCTAGCGCCATATCAAAAGCCAACAAATACACCATCCGGGAACCAATCAAATTCTCCAAACCAGACATTAAGATGAGCACCAGAAAGTGGTTCACCGACCTAGAACGTTTTGTTAGGCTTAAATACCCTCAAGAAGATCATCCCATCCACGTCACTTGTGCAGTCTATCTAGCTGGACCAGCGTACGAGTGGTACAGTATGCAGCCCACTAGCATACAGGATGATTACGATCTCATAAAGAAGGGACTTATTCATCACTTCAAGGATGTCGAAAATGACATCAAGCTATTGACACTGTCCCAATTTGACCCCACCCTACACACCATGGAAGAATGGCTAAAGGACGCCAACACCCACTTCCAAAACAAGGGGGTGGACATAGAAGCTGCCATCATCCAGGTAGCCACAGTATTAAACGAGGACTACCGAGAGGCGATCAGAGCGGAAAGTCCTACTACATGGGCTTCCCTCTGTAGAGCGCTCAGGTGTGCGTACCTTTATAAGAAGACCTCCACACACAAAGTATCATCCCTGTCCAACAACACCCTAGATCCAGTCATAGCTGCTCAGTTAAGGGAGAAGGACAGGGAGAACGAGAAACTAAGAGACCTTCTTCAGAAACAACAGGAAGTTATGGAGACGGAACATACCGTGGCTGCTATGGGGGGTGGTAAACCAAAACCCACCTACCACAAACAAGCAGCTACACCTACACACCAGTCTCCACCAACTGACTTTGCATTACCACCCAACTATAGGGGGAGGAGAGAGGACTTCGACATCAACTACGTTGACAACATAAGGAAGGCACGTTCAATGGGCCTCATCCCTCCCACCCACCGATTCAAAGGGGGACCTAAAGACATCATAACCCTTCTTCAAACGGGTTCCCTACCCCCACATCACTTCAAGCTCATCCAGAGCCAACAACAACAACAAAGGTGGCAGCCACAACAGCAATCATGGCAGCCACCACAACAACAACAACAACAATGGCCACAACAACAACAACAACTTCAACTTCAACCAACGCCACAAAACCCCACTCCACAGTACACCATGGCACAGCTCGTCAGCATGATGAACGACCTCACCAAGACGACGGGAAACTAGATTGTCATCCTATGGATAGGCCTCATCAGGATGACAAAACAGTCCCCAACACAGAAGAGACAGCATCGCCCATCGACAACACGCCACATGACCCACAGACAATCCACAACGCTGCACCAGTGCGCGGGAAACCTGCCGACGTCCAAGCTACCCTGGTAGTCGTCCCCCCACCACTACCCGACCTACACATGGAAGAAGGTGAGCAGAGTGTTTTGTTTATCAACATGGTCAATGGCAATATAGATCTACAATTCAAAGATACCAACATCCCCAGTCTAGTAGACACAGGAGCCACCGTCTCTTGCATGAGAGAGGGTCTAGCCTCCACTCTATCGAAACTAGTTCCTCATGAGTTTTCACGAATCAGGTCCAAAGTTTATCTTGCTGATGGAGCATTGTGTCACATCAAAAGAGCTATCAAAATCAAATTCAAAATTCAAGGCAAAACATTCAGTCATCAATTTGCAATTCTTCCAAATTGTTCCTCACCAATCATACTGGGAACAGATTTCCTATCAAAAACTAAAAGCAAAATCAATTACTCCACTGACCCAACTCCAAAATCTCAACCAATCAGGGCAGTGAGAGCCATTTCGATACCTCCATTTTCCGAAATGGCCATAACAGGCCAAGTCACATGCTACCACTCAGTCAGTCAAATCAATGGTATAACAGACAATTTCGACAGATCAGACAAACTTCCAAACTACATCGTACAACGTTCAGTCGTGACACCTGACCAAAGAGACAGACACCCACTGATATTATTGAATATCACATCTAGAATCTGTAAAATCCAGAAGGGTGAAATCGTAGCCTTATATACAAAAACAGACATAGACAAAGAAAATCATATATTATCGACAGGCTACGACGACACACAACCCGAGGAGACAGACATTCACATAGACATAGACAACAACTCTACTATCAGTGACAGTGCATCATCAACAGGGTCAGACAAAACATTCTATGTACCAACACCAACATACTCAGAGTATTCTGACTCTGACATGGATCAATCCATGTCAGACGACGACGATCATATAAATATGGTACAAGAGACATGTCACGACGAACAAGACATAGACAAAGACATGTACATAGGAAAGGACATAGACATAGAACCAGAAGAAGAAAAATCACACGTCTTCCAAAAACCAGACTGCCTCACAGAAGATCAATTCACAACTTTTTGCCAATTAATAGAAGAATACGACGACATATTCGTGGGAAAAGATAATATTATTGGAAGAACCCATCTGTACACCCATAAAATCAACCTGATCCCAGACGCCAAACCCTTACAGTTCTACCCATTCAGAATGGCCCCGCACAAAGCTGAACGACTTGAAATTGAATGTCAGAAGCTGGTAAAGCAGGACATTCTGGAGGAAACCAATACGGGTCCCTGGTCATCCAGAAGTTTTCTTGTAGAGAAAAAGAACGGGCAAGGTTACAGATTAGTGACAGATTTAAGATACGTGAACTCCCAATCCATCAACCAAGCACTCACATCACCACGAGCAGACGACAGCCTAGAAATGATTGGTGAGATGCGACCTGCCGTGTTCTCTAAAATGGATGCCCAACAAGGGTACTTCCAGATACCAATTAGAGAGGACGACAGGGACATCACAGCCTTTCTCACTAGGACCAAAAAGTATAGATACAAGACCATGCCCATGGGACTTGCCAGCAGTGCTCAGGCTTTTCAAGCTGTAGTCAACTTGATCCTACAGAACCTGCAGTACAAATGTGCAATCCCATACTTAGACGACATCTTGTGTTTATCACCTACCATAGACCAACATTTCATTGATTTAAGAAACATATTCGAAGCACTAAGAAATGGCAAACTAAAGTTGAAGAAAACCAAGTGCGAATTCTTCCTAGAGGAACTAGACTTCCTAGGAATGAAAGTCACCACTGACGGTATCAAACCATCCCCAGACAAGGTCCACAAAATCCAGACATTCCCCACACCGAAGACCACAAAAGAGGTGCGGTCATTCACTGGACTCGCCCAATTCTATAGAAAATTCATCAAAGGGTTCAGTGAAATTGGTCGACCTCTATTCAACCTACTCAAAAATGGGAACAAATTTGTTTGGACAAAAGAATGTGAGACTGCATTTCAGACCCTGAAGGACTCTATATGCAATGACGTCATCCTGCTGTACCCAGACTACAACAAACAGTTCCATCTTACAACAGATGCATCTGGTACAGCCCTGGGAGCTACTCTTTCCCAGGAGAAAGACGGCGTTCTACGACCAGTAGCCTTTGCGGGCAGAGCACTCCATGACCACGAAAGGAATTATGGTGCCACCCAAAGAGAACTATTGGGAGTAGTATTTGCAATAGAGTACTTCAGACACTACCTAGAAGGAAGACCATTCGAGTTATATACTGACCACCAAGCCCTCATCCACATGTTGACAAAATCAGATAACAAAAACATGTGGGCAAGGTGGGCACTCAAAATTCAACAATTTCAATTCAATATCCGACACATAAAAGGCAAATTGAATATACCATCAGACGTTATGTCAAGACGAGACTACCCACTAGACAAGACACCAATGACAGATCCTCCACCAAAACCCAAAGCCATAAGGGTACAACATAGAATTATGTTTGAGGATGACATACACACACAGAAATTCAAAGAAGACGAACCACCATTGACGCTACCAAAACGTCTACCCAAATCAATCCTGAAGAGTAACTCCACCCATCACTTCTATTGTGAATGTATGGATGAAAACACAGAAGACATAGAAGAAGTAAAACGATTTACCCCCAACCTCAGAGCAAATCCTGACATCCCAAGTACCAAATTACATCATTTTGGGCTTCCACAAACAGAATACAAGGGACTGTTAGCAGCCATAGTGGCCTCAGTACAACAGGAAGTGGATTCAGCTGCACGACCGGTCCCAGGCCACGCCCCACAGCAGCTGACAGTACCCTCTACATCCCTAGAAGCCCTATCAACATTCATAGAAGAAATTCAAACAGAACAAATAGAGCAGGTTGCGGCTACCCGACCGGTCCCAGGCCACACCCCGGCACCGCAACCTAATAAAACCATAGATAAACCAAAACCAAAAAGGAAAAATGAGAAGCCTAGAAGAGATGCCACAGACATGGCAAAACACTTGGCCAATCAGACCAATCATCTGATTGAAATGATACAGAGCCTCTCCGACCCACAGATCTCCATCCTCAACCTCAAAAGAGAACAAAGATACAATTTACATACGAAAGCTATCATCATGTATTTAGAGAATGGACAGGTACCCAACGACAAAAACAAGAAGGAAACGGAGCAATTTATCAAAATAGCTGATGACCACATCATGCTGAATGATATTTTGGTCCATATCAACACGGTACTATGGAAGAAACACAAGGAATTCTCATTCCAACCCGTCATCCCAGATGACATGAGACTTCCCATCTTGAAGCTTTTTCACGACCTCCCAATGGCAGGACACGCTGGCGCACAAAGAATGCTGTCGACCATGCTTCCCAAAGTATATTGGAAGAGCATGGCGGCCGACGTCCAGAAATTCACAGCGACCTGCCACGTCTGTTTGAAAGCCAAAAAGATGAACCTAACCAACAACCTGCCAATGACGGCCCATAGTACCCCTTCTTACCCATTCCAGTTTGTTCACATAGATGCCATAGGCCCACTACCACCAACACCAGGAAAGAATGTATACATTCAGGTAGTGGTCGACAGGTTCTCTAAATTCTGCATAGCTTACCCTACTACATCATTGGACGCGGAAACAACTACCGCAGAATTCATAGAGAAGGTTGTTCTGGCCGAGGGTATACCAACATACCTCCAGTCAGACAATGGAACGTCATATAAAAATTCAAAATTCAGAAACATGACATCCTCCCTCAACATAAAACATGTCTTCAGCTCGGCCTATAGACCAAAATCGAACGGCCAGGCTGAAAGATATGTGAAGACGCTGTCTGAAGGCATACGGGCCTACTGTGAGGAACACCAGGACACATGGGATGTATTCCTACCACACCTCGTGTTCTCCATCAACAACACAGAGTCCGCCACCACTGCCTTCACACCGTTCTTCATTATGAAGGGAAGGAACCCAAACACCATAATAGACAACAAACTCAATCAGGAAGAAGAGAAAAGTCTAAATCTCCACATCATTGACAAATTAAAGAAAATAGACTACACATACAATCAGGTCATTGAAAACATCGAAAAGAGGACAGAACAAATGAGACAACAACATGACAAAAAGGCAAAACCTACAAAGGTGCAGAAAGAATCACTAGTGTATGTAAAGGTACCCCGACTGATGGATAGAACAAAATGTTTGAAACTTCAGAAGGTGTACTCTGGTCCATACATAGTGTGCAAATTCGTCTCAAAAACATCTGTCCTCCTCAAATCTGTGATCACAATGAAGACAATGAAAAACCCAGTCCACGTAGATAGACTGAAACTAGTACGTCACGTTAGAAATAACGATTTCATTCACAGACTCATTGACCCGAACGACGACCTCATAACCAAACTATGGAAGAAAGACGGAGATTCATATAAAGCGAGACCAGCGCTGCTACAAACCAAAAATATATACAAAGCAAAGCCGGCCCACTCCAAGGTCAAGAGGAGGACACCGGTGGGACTAAAACCATAATATAAACTATAGAATATGTAAGAGGAAAAGAGTTATCACCTATATTACATGAACAACAAAAGGCTCACTATATTACCCCTACTATCACAAAGAGACACCAACTGTCATATATCAGATTTACTATCAAAAGGATCAAACACTGACTATTACAACAACTACTATTATCACTATTACTATTATAATGATTCACAAAGAATCACGACTGACACACCGATCATCATAAAGAAATACTGGAAATACAGTATTTATCATCAAAAAGCGCACAAGCTTCATCAATTATTACTATTATTATTATTATCCATCTATACCCATTTCACCACACAAGTAAGTGGCAGGGCGACTCCATATTATTGCTGCTCCTTTAACAAACTGACACTTCAAATAGAACTATTATCAACATGTCAAAATCCGACATGAAAGGACAGTTTGCGCACTCTTATTAACCCCCCCCCCCCCCATAGACCAGTGGAAAAGCGGTGTATGCAGGCGGCCGCCCGCATGCATCGCAGGTGTCAACAACACCAGGAGGATGACCGCAATCTGAGCCCTGGATGGCGCCACCACTGGAGCGCGCAAACAAAAGCTCCACTTATGGGAGTGTGATAACGACCAACATGGCAGGGTGACATAGCCACCACCCTGTACCCAGACCAAAGGGTATAAGTTCCCACACATCCCCCCATCTTTCCACAGTCACCCAGTGACCACACCCCTACACACATCAATTCAGTCAGGAGCAGCCCACAGTTAATTTGGTAGATCCCCGCCAGTACTGCGCACTTACACTCATCCTTCACCAACTATCAACTACCAACTATTACTACTACAAACGATCGACTACTACTATTATACTATCAAATCCCAACAACTCGGGAATCATGAGGCATACACTCTACCTCCTATTAATCATCACACACATCATCTACACGGCAGCACAACCAATAGTGAGGCAAAATATCGGCCTCATCTATGAACAGCTGCCGGGACAAATCATCACCGGTCATGACCTACACGAGGTCATACTGGCCATCCCCTACAACATCCCAATGGCTCCTCGTCCGAAGCCACTCATTTACAACACCATCAGGACTCTTCAACTGACTTCACTAGGACCCCACGACAGCCATGACGCCAAGATGTTACAACAAGCTGCTGACCTCGACCGACTACTACAAAACGTAGATATTAACATTATTAAGACTTTAAAGAACATTGCACACTTCCTCTCGGATCCTATTACTAACAGGCCAAAGAGAGCTATCCTAGGATTCTTAGGGGAGCTCTTTAAATCAATCTTTGGCCTGGCAACTACTAGAGACATGGATTCTATTATCAACGTCATACATCATCTAGATGCTAAAATTGGTACACTGGCCGACGTCAATGTTAAAACTGCACAAGGATTACACGACGTCACCCAGCAACACCAGCAGTTTCTAGACACTTATATAAAGCAACAGGACGTTGTACAGGAATCCCTACTTAATATTACCGAATCCATAGACTCGTGGTCTGATGATTTCTCCACAACTCTAACCTCCATCCAAGCCGACCAGGATCGTAGAATTACCCAGTCAGCCATCATATCGGCTCAGGTAATTGTCCTAATGACCAGGATCGCCTACCAACAAGGGTTATACAAGGTGGAAAATTCTCTCAGATTATTGTCCACTGGAATATTAGCACCGGATATGATCCAACCCACAGAACTGGCACTCAAGCTAGCCACCCTAGACACACAACTCAAAATTAGGAACCCAGGATCCGAGGTAACCATTATCGACACCGCATATTACTATTCACAACCAGTTGCACTATACACCTATTCCAAAACTCACCTATACATTCATATTTATGTTATCATTTCTGCCACAGACGCAGCATTTAACTTATATCAAGTAATTACAACTCATGTCCCCATTAACACCGAAAATACGACAAGTTCTGGATCTACCCTATTACACACTGACAAAACTTTCCTCGCTGTCAACGAGGCAGAGACATTGTACTTAGAGATGACAAACGCAGATCTGCTTACGTGCCAAGGCTCGATACTGAAAGTATGCGCTAGGACCATGCCTAGAATACGCAGTGACCAGCCAACCTGCCTCATGGCGGCCTTTAAAGGTAACCAGGCAGACATAGCCAGACTCTGCACATTTCAAGTACACCCTCTGAGACCCATACAAACCCGTGCTATAGCTATTGGTAAAGACAAATATTTAGTAACTACTAACAGGGAGTACTACCACGTCATCTGTCAGCACATGACACCAACTACTAAGAAAGCTTCGGCCTACGCAGTTATTGGTGTCCCATGTATGTGCCACTTACAGTTTGACTCATTGTACCTCCCAAACACCAAAATTCCTTGTAATGAATCTTCTTCAACACATTTTCTAATGCACGCGGCCAACACACCCATACTACTCGCACTCACAAACAATCTCAACATCACAGCATCATCACTACACCACGACCCAATACACATACCACATCTACATACACAAGCCATCATCAAATCTATGACAAACATCAGCAAGTTGTCATCGGACATTACACTGGACCTGGAACCCTTCACCAGGAATATCCTAATAGAAGCCACCAACGCAGCAGACATCTTAGACCGACCCATCCAGGACACACCCATACGAGAGAACATAGCTAGCTTCTTCGCTAGCCCTGTATGGAACTATATAGTACCAGTCACTTGCATTCTAAACGCCGTAGGATTCTTCTACTTATTATATGTATCCAAAGGAAAAGCACTATTCGCGACCATCCCAACCGTTAGTGCTCGACCCAACAACATTTCTTGGAAATTTATTAACCCCATCCCCCAGAGTGAAACCAAAGAAAATCATACTATCAATCTAGATCAATACGTTGATGCCCATAACATTTTTACCCTGATATTCGTAGCTTTAATCGTATACGCTGTTATCAAAACCATCTTCAAGTGTAAAAACAAGATTGCACGTCACTTTGGAATGACAAACTCCGGACATAAGACCAATCCTACTATTACTCTCAAAATTTACCAAGGACACGTCAATCACACCATCCCACTGCTATCCCTACCCTACGAACGTGACTCTATTGTTAATGAATTCATACCAACCCTGACGGCCATCTCAGCCCTGTCATGCCCATACCCACGCATAAACATGACATGGAACGGCCCCATATCATTCAACATCAACGGAAAACAGAAATCATACTATCTACCCAACCACGTCATACTACCCCTAGCGGCACGGTTTTCTATCATACCGGCCCTGAAAGACGACACCACCACCACAGGATTAACCCTTAAGACTATTGAAATGACTACATCCCTACATCCGACTGAAACCCAAGACAACATTGACATTGACCCCGACAGTGACAATACCACGTCACTTATCAAAAACCCAAAAGACATGACCACTACCGAACTATTGACAGCCATTGTTATGAAAAAGAGTGAGACAGGAAATGAAACATAAAATTTAATATAGAAGGTGATAACTCAGAACGAACTTCCTCCATTCCTCTCGACATTGAGAATGAACATCAAAGATCAAGTATTGCCAAAGATCATTGCATAAACAAAATACACTGCTCAAAACCTATTGTTATACATGAACTATCATACCATACTAAGTATTACACATGGCCTATGTAAACGCTTAGTACATCTATATTATTATTGAAATGAATTTCTTACAGCTTCCTATAGTATGAATTGATTGTATTATAAACTAGGACGGAAGCGCGACATATAGAAACAGTACGTCACATTACATTTTTTACTGTACCACGAATTGTATTATGTAAATAATTGGTAAAGGTTAAAAGCTTCCAAAAATGTATAATCATATAAATAGAACGGAAGCGAGACATATAGTACCAGTACGTTACCATAGAAATATTATTATTACCACTGCATAACATGTATGTATAAAACACTGTACTACCTAGAAAATGTGATTAAGAACCTAGTCATAGTCAAATGTATAAGATAGATAGATACAAAAATCATAAAATACAAAAAAAAAATATTCATACAAAATACTTTTGAAGCGTGACATAACTCTTCCTCTACTACTTCTCGGCCTGCACGAGGGCGTGCAGGAGTTGTATTGGGGGGTGCTGTCACGCCACAAAACCCCTTATTATACCTTCATCAATTGTATTACGTCATATTACGTCATATTACGTCATAATTATGATTTATGATTATTAATATTCATATTTATTATTATTTGTAATCCGCACAATACTTTATACATATTTTCAATCCATATGTCCATCAAAGTACACCTAGACGTCAGACATACCTATTTCTCACTAAGCCAAGCCAAACTAACCCCCATGCATAATTAATCCATAGATCACAAGCAGACCCTTATCCCAGGGACAATAGGTAACGGTCAGCCCCTCCAGACGACAAGGCACTGACCGGTCACCTATACACAAAACAAATGAACTATATGTTGACCTCAAGGATTAACTGTCAACACATAAAACAATGCTATAAAGCTGGACACCCTTAATCAGTGTGGCACCGCCAAAGCCACTTGAGCCGGCTGGAGGCCACCTGGAAGGTGGGCGACAAAGCCCCCATGTGTGCATGCTACTTATTATGTAATCCATTACCCATAATGCACTGGACCCAGGCTCCCCACCCGCGGTCCAGCGCACACCACATGTTAAAGCCATGAATATATAATTATCCAATCAAATGTCAAATGTATATTATCCAATGAAAACCACTGTTACATCTACTTCCGGTCACATGGGCACCCCCTCCACCTGCCGGGCACCTGTACTTATACCCCGGTCAGATGGAGGAGGAAATCACTTATCATCTTGCAACCATCAGTAACTTATATACTGAGCCCTAGTGACTGGTACTCTGATATTAATATTATTATTAATAAAAGATACCAAGTATTGAAACTGACGTCTCACCTCATCTTTACGCCCTCATTGATGTGGAAAGGGTTTTCCCTAGCCACAGTTACCAGAATGGGAGGATACAGAAAATATTATGACTTCCTCCAACTGCGCTTGACTATGGCCCCTAGACCCTTAAATTCGACACGGCGACATGGACCTTTTTTGGGCCTAGTGACATGGGACTTGAGGAGAAAATAGATAGTGACATGGGACAAAAGGAAAAAATAGATAGTGACATGGGACAAAAGGAAAAAATAGATAGTGACATGGGACAGGAAGAATTTCTTAAAATCGCCATGGTGACATGGCCTTTTCTTAAAATCGACATGGGACATGGGGACTCCCCCCCCCCCCCCCCCCAAACAAGGGCCCCTTGACTAACCTCGTGCCAACCTGGCTGAGTGTGATGAAGGCGATGTAGGCCAGTGGGCGCGTCTTCCTGCTGTGTGGTTATCCGGTACCAGTACCACACGTTGGACACTTTGGGGAATGCTCCTTGAGTGGTGTGGGGTATAGTGGATCCTCCCCCAGTGTCTCTTATGTCTTAAGCACTGTCCCGCCAATACACTGTTGTGTATGGGAATCAGTGTACGTGAAGCAACACGTGCAGTAGTCAGACTTTCTGCGCCGGGTAACTCTATTGATCCTCCAGTGGCTCCCCGCGAAGTGAGACTGCTCCCTTGTGAGGCAGTGCTCTGTGTTCTACGTCACAGCACTATACAGCGTCCCTGACAACCTGGCGAGGCCCCTTGATCTGCTGAAGCACTGGCTGAGCTCATACTGGACCAGTTTTTCGTTATAAATCGTATCGAAGACAACATCTAGATTGGCCCATTGGAGAGTTTAGTAATTATTTAACCACACGGAGGAGTATTGATAATACTATCAGGTATTAAAATCAAAAGTTCATTCAATAATTAAATTTCCATACTGGTCGTCAGATGGATAGAGCATGGATTAGACAACCTGCACCTTTTTCTCTTTAAAGTAATTATTAAGTCCACACTGGTCGATAGGTGGACAGTTGAGAAACCAAAAAAAACCAACTATGTAGAAATATAGTTCATACTGGAGCAGACCATAGAGACCATAGAGGGGTCCGATAATCTTCGACGATATTTTTGCCTGCCCTCTCACCTCTAGTTACAGGCTATACGGCTTTTGCTGAAAAAGGGCCAATTATTTTGCTGCCCCGCCTCCCCCATGTACATCGCAGTGTCGTGGTTGTAAAACTAGCCACTAGTGCTTCATTGCCGTGAGGCATCGCAACCCACGTTGGGACTTACCTAGCTAGAATTGTTATCAGTCAAATACAATATGAATATTAGGATCCAGGGTGTATGCCTTTATATGTGGCACAGTTGTGGACCTGGCCAGGTGGTGATGAATACAGTGTAATACATGCGCGCAGGCGCAGTGAAGCACAAGTGACAAAACCACCAAATCTCCTAGTATAACCACAGACATAGCCACAGGGCCCATGCAGGCAAAACACGGATGGCTGTGTTTCATGAGTTTGTAACAATTGAAACGTCTTTGACCGGGTGTCGTCTTTGACCTGTGTCGTCTTTGACCAATGTAGTCTTTGACCAGCAAGTTTTAAAATGGCTGAAATAGGAGCTATGCACACAGAAATGCCGGGAAGTTTGAAGTATATAGTGTTAAAATATCCATTAACCTTTTCCCCCCATTTCTGTGTGCATAGCTCCCATTGCAGCCATTTTAAAACTTGCTGGTCAAAGACTACACCGGTCAAAGACGACACAGGTCAAAGACGACACCCGGTCAAAGACGTTTCAATTGTTACAAACTCATAAGACACGGCCGGATAATTACAGCTGGAGCCAGTTTGTGAGACGTGTGGAATGGGTGATTCAAGCCAATCAGCAAGGGGAATGCAACATGAATGAAGACATAATTGAATTCATCAGGTCGATATTTTTGTGAATTGGCAACTGTATACATGTATGTAACTGCATACTTTTTCAAACTAACATAATATATATCCCTTTGAAAACGTATACATACTGAAGTAGCATCTTCCCACCCCTCCCCCAAATACCTGAGGACTAACGAGAATGATGTCAGGTTTGTAGTGGGAGTGCGGGGACCTGGGCAGGTTGATGACGCATGGTATAGACATATCTAACATATCTGAGTGGGTTGGTGTGTGTGGGGGTAGTGTTTGTATGGTACGTGAAGCGGCGGCGTACGTCACGGGGTCACGTGGGGGCCTGGAGAGACTTCCCAACACAACATGTGAAGCCGCCACTGTGGGAGGGCTGGGCTGGGCAGGTTGCCAAGTCAGCGGTTCAGAACTGATGTTTCTCGTACGGGACAATAATTTGCCAATGGGGGAGGGGGGGGGGTGATTATTTTTGCGCCCCCCCCCCCCCATTGTTTTTGCCCCCACCTCCCCACCCCTGGTTTGAACTCTGGTAACACGCCGTTTTCTATATATACCAGCAGCTCCGCTGCCGGAGATATAAATTGGCGCGGGAAATCGTGCAGACAGCGTTCGTCTGCCCTACTATAGTGCATGGCGGGAATGCCTTAGCATATCGGAAATAGGATCGGAGTGTCGTGAACCTCATTCTCCTAGCAGATATTATGTCTGTTCTTTTCTACAGTTGAACGCAGACAGTAGGATGGAGAGTGAGCAGACGAGTTGCATTCTTGGGTAGGCTCCCGATTTCCCTGTTGTTGTTTAACTAGTAATTTAACCTGCCGACCACATCACTACACCAGTTACATGTATGCTGTCACGTAGGCCATCTTTAATAGAGTGTGACCACATACCACTAACGGCTTCGCAACATTTCCGAAATAAACCTGAGCAGATCTACAAGTAATAGTTACAGTGCACAGCTACACTCAATCCTTCATGTATATATTTGTATATATATATATATATATATATATATATATATATATATATATATAGTTGCAGAGAGAGTGGGAGAGAGTGAGAGAGTGGATGAAAGTGGGGGAGAGTCCCGGGGGGCACTCCCCATCTTTATTATAGTCACTATATATGTGTGAACATTACCCAAATTTGGCACCCTATTCACGAAGGGAAATCAGCAAGAATGATACTCTATTCACGGGAAATTTAGCAAGATGACACACCCCAATCATGGGTGACCATGAGTCAAAGCCGTACTAAATATACTGTCCCAAAGCCAGTATTGGAATCCATATACTTCCAACCCCGGGGGGGGGGGGGGCACTTAGTATATTTTGTATACACATGTGTGCGGCTGGCAAGGGTACTTTTTCTACAAAATTCCCCATGACAAGGGTCCACTTTTCAAGAAAATGTGCCATGACAAGGGTCCAGTTTCATGAAAATCCCCATGACAAGGGTCTACTTTTCAAGAAAATGTCCGAGATTTTACCAAAACTTCCCATTTTTCACTAAAACATCACATTTTCTTCCAAACAAATTCGCACAAGAGTTAATTTCTCGAGGAGATTTTACCAAACATGGTCTATTTTATTACTTTTTTTCCCCAAACCTAGGAGCTTTTGGCCGAAAATGCCATAACAAGTGTAACATGTTGAGGTAAAAATTGCCATAACAAGGGTAAGGGGTGTCGAAGGTCCAGCCGCACACCCGTGTCAAAAGGAATTCAAGTGCCCCCCCTCCCCCCGGGTTCCAAATGCTATTTAAGAAGTTGGTGATACCTCCCCACCCCGCCCTCCACCAACTGTCTCCATCTCCCACAGTTAGCCCCAGCCGGACTGCAGCACTGCCCCGTACTCCGCTACACCCACAGCTCCAAACCTGGTCCTCTCCCTGAACACCATCAGCAGGCTGATAGCATTGATTCAAACAGCTTGGGCCAAAAAAAAAAGGTTTGTTTCAGGTCACCCGACCGACCCTATGTAAACAGGGCCGACCCTACGTTTTTTTATGCAATTTTGAAGAAATTTTTATATTTTTACCCTTTTGGGGGGTAAATTTTAGGTTTTCAAAAGTTTTGAAAAAAATTGTCCCGTTTTACATACCTTTTTGGGTCAATTTTAGGGTTATGTAAAAAAAAAAAAAATAAGTGTAAAAAAAAAAAAAAAATCCGACCTACCGACCCTAGAGTTTCATCCCATGTTACCTGAAACAAAACTTTTTTTTTATTTGGCCTTGGAATTTTCCAGTGATTTCATAAATTGGAAAGGATAAAAAAAAGGGGGTCCCGAGCTATTTCTTTAATGGAGAATTCTGACAAATAAAACAATTTCGATTTTTCTCTAGACATCTGGAAAAAATTACCACGAGTTCAAAAATGTTTATATGACATCATCAGTAACCAGAAACATATGACATATCACACATTGAAAGCTTAGATGCTTCACTTACTCATTATTTGGAAAAATACATTTTCTGGTTCTGTGCCATGGCGTTCTGGGTGAAATCTTGAAGTATAAAACGTGCTGCCAATGTTTGCTAGATCAAACATTTGAAATATTGCACTATGTGTAAAGTGTTAATAATCATGTAATGAAATGATAGTTGATAACAAAATGTTTGGAATGCCAAAATTACAAAAAGAAAACTTTGCATATTATACAAAATTATGATGCCTGATAAAAAGTTCATTTTGGGGGAAATTGTCCAAAAACGTGTATGAGTCATATTGAGAAATAATTAGGCTTTATGCACAGAAGCATGCACAATGATCCCCATTTGAATGGCACCGACCTGGGTACCTTAAGGAGGTATAGTGCCAGGCTTGTGGCGTCTGGTCCTTGCTTTGCACAAGGAAGCACAGGTATTGGGGAGGGGGTCAAAAAAAGTTGACTGTTTGAGTGAAATAGCCTGCGCGTTATTATGCTGTAACTGTATGCTACTAAACAACCTCTATGAGCAGTTATGAGCAATTAATTAAGAAGCTCCAAAGGTGACCGATTCGCTGTGCTCATACAATGATACTCTCCTGAAAGATGGATTACACCGTGGCTGATTTCTTGCTGGGTGAAGCCCTTGCCCAGTTCGGATGGAAAATCTGCAGTATCATTTCACTATGGAAAATACACTCTTAATATCACTATGGGAATTGTACGGAATTCATTCTTTGTTTCTGCATGGAATTGGAACCAGGACTAGCTACATTGAAAGTGTAATAAAATGCAACATTAATTTACTCCAAGGATGGATGGCTTAATTGGAATTGTCAGCTGTTTCAGATACAGTAAAGACAGTAATGTATAACCGCTGAATTCACTGGTATAACCTCCCCAGCTAGCACCTTATATAAAAAAAGGCATCTTAAAAAGGGACATATCTTATATCATGTATACATGCATTATGTTTAAACATTGGCTCGCTGTCCCATTAGAAATGTCCTTAACATAACACACGGCATCAATTAATTGTACCATAATGTATTTATTCAGAACAAAAGTAATATCACTGCGATATCTTTATCTGGGGGAACTGGGTACATTATAGACTGATGTGGATTCTTGGTGTCATTGTGGATGTCAAAATGATGTGTTTGACCCCCTTTGTCTAGACATTACAGCCCCACCTTATGAGATTGCTATCGTTCTACAAACTTAGAATTACTCATGAAGGTCACCTCAATAAGTCTGGTATGACCTCATGTAACATCTGCCGTACAGTTCTGCTATATATGCATGTTAGCCTATAAGGTCAGCCCCTCAGTCCCACCAGTACAGTTCCCACATCCTCTTTCTTTTGAGCTTTATAACGGACGATGGCGTCTAGCCTTTACGAGACGTTAAGATAATTGTGTTCCATCACAAAATGGCAGAGGGGGTTTCCAACAGACTATATTGTGCCACACAATCAGTTATATTTATACATGAAAATATGAGAGTGCCACTGTTTATGTAAAGTAGCTCAATTGATTTAATCAAAGAATGCTTTCGGCCTGTTCAACCCTTTACACTTTTCCACGGTCTAAGGGCTTATGAATTGACACAACTAAACAGAATTGAGGGGTAGACACCCTTGTCTCGGGCCCTGACTGTACGTTTACAGTCTGGGAGAGTACTTAGGCCTATGTACCTACACTGGACCACATACCATGCCACTGTGTAGGCCTACAGTATAGGCCTCCTGTCTCAGCACTCAGCATATTGTGGGTTTGAACCCCACACATACCCAATTAGTAGTAATGGTGATATCTGCATAATGCATCTAAACTGAAGTAATGTATAAATTCCAACATTAATAAGATGATATAACTATGTCACTAGAGGTGTAATTATGCTTCGAATGGTTTAAATAAATAATTTGAAAAAAATGCTACCAAGTGTGCCATGGTGGGATTCGAACCCACACACCTCATTGAAAAATGATCCAGGATCCCGGATCATTTTTTCTAGATATAAATTTGTCCAGGCTCAGTACCGCCTGACGGCGGCACTGGGCCTGGAGAGCTCGAGGCTGTAGAAACACATGCTGGCTTGGGAGCCAACAGCCTGTAATTCTAGGTCCAGCCAGTATATATTCCAGATAATTTCTCACGGACCCGGTGGCTAAGCTGAGTAAGATCACCCTCATTGGTGAACATTCCTGGTAAATTCATAAGAAAGAAGAAAAGGCCCTTGCATAATCATAATTTGTATCATCCTACCATCTCATCAAAGAATATATATAAGTAAGACCTACTGACACCATCAAACATTAACTGTACTCATCCATATGCTAATCAACACAAATAGCATATTATAAGTACCATATAACATCATGGTACAAATGTGCCAGGTAGCACCCCCTTCAGCAAGAGCTGGGGTTGGTCCCTGGTTACATACATAGGCCTACTGGTCTTTGTAATAATACAGGCTGTACCCAGTAAACACAACTACGTTATTTTCACGTAATTTCGTTACGTAAAATAACGTTTCAATGTAAGGGTTTATTTAAGTGATTTGACGTAAAGCAACGTAATACAACGTTTAAAGAACGTTTATATCACGTAATTTGGAGGTTATTTTACCTAGACATTTTTACGTATTTCAACGTAAAAGGAACGTAATATTTCTCTGTCAGTGTCGTTGTCATTTTCATCTCAATGTTACATAATATAACGTAAAAAAACGTTCATATGACATATCTTTCACATTATTTTATGTAAATATATTGGCGTATTTCAACGTACAGGAACATATTATTTCTCCTGTTTGCAACTACATGTCACCACGTTCAACCTTTTTTTGCACCCCCTCAGCTTAACCTTGGTAAAAATAACGAGAAATTCCCATGATGTTTTGGGGATTCTGTGAGCAAAATTTGACGTGAAATCACGTGATTATTACATGTAATTTTCCATGTGGAATCCAGACATGTGGTTGCAGTATGGGGTACGCAGTGATAGTTTAACTTGCTATTCAATCAGCTAAATCATTGTAAGTTTTGAAGAAAGGGAATTACGTTTTTAGATTCACTAACTCTCACTATGAATTAAGCACAGCAGTCCAATGTGTTCATAGACAAAAGAAAATACAACCATTTTTGGTGTTATTAAAGCAACCTCATATCAGACATCATAACCATGTGCATTATGGGTTGCATTTGGACTGGCAATACATTTTTTATACCAGTAAAGTATTGATAATATTATTTCTAGCCACACCGGATAGTGCTTAATTGACTAGAACCATTTTGATACATTTGGGTGCAATACTCTTTGTGTCCTAACACCATTTATTTTACATTCAGAACCACATATTCTGCAGACGCTAACCTGAACCCTAACTGGCTCCAACCTTCCCCAAGTAGGGTATAAATAGACATATTGAGGTTCCCATTCTGACAAATGACTGTGGAAGCAATCATTTTGAGTGTCCGGTGGTGGAAGGCCATCCACAGGGAGCTAATACAAAAGATCGTCCTTTTTCTTTAATATGGCCCCTTTATGGAAAGTGATGGATGGATGTCCCAAGACATACCATATATGTATGTAATTATACACATATTTAATGTGTGAAGCCAATTGTTCATAGTACATATTGTGAAATGATCAAATAGGGAGAGGTTACAAAGTGTTCTTCTTTGGACAGGATATCATGTATAAAAATAACTGTCAACAAATAACTAAAGCAGTATGTAAGGAGGGAACATGCCATATTGATTAATGTTAGATATAATGAGACTATATATATATATATATATATATATATACATATATATATAGGGTACATGGGTGGTTAGTGATCTCCACCCGCCCCCCGGATATAAACTGACCACTTTCCAGACAGACCAGAGGTTCCAAGACTACCCAAATGGGGTCAACGTGCCTCACAGTCCCCTCATATATTTCGTTCACCGAAGTCTGACCAGGCAGGTCAGCTGCTCCTATCACTTCAAGCCAAAAGCACATACATGTAAGTAAATTACCCAAATAACGTTGATATGTTTGCCTTTTTACATAGCATAATATCATCATATTGGGAAAGACTAACCCAAATATAATATATAGAGAGTATGTATTGTATCTTGTATTTCATGCAATCTCTCCAAGTGTGTATGCTTGTACACAGGTTGATAATTAACATATTGCCCTCAATGCATTTGCTATGGTCTGTGTGTGTGGCCGATTTTAGTTTTATTTTCTATATTTCCGTGAACATATCCTCACAGTAGGATGCATTAGAATATGGAGGGTGTGTACATGCTTTTGGTATAAAAAAGATGCATTACTTCTGAATGATTTTCGATACACTAATGTAAGGTCCCCCCTTCCATTGACAAAGCATTGCAATAACCAAACATACTGACACAATCAAAGTGTTTTTCCACAAACTAGGTCACCACCACCAAGCCACCTCACACTACAGTATACACCACAGGCCATTGAGCAGCCAGCTAGCCATGAGGGGTATGGTGATAGGGCAGATTCGAGTTTCCTCTGCTACGTCACCAGGTCACAGGGCCTTGTATGCAGGCAAACACAGACCACCACATGGATTGGTAACTTCATCCTGATGCTACTATTGTTCCTTACTGTATATATATATATATATATATATATATATATATATATATATATATATATATATATATATATATTTACTGTGGATTGATTTACCGCTCTGGTTCTATAGGATTATGTAATCAATGCACAGTTTCTTATCCCAGGTTCAACCGGCTTTTGGGCAGTTTTCTATCGCTAATGTCATGATTATAGCAGTGATGCTGACAAGTGGCAGTTCTAAGTATACATGGTATGGGTAGTATACTATTATAGCTAACTGGAACCGGATTTATAGAAAAAGATATAACACAGTGTTCATAATATTAGCCCTTGATGTCAAGAAATTGACCAGATTTCTGGGACTTTGTATGTGTTTGTATGGAAATTTTAGTTATAATATGCATTTGATAGAGGGTGTTTTATACATAGTAGTTCTCATTTCTCATACAATAGTAGTTTTATGCACCTAAAGAGTGGGTATGTTAGACTCGGTGCATGTAAAAAAACTGTTGAATCATCCTGGTACTCTGAGTGAAGGGTGAGGGGAGGGGTGGTTGTACAACCGTGATGTGTATCAACAATGTGTTGTGTATTAAATAGAGATCACGGCTGACCATGCAAATGTGATGTGTATTGAAAAAAATAGATGTGTAATAACCATCTAACTGTGAGGTGTAGTAACTTATGTGATGTGCAGTAACTTGAATTTAGGGAGCTCCAACCGTTATTAGATAAGTTTCCCGGTTTACCAAGAGAACCCATTTGAAACAGATAGGGATGTCATTGACATTCGCTATATTGACATATTGCTTTTATGTTAATATTCGTGAAAAAGTGTTCTCTGGCAGTGGAGAAAACAAGGTATGCACTTGTATCATGGTACCTGAATGTGCTAGCATCCAGTGCACACTTAGAAAGGTAGTTCTCCATCATGTTTACTAATATACGTAGTGTCCTAAGTCTGAATATTAAACTTACAGTTTGAGGTACTTATCCTTTCAACCGGCCTTAGGTCAGATTCCTATTTCGCAGTATTTAAGGCTTGGAGTTTTGTGTTCCATATGATTATTATGTGGATATTTTCAGTGAAGTTAATGGGACTGGTGGTCATGCTACCACTAACCTTTGTTTTTGTTGTTTTCTCAGCTTATTAAGCCCCAGCCACACCGATGTTGTTTCACCCGACCAAACATGGTCCGACCTAGATCCGACCCAACCCGACCCGTAAGTCGGAAGAGTTTGGTATGCACAACTCTATCAGACCGGCTAGATAAATTTGATAAGACTGTTGGGTTGGGTTGGGTCGGGTCTGCTGAGAACTGCAGAGTGTGGCCGGGCCTTTAGGGCAATAAACAGTGTTCCAGAGGTACCTAATAGTTAAAATATGATATTGCAATACATTGATATATTGATAACTATATGTCAATAATTGTCATTGACATAAATTGGATGTCAATGACATCCCTAGAAACAGACAAGGTCAGGGAATATAATAAATCATGTTATCTTGATACAGATTATTTTGTGTTGATACACATCACGTCTTGATACACATCACATTTGGATGATCAGCTGTGATGTGTAGTACTACACATAGTACACATCACGTTACTTGATACAGTTCACAGTTGTACAGTGGTCCCCAATAGGCATGGCTACTCAGCCGTGACACTCCACTGCCTGCAGCCGCCGAGAAGTCTATCCTACCCGTGGTCTTCAAAGTGCGGTGTGCATTTTGAATCTATGGGGTGCCAAATGTTCATGAAAGAAAAATCATTAAATAGAATTTTTTTATAAGAATCCTATTAATACAACTACAATTCTAGATTACATATAAAGGATCTTAGCATTCAACGAATGGTGGCGATTTTAAATCTATAGGGTGCAAGTGAGAATTAAAGTAAAATATAACCGCACCAAGTCAAAGCTGTAATTGTAAAACTGATGAAGGTCCATGTAGACCATAGTCAAAATCGTATGTGGCATTGACTCTATATGGTCGGGAAGGAAGAGACAAGAGTAGATAGAGGATACACTATCACTTCAGAAGGAAGTTTATACCATTACCATTAAATAAAATGTAGACAAAAATAGTCCGGGTGCTTATTTTATAGCAGTGTAGTGGGTGTGAACGCATGAGAACAAAGACCAGACAAGGTACAATTAGACTTAGATAATGCTTCAGGTATTATTTTACTACAGTAACCTCGGTTATACAGTGATCAGAACCGGATCTTACGAAATAATACTGTTGGGCAACAATACAGGATATACCGTAAATTCCCGCGTCCTATCCGCGGGTTGTACGCGAACCAAAGACAGCTTTCATTTGATACCAAACATGCCTATATAGGGTGCGGGTTATACGAGGTTTTTTTATTATTATAGAACATTACTAAAATATGAATTTTCAGATCCAAAAATGGGCTATAGGATTCTCCTAAGTTAGCGGTGCGGGTTATATGTGAGATGCGGGTTATACGCGGGAATTTACGGTAGTTAACCCGGAGTGCAGGGTGGTGTTGCCTCAGCAGTCCCAAACCTGACCGACTTCTCTGGGGAAGCAGTCCACCTTATACTAGGGACCACAAGAGCCTGAAGGTGGCAGGTCGAGTGTTTTTATTGAGGTCAGCAGAAATCCATAAAACCTCTGAACTAACCCCCATCGCGAAAAGTCATTTTAATTTTGAATATTTCACCCTTAAACAGGACATTTCCATGGAAAGAGCAGCTAGCAGATTTGGTCTGATCTTTGGGGAAATGATTTAAAAGTTTTTCTTGGGGAAATTCGACTACAGTTTCTTATTTTATCTCATGATAACCAGACTAATATTTCTGAAATCCCAATATTCTTAGCTTTCTGGTCATGCATAAAAAATAATTTTATTCCCTTTCCTTCAAATTCGCTTGTGGTCCCTACTTATACACAGGCCTGTGGGGGTCACCTGACCACACCAGCAGAGCCACCTGGTGTTGTAGTTATATAACATGTCATGAAACCTGTAGCGAGAAGGTACCGTCGGTACCCTTGGTACACAACCGTCGGTACCCTCGGTACATAACCGTCGGTACCCTCGGTACACAATAGAATAGATATACAAATAACGTAGCAGTCTTAGCTGCCGGTTACAGCAGGTCTGGGTACCCTCTGAGAGTGAAGAAAAACTTTATTTTGACGATTTAAAGATGGTATTTTTCCCTTTACTGCAAAAATAATTTTACTGTTCTATGCTATGATATTAAGGTTAATAAATTAATGTTTCGAGAAAGAGTAGGAATAAATTGTCATTATTTTGTAGTCTTTTTGGCTAAAATTAGTCTTTAAAATTAGCCTACTATGTCACATGCTTTATATGTATTATATGTCAGTCTGTTTCTTTGTATGATAACCTAGAGTATAATTTTCGTTAAATCTTTACTGGACAAAGTGAATAGCTAATTCAGATCTTTAAGAGTGTATGTTACAACTCAATGGCATTGTATCAATTTTGAATGTACCCCTATCTATATTCACAGGTCGAACGTGAAGCTGGAGATGACATGGAAGATATGCTACAGCATGCAGTACGAGCATTATGGGATTTAAACTAATAATTGGTTATTCTCTGTGGCTTTTGGTTCCGAAAGATGAGCACTAATTATTCTTCATAATCATGTATTAATAGTGGACACAAGAAATTAATTATTAGCATATGTCAGAACCTAGAGTGTACATGAAAATGACTTTTGAAATCTGGCATTACACATTCTATTACAATGGATGAGATAAAAACATATACTTTAAAAGTAGCGATCATGACTGAAGGCAATCTTTGAAGACATATAACCGCTTTATGTGCTGCAGAAGTGGATATTTCATGTAATGAGCGTAAAGGCTACGTCACATCCCCCTATGCATTATTTGAATTATGTTCTACACTCTCATAATCGAAAATCATTTGCAGATAGTGGAGAATTTATAATTATGGAATGTGTACTGCTACGGAAATAGCAAGTATTGGTAGAGAAGAAGTACACATTAGAGTAGAAGTACAGATTATCAGGTTGAGCAGGTATCTACTTATTGGGCCTATCAAGACTGAAATAGCGGCACTAGGGTAGAATATAAAAATTATCTCGTCACCAGCTTTTTATCTATAGTTTGTGCAACACTTGAACAGTAAATTATGCCTTCTGAAATACATGTCAATGATACAAAAGTTTAAACTGTTCTCAGTTATTCAGGCATGACATCATTTCTGAACGGCTCCTCGGCCCCTTTCAATGGGCATAGCTATTTCAATATATTTTCAATAGATTGATACGTGGTAAGCCTTTCTGCCAAATGTTAAATGGATAATTCAAGAACATTAGGGTGACTCTGATCAATTTAATATACAAATTCCTTAGTGACACTAGTGACATGGGTATTTTCTTAGTGACACGGGACATTGGCTTTTCTTAAAATCGACATGGGGACCCCCCCCCCCCATCTCAGTACCAAATGGGACACAGCTTCGACACATGCATAGTACTGTACCCTGAAGAACGTGGGTGGTAGTTGAAAGTGGGCACACCTCTGTAGGGTATTTACCTGCACTGCTCAGAGCCATGAAAAGAGCCCATTCTGTGCCTTGCCATGTACTTTTGCATGGTGCATGGAATCTAGAAGGGATTTCCGCTATACAATGATATCATCTTTTAACCAAGACCCTATACTTTAATCCCATGTCAGGATTTGACAAATAAAGCATTTCTCACAACAGAGTGAGTGCATGAATGAGGAGAATCTATATAGAGATCCTACTGCACTGTGTGAGGCACATCTTACCTCTCTCCATTTCCGTTCTAAATGACATGGAAATGAGAAAATCTCATGTACTGGGGTGATAAAAAACATTGTCCTACATGTGTGACTTTGCTCCTTTTTACTAATGTTATTATTTGTGTACTTGCTTAAAGAACAAGGGATTCAGTAGCCCAGATTGACATGAAAAATAAACTTAATCAACAAGTAGCATAGCACATCTGGACATGCTATTCATTGGCTTTAAAAAAGTTATTGTATGCTAGATTGTATGTTCAATAGTTATCAACAGAAATTAACATATGTAGGTAAATACCTAGACCTATACGTACTATAATGCACTGAATTTGTACCCGCTGTACTGGTGATCACTGAGGCATGCCAGTCAATCTTGGTCTCAATTGGCACTTAGCACTCTAACCAACACGACCACTTTTATCCCCTCTACTGTATAGGTAGTCAACAAGCCTCCCCCCGACGGCAAAGCCGTAGGGGGTCGATGATAACTCTAGCGGTTTTGTCCAAGTGGATAAAACATTCAGTCTCTTGAAGTGGTAAACTATGCTGACATGTTGCAAAAAGTGGTCCACTGGTATCTGGGAATACTTAGCTCAAAGATTGTGTGACATTTGGCCGTGTTTGGTGTAATAGTTGGTAGTATCCAGTTAATTTACAATGTGGTTGTTGTCAGACTCCCAGATGTCGGCCATTGTTGCCAAAAACTAGTTCCACAAACAGCCACCAGATGGAGGGTCGCTCACTAATCGATGGTGGTGCCACCTGTGAGAGATTTTGGCAACTAGGGAGTGGCCTTCACCTTGTAAAGACAGCATGGCTGAGGTCGTAGATGCAGCAATATTACAAGTAGTTCATAAATTGCTTCCTGGTTTTGTCCTGAAACCAAAGCAACTGTCTATTCTACATCTACTACATCAGCAGAAGTCTGTGTTTGGATGCCTGCCCTGCGGATTTGGTAAAAGCCTCACGTTTGGTCTTTTGCCTGATCTAGAGGAGGCAGTAAGTATTAAGTTTTAGTAATTTAATATTCTAATTAAATATAATGGGTATAGACCCCTAAAATCGACATGGCAACATGGCCATTTCTTAAAATCGACATGCATGGGACATGGCCATTTAAGTGACATGTGACATGGGCATTTCTTAAAACCGACATGTGACATGGGGCTTAGGGAGTGATCATTTATTATCAACAGGGGGGGGGGTGGGCCAAAAAATTTCGACCTGTTTTGAGCCAAAAAGCCAGCGCGTTACTATGCTTCAAAGGGCCCGCGCGCGAGCCGATTTTCGACCCTAAGGGGGGGGGGTAAAAAATGTTGACCCCTTGACGGGGGGGGTGTAAAAAATTTTGGGCGCTCCGCACGGAAACCCACCACCCCCCCCCCCTGTTGTTAAAAAATGATCACTCCCTTAGTGACATGAAAAAAGAATCTCATATGGATTTAATTTTAAGTAGGCTACCAAACCCTTTCTTCAAATTTGGTCACTGTGAGTTTTCAAAATCACTGTGAGTTTTCAAAATCCTAAACTGGCCTGCCGTCCCAAGATCCCCCATTTAGAACTCCTTCTATACCGCTAAATTCTTTTCCTTAGGGAGTGCTCATTTTTTAACAACAGGGGGGGGGTGGTGGAATTGGGGGGGGGTTAAAAAATTTGGACCCCTTGACCGGGGGGGGGTAAAAAATTTGGAGCCCTCTTGGGGGGGGGGCTCAAAAGAATTCAACCTGTTTTGAGGGAAAAAGCCCGCCCGTTTCTATGCTACAAAGGGGCGCGAACGCGCGCGATTTTCGGCCTGCCGGGGGGGGGGTAAAACATTTAGACCCCTCGATTACATTTTTTTTCTTTTCTGTCCGAATTAGGCCAGCCAGGGTTTAAAAAATAATTCCAAAATTTTAAAAACCCTATTGAGGAACACTATAAAATTTTAGACGTCTTAGAAATGATTTTCTATCTCAGTATGATGGGCTTTCGATGTTTTAAATGGGCCAGCTCTTCGGGCTCACTGTTACAGTGGGACAGAATATTTTAATTATTACTCCAAAATATACTGTCACTCGGAATTCTGTAACACTTGCAATGCATTGTGATTTAGATATCTTCCTAAACCCGCCGGTAGAAAACCATAACAAATTATTGAGCATCATGCATTTCTAAATAAGTAAGTCTATCATTTAGATTCTCAAAAAACTTATGACCCCCCCCCTACACGCCCCTTTAGGAGAGGCAGTTCTCAGTGCTGACAGAATAGCACGGACGGAAATACACCCGGGCCTAGCATTGCTACTACTTTCTAGAGATGTAATACACTTTAAAGCTCACACGGATATTAACCTTAGATATGAAAGTGAAATCTTACTATTTTCCCCATTTTAATCTGGCAAGGTCACTTTCAACCTGGGTAATCAAATTTGGTAAAAATTCACCCGAATGGCTAAGTGATATAACGTCCTAGCACTAGTCTGCAACTTAATCCACAGAATGCTAAACATATATATGTATCAATTTATGTGCATGTTGTACATGTATCCATTTGTTTTTAAACATCAATATGTTATCTATCCTCCATTAGCTTCAACCAGGTAATAGGTTCTCATGCCTCGTCATCACACCTCTCAAAAGCATCACTGCAAACCATGTTCAATACTGGGAAGGCAAAGGTGTGCCGTGTGCCATTCTGGAGCGTCCCCAAAAAATGTCACCAGACCAGTTTGAAGGTAAATACCTTTACTTGTAGCAAATACCGTATCGAACAAACACCCGTGTCACTGGAAATGTTTGTCCGTGAATATAAATACTTTCAAAGGAACATTTCCTCTTGTGCAATATCCTGTCCATATTTTTCATATTCCTTACTTTTACAGTGTTGCCAAAATGACATTGGCACATAAGGTTTTGCCTATGTAGAATCGTAATGGCTGATGTTAGGCCATCATACATCGCCCACAATGGCCGGCCATGGCCATAGCTTTCCAACAGTGAAAGAATTTTTCAGATACACCTATTAGAAGCGAAGTTATTGTCATGCAACCATTATTGAATGGATTTACCCATTTCTCAATACATTTTGGCCATTCTCATTAAATGAAAACCTGTATTTTAATATAAAAAAAATTAGTATGAAATCCTATATAGACATCAATATATACACGTTACTTTTATATGGCCTGTGTAGAAGAGAGATGGCCTGTGTAAGATCTTCCTACACAGGCCACATTGGCCTGTGTGCATAAAAAGTTTTCAACAACACTGCTTTTAGCTCCTAAGAGCAGTTTCTTTAATGGACAGTCACACTTGAAATCAATGTCAAGCTCTTTGTTCCTATTAACCCTTTGAGGACGACCAAAAATTGCTATTGCTACCTGTAAGGACGAGAATTTTAGCAGGAATATCCCTGAAGGACGAGGCATTGTTGAATCCCATAGAGTTATGATGACTATAGTCGATGCTCGTCCTGCCATGGCATCAAACATAGTCGATGCTCGCCCACCCATGGTATCAACTATAGTTGATGCTCCCCCACAAAGGGTTAAGGTACGACTGCACCTAAGAACCACCTACCGTATTTCCTCGTTTACGAGCCGGGCCTCGAATAAAACCGAATATATAAGCCGGGTCAAAAAGGTTACTGGGTGTGATATAAGCCCGCGCCCGAATATAACCTCCGGAATTAAAACATTTATTGCCATGTTTCTAGTCATAACTCCCCTTCTACCAAGAGCATCTACTTAATTCTTGTAGCTACACGAAGCCAGGTTCCTTTCACACATTATGGGTATACTTCTAATGGTACAGTCCTTCTCTAATTATTCTCGAACTACATGTGTTAGGTTTATACTACAGGAAAATGCTGAATTCATAAGAAAACGTGTTCTAGTGTTAGAGAACACCCCTTTGCATGCAAAATTTAAAAGCCTGCCCCAAATATCTGCCTGCCCTGTTTTTAAGGCGGGTCAATTTGCCAGTTAAAATCAATACAAGCCCGGGCTTATCGGGTAAATACGGTATTCCATAAAATAATTTCTTTTCCCAAATTTAACCTAACATGCCCAAAAAATGTCCATCCTATTAATGCTTTTATGACTTATCATTTCAGTTGCAAAGACTGCAGTTAGGAACGCAAAGCTAATCTTCACCTCCCCAGAGGCAGTGCTAGACCAAGAGTGGTGGACATTTATACGGAAGCGGCATCAAACTCATATCAAGGCCTTGGTCGTAGATGAGACACATGCCATGATGGATTGGTATTTATTCTATATCTTTTACACTCTAGTACATCAGGCTTTATGTATATTTGTCGTGAATCTCAATGCATTACGTACCGTCAATTATAGTAGGTGATGAGATCCCCAAACAGAGCTTCCTACATATCCCTCTCAGTGTCCCAGTTCTTAATATGACTGTTGTAAAAAGGTTTCTTAATATTCAGTTGAACTGATAGCAATTCTCCCACATTGAATATTTCCCTGACATTTATGCACGATATAATGTATCCATTCTTTAATTAATAAACAAATATGTAAAGTGAGGAAGCGTATTGCAATATTATGTGAACACATTTTTAAATTACCAAAAATGTTGAAATACTGTATTGCTAGTTGACAATTTTTCTTATATTTCACCCACATTAAGGATAAGCTGTTCATGTTCCAGACTACTACCGCACCTCAAATTGGACAAACATCCGCCACTGCAGCACTAGATAAGTTTAACTTGTAACATGCCTTGCACATATTGATGTACTAACTACCTATCGTTATACCTTACTGTACATGTAACTTAATACTTAGTGAGAAAATAATCCATGGGGGCTCCATTCTCTCTTATACAGTCAACTCCCTCTAATGCGCAAACCCTTGGGACTTCCCAAAAATGTCCGTATTAGTGAGGTGGCTGCATTAGAGGGAGTCAATGTTAAGTCTATGGGGATATTTAAAATTCACCAGATTGCTATCAGCTATAATTCCTGATTCAGTGTTATTCTCGTCTGGTAATAAACACAATTTAAACATTAATGTTTTGAATTGGGAACAAATTACGACCCTAGAATTATAATTTGGTATTTCTGTCCTGTAACCCAGTAAAGGTTGGCTGCATGCAGGTGAGTTGACCCACGGTACAAGAAAACACCACATTAATTATCAGACCCCCTCCTCCTTAGAGGTTGCCATTTCCCATCCAGATCTTGCATTTTCCGCAGCTTATTATGAGAGGTTCCCTGCGTTTTTCAATCTTCATTTTCTTAGCTATTTCACATCTTTGAGAGATGACGATGGATGGTTTAGATTAATGGGACACAGTCACCTGATACAGCAGTATTGTATGATTCTATGTCTGTTTGATAGCATAGGAGGGCTGCAGGGGGGGGGGGGGCCGCGTGACTAGTGAGAAGAGGGTTGATATATTTTAATATGCTCAAAATAGGACATGTTTGCCCCGTCATTTTTTCCACTCTTTAGTCGGAGCTTTGAATCATTGAAAGGGGATTTGACCAAACCCATTTCTATTTTCGTCTCAAAAACTCTACATGTGCCACTAGTGTAGCCTTGTTAGTTATACTTTAATTTTTTTCATTTTACAGAGTCTTTCCACAGCTACCAATGTTCCTTCTCTCACACACACTACACACCTTGATAAGTAGAACCTTTAACCTTGAAAATAATTCCCCATTGATTAAAATACTTATTCACTAAACCTATCATATCAAGTCTCTCATAACATCAAAGCCATGTAAAATCTTAACAACTACTTGCAATTATTTCGGATATATGTAATGCTACTCTTGAATCACCTTGAATACTTAATTCATTGTAATATAATTGTTAAATGTACTCAAACACTTTTAACTTATTGACACATTATTGTGCCTCTACATGGGCATCCACAATTTACATCTTTGTGGGTCGATTTTTATCCCTGGTTTTCCGGTGTCTGTTGCTTTTTGAAAGGCCCTAAAAGGGGGGTGTCGCTGTGTCGCCCATGTTGATCTTTACTCATGTAGAGGCACATTATTTCTTCATTTAGTTTTATATTAACTACTTAGAAATTAAACCAGTTTCTTTTGCTTTCCCCAGGGGTTTGGGATTCCGTCCCATTTTCTTACGCATCCCTGAGTTGACTTCTATTCTACCACCGCACACGCCTGTCCTGGCCTTGACTGCCACCTCTTCGAGTACGATGGTCCAACAGATTGGGACGGCATTCAACCGCACATTTGATGTGGTCAGTGAAGTTCCTGATCGGTAAGTCTGCATGATATACTATGTAATATTTATTTTATAATAGTGCAGAATGGAGTTATTGCCTAGGTAATCCTCAGTGTCTGTACTCTTGTAAAGCTCTCACCACATACGGGACACACATGGGGTTTCTCACCACTGTGAAACAGCAAATGTATCCTCAGTGTCCGTGCTCTTTTAAAGCGCTTACCACCAACCGCACACACACATGCTTTCTCTCCAGTGTGAAGCCCTACGTGTATCCCCTGTGTCCGTGCTCTTTTAAAGCGCTTACCACGCACCGGACACACACATGCTTTCTCTCCGGTGTGAACCCCCATGTGTATCCCCTGTGTCTGTGCTCTTTTAAAGCGCTTACCACGCACCGGACACACATGTGGTTTCTCTCCCGTGTGAACCCCCACGTGTATCCTCAGTGTCCGTGCTCTTTTAAAGTCCTTACCACGCACCCGACACACATGTGGTTTCTCTACGGTGTGAACCCCCACGTGTATTCGTGTGTCTGTGCTCTTGTAAAGCGCTTACCACGCACCGGACACACATGTGGTTTCTCTCCGGTGTGAACGCCCACGTGTATCCGCTGTGTCTGTGCTCTTTTAAAGCGCTTACCACACACCGGACACACATGTGGTTTCTCTCTGGTGTGGAGCACCGTGTTGATCCTCAGTATCTGGGGTGTTGTAAAAGTCTCACCACATACGCGACACACATGGGGTTTCTCACCACTGTGAAACAGCAAATGTATCCTCAGTGTCCATGCTCTTTTAAAGCGCTTACCACCAACCGCACACACACGTGCTTTCTCTCCAGTGTGAAGCCCTACGTGTATCCCCTGTGTCCGTGCTCTTTTAAAGCGCTTACTACACACCGGACACACATGTGGTTTCTCTCTGGTGTGGAGCACCGTGTTGATCCTCAGTATCTGGGGTGTTGTAAAAGTCTCACCACATACGGGACACACATGGGGTTTCTCACCACTGTGAAACAGCAAATGTATCCTCAGTGTCCATGCTCTTTTAAAGCGCTTACCACCAACCGCACACACACGTGCTTTCTCTCCAGTGTGAAGCCCTACGTGTATCCCCTGTGTCCATGCTCTTTAAAAGCGCTTACCACGCACCGGACACACACATGCTTTCTCTCCGGTGTGAACCCCCATGTGTATCCCCTGTGTCTGTGCTCTTTTAAAGCGCTTACCACGCACCGGACACACATGTGGTTTCTCTCCCGTGTGAACCCCCACGTGTATCCGCAGTGTCTGTGGTCTTTTAAAGCCCTTACCACGCACCCGACACACATGTGGTTTCTCTCCGGTGTGAACCCCCACGTGTATCCCCAGTGTCTGTGCTCTTGTAAAGCGCTTACCACGCACCGGACACACATGTGGTTTCTCTCCGGTGTGAACCCCCATGGTATCCCCAGTGTGTGTGCTCTTGTAAAGCGCTTACCACGCACCAGACACACATGTGGTTTCTCTCTGGTGTGGAGCACCGTGTTGATCCTCAGTATCTGGGGTGTTGTAAAAGTCTCACCACAGACGGGACACACATGGGGTTTCTCACCGGTGTGGGCCACTGTGTTGATCCTCAGTATCTGGGGTGTTGTAAAATTCTCACCACATACGCGACACACATGGGGTTTCTCACCACTGTGAAACAGCAAATGTATCCTCAGTGTCCATGCTCTTTTAAAGCGCTTACCACCAACCGCACACACACATGCTTTCTCTCCAGTGTGAAGCCCTACGTGTATCCCCTGTGTCCGTGCTCTTTTAAAGCGCTTACCACGCACCGGACACACATGTGGTTTCTCTCCCGTGTGAACCCCCACGTGTATCCTCAGTGTCTGTGGTCTTTTAAAGCCCTTACCACGCACCCGACACACATGTGGTTTCTCTCCGGTGTGAACCCCCACGTGTATTCGTGTGTCTGTGCTCTTTTAAAGCGCTTACCACACACCGGACACACATGTGGTTTCTCACCGGTGTGGGCCACCGTGTTTATCCTCAGTATCTGGGGTGTTTTAAAATTCTCACCACATACGGCACACACATGGGGTTTCTCACCGGTGTGGGCCACTGTGTTGATCCTCAGTATCTGGGGTGTTGTAAAATTCTCACCACATACGGCACACACATGGGGTTTCTCACCACTGTGAAACAGCAAATGTATCCTCAGTGTCCGTGCTCTTTTAAAGCGCTTACCACGCACCGGACACACACATGCTTTCTCTCCAGTGTGAAGGCCCACGTGTATCCGCATTGTCCGTTCTCTTTTAAAGCGCTTACCACACACCGGACACACATGTGGTTTCTCTCCGGTGTGAACCCCCATGTGTATCCTCAGTGTCCGTGCTCTTTTAAAGCGCTTACCACACACCGGACACACATGTGGTTTCTCTCCTGTGTGGACCAACATGAGTATCCTCAGTCTCTATACTGTTGTGAATGTCTCACCACAGATGGGACGAATATGTAGTTAACCTAACAGATGAAATTAACCTACCAACTTCTCCCTGTCACCTGGCAGTGACGTCACTCCCCACAGAGACCATGGTTGTTTTGATTTCCTACCACTATTTGTAAAGGTTGCCCAGGAGATAGGACTTATTTTGTCACGGACATTCGGCTAAGTTTGTTGTTAACAGGAAAAGGGTCAATTTTTTCAAGGTTACACTTTTAATCATGTCACTTTAGGGGTAAGAGTGCTATATTTTTAAAAGGTGCAGGTCCCACTATCACTTTCTTTCATCTGGCCTAAATCTATTTCTTATTCTAATCCCCTAAATGCCGTGCATGATACATATTTGATATAAAATAGTTTTTCCTCTTGTATTCTTATTAACATCTAGGTTATATTTTACCTATCTCCCTACAGGCCCAACATCAAACTGATCATCGAAGACTGTGACAAGCTGTTCACAGTAGCCTGTAGCGAGTACATCACCCACCTCGTAACCAAATTGGACAAGGCAGAGAAATGCATAATTTTTTGCAGGTAGGAGCCCTATCTACAGGGATATTGCTAGTATATTACTAGGGCATTTTTTACACTAATCAGCCATTATACTGTTTATGTGATTGAATCTAGTATCTTGGAATATGTAACGTCTCTGGCACTCGTATAAACATATATCTAAGGAAATGGGAATTGTAAATACAGAAAATTTAATTAACATGTGTAGGGGCTCGGATTCCCCGTATCCTGGTGGTAAACCCGCAAGGGGGTATCACTCGGGTAATCCCCTCCCCTCTGTACCATAGTGATCCAGTAACGTGAGACACGGTCTATCTGATAGGACAAGGGGATGTAGCTCAGTGGTAGAGCAGTCGCTTGGCAAGCGGAAGGCCCCGGGTTCGACTCCCGGTGTCTCCGAAAGCGTTTTTTTCGGAGAAACCGTGTCCCTCACACATGTTTGATTTTGTGCTTACTTGTAACTTGTATCACAAGGAAAGGAATTTTCAATGCTGCTGATGGTTTTCACTTAATTTGATAGAATCATATAAATACTTAGTTTACCTATTTCCTATGTATTTCTATAGTCACCAAGTTTCATAAAGATCTCTCTATCTGGTAGGCTATTTGTTATCATATTAACATTTAGAACAGGGTGACGTTCTGTGAAACATTGTGTAGTAGCACCCTCAAGTCGTGATGGGCCTTATACTAGAGTTTTTACCCACCAAAAGTGTGCTCCCATTAGGAATGATCCCTAAAAGGTTCAGAAAAATCTACAGATGTCAAAGCCTCGTATAAAAAAAATCAATTTCATAGAACAATTTTAGAATACTTTACACTGGACGTAATCATGTGCCTCTACATGGGTACCCAGAATTATGCCCGTGTCACTGTGTCACTGCTTCAGTTTTTAAGTATATAGGGACTCTGAGAAAAAAATCTGTGGGTTGATTTTTATCTCAAAATTGTCTGTTTCCCTCAATTTTTAAAAGGGCCGTGTCGCACGTGTCGATTTTTAAAAGGGCTGTGTCGCACGTGTCAAATTTTACCCATGTAGGGGAACAATCATATTGCAATGTCTGTAAAGTAAGGGGTTCTCATCGTGATTTGTATCGGGGTTTTATTGTCTGATTATAGCTACCTGTCCCCTCTAGGTTGTGCTAAGTTTTACTCAAGCCTGGTCTTTGCGAGGATCCGTCTCAGGTAGTAGACAGGCTGGGCCAAACAAATTGCTTTCCCGCATACCAAACGCATCTACTGTTTGGAGGTAGTAGTTGGCCGTTTTATAAAGTAGCTTTTCATTGGCTTACCCAATTGGCTTTGCTTATTTGCTTACCTTATTGATAGGAGAAGGCCTACACTTGCTCAGGTTTTTGATTTAAAAAATAAAAACCAAAAACCGACCTTTTCTATCATACACTTTTCTTTGACTGTGGAATCATAGTGGGAACAGATAGGTGAGGGGTGGAGGGTATAGAGTCTCATGGGGAGGAAGGTTCTCGCTGAACTGCATGTGTTTGGATATCTTATTCAGATTACTGTTAGAAATAGCAATATTGTATTCTTGGATCAACTGCTCAATGGAATAGATAAATTTTCACGTTTTTATTAAAAGTGTATTAATGTAGTGATCCAGAATCAAAAATACCATTTTAGTCCGTTGTGTATTTTAAAGTGTCTATGGCACAGTTATTTCAGACTGTTATTCAATGTGTTTTTCATGTTTTTTCAGGTCTGTGGATAATACATCGTTTATCTATTCTCGCCTTGTCCTCAAGTTACGACGAAAACTCTACACCACCAACATCAAGTCTGCAAAGGCTACCATCGTTGAGCAGTTCCACTCGAATCTAACTGAACCGACTAGACGCAGAGTGCTGCGCCGACTGTACTCCAAGGACTCTTCTCTCCGCTGCGTTGTTGCAACTGTGGCATTGGGGATGGGGGTTGACATCCCCGATGTTAGACGTGTTATCATTTGGGGACCACCTTCGCACATCAACCAGTACTGGCAACAGACGGGGAGAGCGGGAAGAGACAGATTACCATCAACCTGCACCATGATGATCCCATTGGGTTTCAAGAAAGCTGGACTTTCCGAAACTATGCAGAACTTGGTCAACGATTCAGTGTCCAAGCGGGGATGCATCAGAAGAAACATTCTCCTGAAGCTAAAACTGACCAGCACACAACTTGACAACTTTGTGTCACCACAGGAAAGTTGCTGCTCCGTGTGCGACAAGTAGTCATCAACCTGTGAATCTTATCTACGTTACTCAGGGTCCCTCCCTGAATGTAGTGTGATGGTTCTGGAGATGTCTTTCTCGAGAAAAAAATTAAACTCCAACCATTCATTTAATAATTCACTGTTACACTCCTACATGGTGTCAATAAATCATTTTTCCAATTTACCTGTCAAATTGGGTTTCCATTTTCCCCAAATTCCGATCATAATCACTAAAAGAAGGTTCAAACCAAAATTACCAGACAATTATGGTATTCAACTTCAATATAGAGCTCTATGGGACGTACATCCTGCAAGGGGGGGGGGGGGTCTATTCTTTCCCTTACTTATATGACATACACCCTCATGTCAACCCAAAAGCTGTGTTTCTGATTATCAATTTTAATATTGAATCACTTTTTCACCCTGACCCAGAGTCTACTGTGATATCCATCACACCTTCAATCTTTTAAGTGTCGACTTGTAGAAGATTTCAACATATTTCCCTCTAACAGCAACTTGTATCCCTTATTAAGTAATATGTGATTGAGTCATGCGTCAGACTTAGAAATCTACCTTAAATTACCGCGTACTACCCGCGGGTTACACTCGAATCAGACTCAGCTTTCATTTGATACTAAACATGGCTATATAGGGTGGGGGTTATACAAGGGGTTTTATTACTATAGAACACTACTAAAATGGAGATTTTTACATTGAAAAAGGGGTTATAGGATTCTCCTGTGTTGGGGGGTGCGGGTTATATGCGAGATGCGGTTAATACGCGCGAATTTATGGTAGTTCAACATTCATATCTCAAACTAATATTTGTGCAATTGTGCAATGGCACATTTCTTCTTGTGTTGTCCATTAGTGTTTAAAAGTTTAAAATGAATGGTTGCGCTATGTTTAGGGGAAATCATTAGAGCATTCACAATAATTCACATATTGTTGTCTCTCAATATTTTCATGTTTAATCAAATATATTTGGATGGTATATTACATTTGTTATGGTTTGAAAATTTGTATGCTATTTTAATTTAAATAGCCTTTTATGTAAAAGTCAATTGATAAACATAAAATCTCAACAACACATCATGCCAATATTTGCGGGATTACTTCATATTTATATTTATAGATTTCCTTATGAAACTTTACTTATTTTCAATCTGGAATTCTATCTACACAACATAAACCAAATATCAATACACTTTATCAGTTGCATCTACACCTTCCATCAAGTATAGCTTTGAAATATGATAAATTGCATATGTCAGTGGTCCGTGCTGAAGCAATAGTCTCTGATTATTGTGAAAGGTAGAATTGCCTGATAGGCTAGTATCTCTTGGTGCATTTCATATGCTTAGCGTGTGTGCTCCTATCTTAGTGCACGGCTTAGAAGATGTATGGACAAGTCTGTCATTTAATGTAGCATGTGGCCTGTTGTCCAGTCCTCACTGTAGAAAATAGAGTCCCACATCCCTGTTCAAACGTAGCATCTCGTCTGTTGTGGCATCCTCATCGTAGAAGATGGAGTTGACTTGCACATCCGTGGTTACACTTAGCCGCTGCCCTGCTGTGCCGGCCTCAGCGTAGAAGATCTAGTCGCACGTCTCTTGTTAAACGCAGCCTGTCGCCTGTAGTGTGTTCTTCAGCGTAGAAGATCTAGTGGCACGTCTATCGTTAAACGCAGCCTGTCGCCGGTAGTGTCGTCCTCAGCGTAGGAAATCTAGTCGCACATCTATCGTTAAACGCAGCATGTTGCCTGTAGTATTGTCCTCAGCGTAGAATATCTAGTTGCACGTCTCTCGTTAAATGCAGCCTGTTGCTGGTAGTGTCGTCCTCAGCTTAGAAGATCTAGTCGCAAGTCTCTCCTTAAACGCAGCCTGTCGCCTGTAGTGTGTTCCTCAGCGTAGAAGATCTAGTCGCACGTCTATCGTTATACGCAGCCTGTCCCCGGTAGTGTCATCCTCAGCGTAGAAGATCTAGTCGCACGTCTCTCATTAAACGCAGCATGTTGGCGGTAGTGTCGTCCTCAGCATAGAAGATCTAGTCGCACGTCTCTCGTTATACGCAGCCTGTCGCCGGTAGTGTCGTCCTCAGCGTAGAAGATCTAGTCGCACGTCTCTCGTTAAACGCAGCATGTTGGCGGTAGTGTCGTCCTCAGCGTAGAAGATCTATTCGCACGTCTCTCGTTATACGCAGCCTGTCGCCGGTAGTGTCGTCCTCAGCGTAGAAGATCTAGTCGCACGTCTATCGTTATACGCAGCCTGTCGCCGGTAGTGTCATCCTCAGCGTAGAAGATCTAGTCGCACGTCTCTCGTTAAACGCAGCATGTTGGCGGTAGTGTCGTCCTCAGCGTAGAAGATCTAGTCGCACGTCTCTCGTTAAACGCAGCATGTTGGCGGTAGTGTCGTCCTCAGCGTAGAAGATCTAGTCGCACGTCTCTCGTTATACGCAGCCTGTCCCCGGTAGTGTCGTCCTCATCGTAGAAGATCTAGTCGCACATCTCTCGTTATATGCAGCCTGTCGCCGGTAGTGTCGTCCTCAGCGTAGAAGATCTAGTCGCACGTCTCTCCTTAAACGCAGCCTGTCGCCGGTAGTGTCGTCCTCAGCGTAGAAGATCTAGTCGCACGTCTCTCGTTATAAGCAGCCTGTCGCCGGTAGTGTCGTCCTCAGCGTAGAAGATATAGTCGCACGTCTATCGTTATACGCAGCCTGTCGCTCGTAGTGTCATCCTCAGCGTAGAAGATCTAGTCGCAGGTCTCTCGTTATACGCAGCCTGTCCCCGGTAGTGTCGTCCTCAGCGTAGAAGATCTAGTCGCACGTCTATCGTTATACGCAGCCTGTCGCTCGTAGTGTCATCCTCAGGGTAGAAGATCTAGTCGCACGTCTCTCGTTATACGCAGCCTGTCGCCCGTAGTGTCGTCCTCAGCGTAGAAGATCTAGTCGCACGTCTCTCGTTGAATGCAGCATGCCACCTCTTGTGGGGTCCTCAGCGTATAATATGCAGTCACATGTCCTTCGTTTCACACAGCATGTCTCCTGTTGTGTCGTCCTAAACGTAGTGTATTGCCCCTTGTGTGCGTGCTCACCATAGAACATCTAGTCGCAGGTCCGTCGTTAAACGTAGTGTCTCGCCTCCTGTGTGCGTGCTCACCGTAGAACATGTAGTCGCAGGTCCCTCGTTAAACGTAGTGTCTCGCCTCCTGTGTGCGTGCTCACCGTAGAACATCTAGTCGCAGGTCCGTCGTTAAACGTAGTGTCTCCCCCCTTGTGTGCGTGCTCACCGTAGAACATGTAGCCGCAGGACCGTCATCAAACCCAACATGTCCCCGGTTGTGTCATCCTCACCGTTCAAGCTCTACTCACTGGTCTGCTATCATTAAAGGCGGTATCTTATAACTTTTTATGCTTCCTCTAACTCTTCCTCTGAGTCTACATCGGGATCATTCTCAAACCGAAGTATTTCTGTTAAGTCCCGAAGCTCATCCATCTTTTCTGATTTCTCATTTAATTTCTTTGCGATGGCAATGATGTTTTGAATTTTGTTAGACCGTTTCATTGTTTCCATACCCGCATGGGTGCGACCAGCTTGCACTGAGAACAAACTGCACTCGCGATAATCCTCTGTGAATTCTGCCACATGGCGGCGGTATTTTGTGGTCGATGCGTGGCGATCCTCTTTCTTTTCTGGGAGGAGATTTGCCTTGGTGAGCAGCTCATCGATCTTCTTACCAAATGGACCGCCAAGTTGTGCTGCCCGGTTGACTGTCTTGAAGTGTAATTTCCCACTGGAGTTTTTACACATTTCTGAAATTATAAAATGAACAGGGACTTTGTTAAATATGCTAATAAATATCTGATATTCATAGGGGCAGGGGTAGCTTGGGACAAACCATGAACACGAGGATGTGAATATCATATCACCACCCCTCCCACCCACCCCCCCCCCCTTCAATGAACAATGTTATCGGGGCTGCAGGGGTGCTTGGTGTAAATTACACTGGTTTTTTAGAAAAAATATGTCCAATTAGTACTACATTAGTTGCCAACCTTTCAGAAGTAGCATACATACTTTTGAAATCCCCATTCAGGAACTCATTCACCAGGTCAAGGCCTATGTTTCCATTTGGCCTTCCTTGCAGATTTGCTGTCCGATTCCAGATCATGTCTGCCCGCATGCGTTCGGACAAGCACCCACCAATCTCTGTAAAAGTCAGAGAATAAAAACCAATCATTTTTTATGTGCTAGGCATATATTCTGGCAGGGAACGTTATGCAGGGTTCCCAAGTGTCATTGAATTTGAAAGTTGTCTGGAAATTTAAGAATTATGGAATTTTTGGGTTATATTTCCATCCATCATGGAATGCCATTGAAAATGGAAATTTGACAGTTAATATTACAATATCTCATACAATGTAACTTTTGATATCATGAGTCTAGAGATTTCCTTGGGGGGTGGGGGGGGCAAGCCCTTGTCGTCCCCAATAATCTTTATAAAGGTCATGTAGAATTATGTGACATTTGTGTTGGAACCCTGGTGAGGTGAATCTGGAAAGTTAGTCCGGTAGCTTATACAAGTGCTAGAAAATGGAACTAGGTAGGTAAATATTTTCATAGGAAATCTTATCTACTTACTCGCAAGAAAATTGTGTGCGATGGTGAGGTATTTATAGTGGTTGGACATCCCAAACCACAACAGCTGCAGCTTCCAGAACAGGGCCATCAGGGGTCCATTCCCCTCCCTAACTGCCTGGCGGTTAGACAGGTACTGGAGCCCTGTCCACATGATGTCCATGGAGTGTTCAAACACATGATCCACTCCAGGGGCCTTACAATCCTCACTGCAATACCAGTTGTCTGAAACACAGATTCAAACTCCCAATTGTAGTTCTGATTTGCCCAGCAATTCCCAAATAGTTGGATGACTCAATACATCAAAGAATCTTTAAACTGTTAGATTAGGAGCGATTAATGAGATGCTTGAAGTAGGTATCTGGCCAATTTAAGTACCAGCGCTACGGAGCTAATGGGAATTAATCACTATAAGATTACCATTTTATATACAAAGGCAACAAGCCATACCTGTGAAAACAGAAAATGCACTTAGCTGACAGAAATTAGTACCGTAAAACCTCGCGTATAAGCCTAATTCGCGTATAAGCCGCACCCCAACTTTGGGGCGATCATATAAGCCGCAGAAGCCTTCTGAATGATGCTGGGAAAAACTCGCGTATAAGCCGCACCCCTAACTTTGGCCTAATAAGGCTATGAACCATACTTAGTAGCAGGGTCCTCCTGGTGGCCCGTGAGGCCTCCTGGCGGCCCGTGAGGCCTCCTTGTGTCCCCCTATAGTGTGTCGTTTTGTCAGCTTTATCATGCCAGGAGGTGTTGGGGGGGGGGGGGGGGGGTCAGGTGAGCGAGCAGTGTCAATTTTAATGCCTCCTGTTCGCACCTCAGTCTCAGGCTTTGTACCAGGGCCCTCCTGGTGGCCCATGAGGCCTCCTGGCGTCCTGTGGGCCAGCTTCCTAACAGTAACAATGCGCCAATGGGGGAGGGGATGGTGACCGCCACATACCTGTACTATTATAGGTTGGGGGGGGGGGAGAAAGCTGCGAACACTCATGGAAGCCCCACGGGTCATGGGCGGCGGCACACAGTTACACCCCCCCCCCCCTCTGTAGCTCCTAAGCTTGTATTATGGCTAGTCTATGGTGATTTTGGAAATTATACTTTTGAAAAACTCGCGTATAAGCCGCACCCTGACTTTGGGCCGATCCTATAAGCCGCACCGGGGATCTGACTCGCGTACTAGCCGCGGCTAGTACGGGAGGTTTTACGGTAGAGATGTTTATTCATCACCTCATACACCCCGTACCCACCAGCTCTTACCCAAATCGCCATTCACATGGATGCACTCTAAGTGGTAGTCTCCACTACGCTTGCAGGCGTCCCCTGCCGCACACGTTACAATGGGCACGTCCCGCTTCTTGTGGCAATAGCAACCGATCCAGGTGTCAGATTCTGCGCACTCTGCACTGCAGAAGTAATCACCCTCAGGTGCCACTGAAATAGGAAAATGCTTTATAGAAACAAGAATCATAGAGTATAGATGACCAGTTAGTATGTCACCAAGCAAATAACATAGTAAACACAAATATTTCAGGGTTAATTTATTATTACCCAGCATAGGGTTTGTGTTTATATAAGGCCATGTAAAATTTATTAGCAGCTTTGCAGACATACTTTCAAAAGGGCCGCATTGGTCCTATTATTCATCTCTTGAGAAAAAAAGGCTAATAAAGGCCGCACCTACAATTATTTCAGATTACAATTTGCAAAATTATTTATATCTCAGCTGTTAATTGAGGTAGAAACGAAATTTAAAAGGCATTTTAGACCTTATGTCAACTTGCAGACCATCAATATCTAGGAAAAAATAAAAAAGGCCTCCCGCACTTCGAGAATAAAATATAATAAAAACGCCCTCCAGCACCCATTTTTCCTATAAAAAGGTGTCAGCACAGCTTATTGCTGTTTGTATGTGGCCTAACAGTTTTTGTGTATAATACTTAAGTACTTTCGTAGGATGGCCCATACAAAACAGTTGAGTGACCGTGGTTGCCAAAGTCATTTTGCACAATTTAAATGAGATGTGTGTTAGTTCTGTCAAAAGACTGTTGTTGAATGAGTTATTTAAATTTATAAGGATATTAGGTTACCTTCTAGTCCAGCACAGCTTAGATGGATCCACTCTTTTGTGCAATGTGCACTGGAGCATTGCACCATATGTTCATCCTTCCCTATAAAATTACAGCACATCTCATTAAGCATCCATGATGAGACAACTTAGGGATTAGCCAGTCTGGCGAATTTATGCCGCAACTGATTAGCCAAATTTATAATGCATTTGCCAGATTCAAATGAAGAGAAAAGTAGTGCTACTCTCATGGCAGACAAATTTGGCTAAAAACGCACCCCATCATTAGAAATATTGGGGGTGGGCATGTATAATGTATTGAAGAATTGAGCTAGTGGTAATTTTTCACCAACAGGTGAGGGTGGGTTGGTGGATGTTCGCGTGAGCGGGTCACAATAGTTTTGGTGCTCCCCGCGGGAAGGGTTGAAATTATTTCAGTCGACCCCCCAGGCAGGTTGAAATTTAGCACTGCAGACCCCTTAGAGCTATAGTAATGCGCTGTTTTTTTCGCTGAAAAGGGGTGCAATATTGTTGGTCCCCCCCCTCAGGAGGGGTGGGAAAGTAGAACATGTGCCATAGAACTGCATATTGAAACCGGACATAGTAAACAACTCTGATTGCCAGTGTGCCTTATAGGATATGCGTAAACTGTGGGAAATCTTCATAAGTATAATTTCCAAAAGATAAATACATGCACTTCTACGGCAAGACATTTATATACAGGGAACAATTGTACATCCACCTGTGTCTAGTACTTCATCGTTTACGACAGGCCTGGTTAGTAGTACATGTAATATACTTACTTTGACCACAGCAGAAAACATAGATGCCCAGTGTGTGAAAGTCTGCCTGTCGCTCATCGATGGTGTCAGTCCGCAGGTTCAGGCATGCCTCCAGGCGGCGCAGGTCTTTTTCACGTGGCCCATTCCACACCAGGTCTACTATCTGCATACTCAGTGATTCGAGCCATGTAGCTTTCCCTTCTTCATCTTGTGGCAACGATGCTGGAGTCTCGGAGATAGATTCCATCCCTTCCAGGTGCATGGCGTACAAAGTCACATACGCATGGGTTGCAAACTGTCCAAGTATAACAAAGATGTTAGCCATGATGAAGCCTTATGAATGGGAATACATGCTATCGCTATGTTCTAAACATTTCCCTGATACTCAGAGCAGGATGATCCCTCCAGTAAACAGAGAATATCGAGAGCGCCTTTCCACTGGTACCAACTATGCTATTCTGCCATGACTGGTTTGATCGTAGGATACATGAATACATCACCAAATATAAGTTACATGTTAGCCAGGATGAAGGCATATATATAGGGCTTCCATACACACATGATGGACATGATGCAGAGTTCATACCCCTTCTCAGCAGTAAATTGCCATCCAAGAAGACTGGTGCAGTTTCTCAGCATGGCTAGATCAATACAGCATTAACACAAAGGATATGGTGCACCAGGTTATGATGTTCACAAAGTACTGGGCAGTTTACTTTATAAGCCTTTAGGGTATAGATACTTAGGTTGGCAATGAAGATGTAGATAGGTAAAATTAGAATACCTTCAACATATCCTTGGAGTGATTGAAGTTCGCCATCACATTTGACTTGAGGCTTCTGTGTTGGAAGGCCTGCTTTAGCTGATAGATTGTACCGCGGGAGTCTGCCGACTTCGCGGTAAAAAACTTATCCCATGCATCCTGCAATTAAGTCATGGTTAGGGCTTATTTCATTCAATTTAAGTGCTTACTGCTGGATATAGTGGGGGGGGGGGGGGAGGTTCTGAGGAGGAGATGTTTCTTTACTACTGTATTGACCTAACATAATATGACAAACGCCTCTAAAGGTGACAAACTTAATCCTGTAATTACCTTGGGGAAAGCATTGAACCGCCACCTTGGTTCTGAATAGTGTACAAGCCATACACATTATGTACAACAGCTAACGCTATTAGAGATCAGGATTGGGTATATTTGGATAATATTCAATCGGAAGGAGTGTGAATAATTTTTTCTTAATTTTTTATATTGATTATTATGCTTAGAGTATTATAATTTTTTTTGCTTATGAATCTGAATACAATGACAAACACTTACCTGCAGAAGCAGCATCTCCTTGTGAAACTCCTGTGGAGTTGCTTTGAGATTAGCTAGCTTTGCGGGATTCAAATCATTGATTCGCGCGTAGAGGGCGTTGAGCATGCGTTCTATACTCATTCCATCCCCACCACAATTCGCATCCTGCCCCTCAGGGATGAAAGTGGACAGGTGCTGCATTATCTTCACGGTGCCAGGTGTGGATGCAGGGTTGGCCTCTACTAAACCCAGAGATATCTGTAATTAAAGGTATATGTGTAAGGGCTCTGAATAAACCATATTATGGGGATACTAGGCTCAGGATAACAGAAATCTGTATCAACAAGGAAAGGAAATGATACTGGGATGGAAAGCTTAACCCTTTGAGGACGACCACAAATAGTTATGTCTAGCTCTAAGGATGAGTGGAAAATGAATTTTTATGACCACCTAAATAAGAGGGAATACTAAAAAGAAAAGGACAATGCCATATTAGTTAAACCAGGCAGCAAACATGTGTTTGGCAGACGTTGCTGTGTCAAGACTGATACAACATGTTAGTGGTGGTAGTGTTTGCTTTACTTACTACGGAACTCTTCTTGGTGAGGTCCTCGTAGTGTTCATGCTTAGGCTTGTCATACTCGACCTTCTGTAGGCACGTCAGGTTGGACCGCAGAATGGACTTCACTGTCTCGACCATTTCTTCCCTGATCGTACTGAGCTCAGGTTTACTTATAACAAACGTGGACCCAGGCAGGTCCACAGCGTCACACCCCTCCTCGTTGTCTAGCTGATTGGTGTTGACCCTTTATAAACAGTAAGGAAAACCTATACAGAAATTGTAATGATTTCTCTTTTAGGAGCACCCACCATTTGGGGAAGGGAAGGGATTTGTCATTTATTTCATGGTGAATACGGCACTCCCATTTACTTAACCAAGGAAGGTAGTATTTAAGACCCCCGTGAAATAAACATAACCTGTAAAAACTATAAATGCTGTGTGCCACCATCCTAGGTTCAACCCCTATGTGATATAATGTGAGAATGTGATATAATTTTGTCGCTTGTATGAACATTTTTTCACCTGCCTTGGTATGAATAGTTTTATTTTGATATTGAAAATTGGAAATATATCCTACCTGTTGTTGGCTGCCAGACACATACCCCACATGTGGTGTTTGTTTGCTTGTATCCCCTGATGACTTGCCTTTGTCTGTATTTCCACATTGTCCCAACAGACACTGTAGGAAGTGTCCTGCTGAGACAAAGGCTTACCTCCCTGTAATGAAAACGTTTTTGAAATAGTGTTGTAAAACTACTGATAAACTAAGTACTTTACCTTTAAGATTGCATCGCCTTAACTAGTGACACATGTGGGTATAATACATCGATAAGTTTATGGCTATAACAGAGTTGCCTGTGTATCAAGTATCAGAGTGAAGCATTTCAAGAAATACATTGAAGACTAACACAGGTATAGTCATCCAATTTATTAGTTATCCTACATGTACTTTTACTACCACAACGATGGAATTGGTGATATTTGTCAGTATACTGTATGAATGGGATGCTTGGCAATACAAATTAAACTTACTTTGATGCTATCCCGCCATTTGATGATTTCGTCCGCATGGTGCTCGCTCAGTGCCGACACATGATTTCGCACACTTGTTGGGCACTGGCAGAGTCCCATATCCTGCAGCATACTGTCATGATGAAATAGTAAGAAGGAATTTTTATGTAATGTGTAACAATTATCAGGAAACTGTTATGTAGCTGTTGTGTGAATTGCGGTCGGGATTAAATAGCTTTACTAGAAATAAATCATCAGACCTAATCTGATGGGCAGAATTAGACAAACATCCAATACAGACCTGTACGTTTGGTCTTTGCCTCCTTGCCGCCAGAGAGCCACACCCATCATGGACTGGAAAAGGCGGTTGGTATGATGGTTCCAGGCATGAAACGCAATGGCAGAGACAACACCTTTTTTCTTTGTTACTTGTTGATGAGCCTCATCAACGTCTCTGAAAACACATTGGATGATTAGAAGGATATTTGAATCGCACGTAAACATGTATTGTGTGTGTAAGAGAAATTCCCCTTGTATGACGTGTTTGTGGTCGAGAGGGTTCCATGGGTTGGAATCCCATGCGTGATAGACCTCCATGGGGGTTTTTACGGTGTGTGATTTATTTTTATTCAAAAATAATTATTATCAAAATATCAACATACTGTTGAGCCTCCTCTTTTTTTACCACACATTGTTTAAGGGGCTAATTAAATAGTATAAGCTAAAAGGAAATACATGCGTTATCATTAGAAGTATCCTGTTTCTATATAGAAATACACAGCACATTACAGTAGGGAACTTTAGCAAACCCAAAGTGGCAAAAGAAATGTAGATGTAATGTCCCCTTTTTCATTGACACCAATGGACATATACAGTAACAAGTCACGTATGTGGCTCACTCTCACCAAATCAGTGCAACTAAAAGCTCATGTGTCTCCGGTGTGTGGTAAGCGCTTTACAATAGCACGGACACAGAGGATACGCTTGGGGGTTCACACGGGAGAGAAACCATATGTGTGTCCCATGTGTGGTAAGCGGTTTACAAGAGCACGGACACAGCGGATACACGTGGGGGTACACACCGGTGACAAACCACATGTGTGTGGTGTGTCTGGTAAGCGCTTGACAAGAGCACGGACACTGCGGATACACATGGGGGTTCACACCGGAGAGAAACCACATGTGTGTCTGGTGCGTGGTAAGGGCTTTAAAAGAGCACAGACACTGAGGATGCATTTGCTGTTTCACACTGGTGAGAAACCCCATGTGTGTGCCGTCTGTGGTGAGACTTTTACAACACCCCAGATACTGAGGATCAACACGGTGCTCCACACCAGAGAGAAACCACATGTGTGTCGGGTGCGTGGTAAGCGCTTTAAAAGAGCACGGACACTGCGGATACACATGGGGGTTCACACTGGAGAGAAAGCACATGCGTGTCCGGTGCGTGGTAAGGGCTTTAAAAGAGCACAGACACTGAGGATGCATTTGCTGTTTCACACTGGTGAGAAACCCCATGTGTGTGCCGTCTGTGGTGAGACTTTTACAACTACCCAGATACTGAGGATCAACACGGTGCTCCACACCAGAGAGAAACCACATGTGTGTCGGGTGCGTGGTAAGCGCTTTAAAAGAGCACGGACAATGCGGATACACATGGGGGTTCACACTGGAGAGAAAGCACATGCGTGTCCTGTGCGTGGTAAGCGCTTTACAAGAGTACGGACACAGTGGATACACGTGGGGGTCCACACCGGAGAGAAAGCACATGTGTGTCCGGTGCGTGGTAAGGGCTTTAAAAGAGCACGGACACTGCGGATACACGTGGGGCTTCACACCTGAGAGAAACCACATGCGTGTCCGGTGCGTGGTAAGCGCTTTACAAGAGTACGGACACAGTGGATACACGTGGGGCTCCACACCGGAGAGAAAGCACATGTGTGTCCGGTGCGTGGTAAGGGCTTTAAAAGAGCTCGGACACTGAGGATGCATTTGCTGTTTCACACTGGTGAGAAACCCCATGTGTGTCCCGTCTGTGGTGAACCTTTACAACACCCCAGATACTGAGGATCAACACGGTGCTCCACACCAGAGAGAAACCACATGTGTGTCCGGTGCGTGGTAAGCGCTTTAAAAGAGCACGGACACAGTGGATACACGTGGGGCTTCACACCGGAGAGAAACCACATGTGTGTTGGGTGCGTGGTAAGGGCTTTAAAAGAGCACGGACACTGCGGATACACGTGGGGCTTCACACCGGAGAGAAACCACATGTGTGTCCGGTGCGTGGTAAGGGCTTTAAAAGAGCACAGACACTGAGGATGCATTTGCTGTTTCACACTGGTGAGAAACCCCATGTGTGTCCCGTCTGTGGTGAGACTTTTACAACACCCCAGATACTGAGGATCAACACGGTGCTCCACACCAGAGAGAAACCACATGTGTGTCGGGTGCGTGGTAAGCGCTTTAAAAGAGCACGGACACTGCGGATACACATTGGGGTTCACACCGGAGAGAAAGCACATGTGTGTCCGGTGCGTGGTAAGCGCTTTAAAAGAGCACGGACACTGCGGATACACGTGGCGGTTCACACTGGAGAGAAAGCACATGCGTGTCCGGTGCGTGGTAAGCGCTTTACAAGAGTACGGACACAGTGGATACACGTGGGGCTCCACACCGGAGAGAAAGCACATGTGTGTCCGGTGGGTGGTAAGCGCTTTAAAAGAGCACGGACACAGTGGATACACGTGGGGCTTCACACCAGAGAGAAACCACATGTGTGTCGGGTGCGTGGTAAGGGCTTTAAAAGAGCACGGACACTGCGGATACACGTGGGGCTTTACACCGGAGAGAAACCACATGTGTGTCCGGTGCGTGGTAAGGGCTTTAAAAGAGCACAGACACTGAGGATGCATTTGCTGTTTCACACTGGTGAGAAACCCCATGTGTGTGCCGTCTGTGGTGAGACTTTTACAACTACCCAGATACTGAGGATCAACACGGTGCTCCACACCAGAGAGAAACCACATGTGTGTCGGGTGCGTGGTAAGCGCTTTAAAAGAGCACGGACACTGCGGATACACATGGGGGTTCACACTGGAGAGAAAGCACATGTGTGTCCCCTGCGTGGTAAGCGCTTTAAAAGAGAACGGACACAGGGGATACACGTGGGGGTTCACACCGGAGAGAAACCACGTGTGTGTCCGGTGCGTGGTAAGTGCTTTAAAAGAGCACGGACACTGCGGATACACGTGAGGGTTCACACCAGAGAGAAACCATGTGTGTGTCCGGTGCGTGGTATGCGCTCTACAAGAGCACGGACACAGCGGATACACATGGGGGTTCACATCGGTGAGAAAACACATGTGTGTCCGGTGTGTGCTAAGCGCTTTACAAGAGCATGGACACAGAGGATACACATGTTGCCTAACACTGGTGAGAACCACACATGTTTCTGGTTAACGAGAATACATAAACTATGGGCCTACAGATGATGCACAGGGGTGAGAAACTCATGTGTATCGCGTGTGTGGTAAGGGGTTTACTATAGGGCACACACACAGCATTCACATAATGTCTACTTTTGTGAGAACTACACATGAGGCAGGTATTTAAGGGCTGAGTAGCACGAGTCACCCTAATTATGAAACAATGTTTAATATGGATTTCAGTAAAATTGCTGTGCAATTATCGTAAAAGGCATTTATCTGGTGTTTATTCACAAACCTTGTCTTGTCTTTTTTTGTTATGATTTCTGCGGAAGGGAAGATAGTGTCCAATACTTGTGACAGCACAGGGTTCCCGTTTGCTATCTCCTCCCCAGTTACCTCCCAGTCGTGTGACTCTATGGTTGCCATTGTGGAGTCAACCTTCAGACTTGGGGGACAGTCATGCATCTGAAAGAGGTTGTAGAAAAGGCAGTAAGGTTTATGTTACATCTCTACTATAAGATATGGCAACTTATCCAAATATATATATCCTTGTTATTTATAAAGAAATGTCACTTATTCTCACTGGTTTGTAGTATACAGTTTAACATATATTTTATATACCATTGAAAGGCTCAATTTAATTGGAAATGAAATAGTCATCTCTACTTGTAGCACAGCTTGAATTATGTCAATTTGTTGGAAGTTATAGATTTCCTTATTTACGCATGTCGGGGGTAGAAACTAACGCTGGACCGGGAGCCAATGGCCGGAAATTTTGCGTCCGGGCCAGTAGTGGGGTGGCCCACAGAAAATTTTGAAAGATATTTCATTGTAATATAACTGATCAGTATAGACATGTAATATGACGTTGGAAAGAGAAAAATGTGAGGAAATAAAGCAATTTGGTGTCATTTTAACATTGGTAACTCAGGAATTTATATGATTTTCGATTTGAAAAAAGTAAAATATATTCCCTGGCCCACAACTAAAAGTCCGGGCCCATAGAATTTTGAGGGGGGGCCCTAAAAAATTCAATCAGTTGGAAATTTGGGCTTTTATTTCCCCCCCATCCCCCCCAGACAATTAATTTTTTTTAACGTTGAAAAAATTACAAAAATCACCGACCTAACCACCACCCCCCTACTTTAGTATTAAAGTATAAAAACTGGCACTCAACAATATCAACTTACCTCCTTCCTAAGAGCAATCATCACCCGGTTGACCATGTGGCGCCAAAGGGCGGGGCTATTGTGCTGGGCATAGGAGACAAAATCTTCGTAGCAGTGCTGGGCGAGATAGGAGCCAAGACGCTCGGTGGTGCTGGGCAGCTTGGGCTTCTTGGCTGGTGGAGCCTGAGGAGGGTCGTCTACCAGTCTCCTCTTCTGAGACCTGGCTACACCTATTGTGGCATTCTTCAGTTTTACATGACATTTCAGACATATCACCGTCTCAGGCCCAACATATTTTATATGTGGAAACACCACAGATGTAACCTGTGGGCTATCTACGACCTTGCATAGAGTGTAACTGGCATTCTGGTGCTTTTTCTTCGGTTTGACAATACTCTGACTGCATGCAGCACACTCCATGCTGCCTGCCACTCCCAAAAGGACTGGTTTGGCCAGTTGAGGTCAACTAAGGGAGTGGTCAATATATAACGAAAGGGGGGGGGGGGGGTTGGTGGACTTATGCAGAGGGGTGGAAAACATTTATACCCCTCCCCCCCCCCTTCAAGATGGATTGTTATTTTCACACACAGACACACCCCCCGACACGGCTTGGTATCCCTCCCCCCCCCCCCCTTTTTGATAAAAAGGGGGGAATTTTTTTTTACCCCACCCCCTCCCCCTTAAAGGGGTGCACATTTTCTTCACCACTCCCTGTAAGGGCATTGAAATTTTTTGCCCCCCCCCCCCATGTGGATAAACATTGACCACTCCCTAAGTCTTTTAAAAGCCCTCCCCCCACCCCCTGCCCCCTTCTAGAGGGGTGCACCATTTCTCTACAACCCCCTCTACAGGGGTAAAAATCTCACCACCCCCCCCCCCCCCCCCCCACCAACATGTGGATAAACAATGACCACTCCCCAAGCCCCGGCCCCAAGCCTGACCACAACAAACCCATGCTGCCAAAAGCACATGGCCTTGTTTGGCACTGGCAGTGCCATCTGCAGGGGGAATTCTCAACTACAATCACAGTTCCAACTTCCTCCACCAGATGACAGCACCATCGTTTTCATGGCTGACCAGCCCAGAATGACAACATTTCCACCCCAGTCTACAAGTTTACCTGGATTTATAATATTGACACACAAGTGAGCACAAGTAAGGTAGACAACACAAACTAGAACATGTAGGGTACACACTGGACACACTTTATTGGTCAACTTAATTTTATTTGTGGGCAAAGAGACTGACTGTATTTCCACTTGCTCTGAATGCCTAGATCTATCACCAACTCTGCGTGCCGCAGAGCGGGATCGTAGAGTTGGCCTGCTGACTACTGTATAGGGACCTTTTCCATTAAAACCCCCAACCTTGCAGTACATTTAATCATCTATAATAAAAACTATGACATGTATTGACATACCGTTTTTGCATTACATTCCTGACATATTTATCTTTCCATAACGGGTAAATAGAATTATGTGTGATAAATATTTCTTTTAGGGGGTAAACACCCTAACCTCTGCAGGTACCCAGCTGGTGACCGGGGGTCGACATAGGGTGGCACCTGGACTACGCATTTAACCATGGCAAGCCTAAAGTGGCCTGTGACCAAGTCACGATGTAGAGGGATTCTGCTCAGTGGCACCGTAGCAATCTATAGTAGAGCTCAGAGTCACCGCACCTCCCATATAAATTGGGACAATGAAGTATATGTTACTCGACCTATTGGTATGATACCCACACCTTGCTCGGTGCAGCCAATCTCAGTCCAAACCCAACTTAGGCCTGGAATGCCCTTCCAAGTATGAGATGCCAAATACCATCATACAGCTTCCCCTGGATACCAGGTTTATTGTCGTATGCTTGCTGCCCAGTGTGGTCAACTTTGTATGTCTCTGGTTATAATTGTGTTTTATAAAAGAAATAAAATATTGTATTTCAGTTTGGGTTGTTTGTTTATTATTGACTGATGCACATATATATAGAAAAGCATTGCTAAAAGTGCAGTATGAATGAATTCTTCCCAGAGATCAAGATGCATTATATTAGATGATAAACCAAGAGTGGACATTAAATAATGGGTAAAATTGCATGATTATTTACGTCACCAGGAGGTAGATTTTAATTGATAAATCATTCTAGCTTAGAGATTTGACTATTCTATGAGAAGATTTAATATTGCATACAAATGAAAAGATTTAAATGTACAAAGAGCCTGCAAGGGAGTATGTAGAAATATTTTTATGTACAATAACTTGAAAATCACGTTCCTCAAGCATCTGTAGTTATGTCAAATTACGTAAATAATGCCTTGAATTAGAACGTTTATTTACGTGCAGAAGTTACGTTCCTTTAACCATATTAATTGCCTACTATTTACGTTTAAATGACGTTAATATACGTAATTGTGCTTACTCAAAAGAGGTAAATATTGTTACGTAAAATAACTTGCAAATCACGTTCTCTAGAAGTGTGTAGTACGTGATTATACATTCAATTACGTCAAAAAACCTAAATAAACCCTTACATTGGAACGTTTATTTACGTGCAGAAGTTACGTTATTATTACCTGCAAATCACGTTGCTATCACGTTAATATACGTATTCGTGTTTACTGGGTAAGCATATGTATCGCACAGTTTAAATAAAAAATTGCAAACAAACAAACCTTTCAATTCCTTACTGTACTTGGGCAAATGAGACTAGTTGTGGGCTAACTATAGTCATACAGACCCAAGTATATAACTCATTAAGTATGTGTGATAACATATATCCTCATCAAAATTTTTTTTTCTCAATGATAAATAGGAATTATTGTTCCATACCTGCACATTTTGGTTCGGGTACAGATCTCTGAACCGGTTGACAGGATGGCCAAAAACGTTAATGCTTACTTCCTATCACATGCACTGAAAAAGTAAACTCGTCTCCAGACTCGTCGAAGTGACTGTCATAAAATAAACGAGTCAAACGTTGTCTAACATATCAGGTTACCATCCCACAAACAGAATCTAGAGCTGGCAAATGTCAGGTTTTGGGCTGGCACATACCAAGTGGGTCTTCTATCTCCAGCTAGAAGACCCGCTTCCTTGTCACTAAGACAAGTTTTTGACTCGTTTATTTTATGACCGTCACTCTGAAGAGTCTGGAGACAAGTTTATTTTTTGAGTGTGTGAATCTCTATTTCACTTCCCCGTCTAGCCGTAGTGGGTGGGAATAGCTCCCACTGCTGATCTCACGGGTCTCATGCTGTCGCCGCCATATACGCACATCTTGGTAGACATACCAAGATCAGTCAACATGGGAACTGTCTGTTTGTTTTGTGTATTTTCAAGCTAAATGGTAACTAAGGCATCAAGAAGTCTATCCCAATTTCCCTCAAATACGCATTGTTCTGAGATAATACTAGGACATCTTTTCTGTGAGCCAATTTGGCGATTTGGGGGATTTTGTATTAATTCTCGTTAGCCAAATTTGACACCAATTAGCCAAACAATTTGTTTATTTTTTACAAATTGGCCTGACCTCTGCATGTAATATCAGCCGCCCTTTGATTCACTCTTATGAGGCCCAGAATACCAGTCTTAGGCAGACACAGCTTGCCGTTGAGCTGCCAACCTACTGCCATTATAGTCTGTTAGGGTCATGTACAAGAGGCGGTAAACCGGAACAACAACAAACTTCGCTTAAACAAATCGTTCCTTGCATATAATATAGTTTCAATCCAGACACCAATAGATATATATGTTCCTATCAGTCGAGTTACTTATATTATAAGCTCATCTAGACAAAGAAATGTATTTAATGGGTTGTCTTTATGATATCATTCCCTATGAAAGATTTCTTATCCTTTTTGAAATACTCTTTAGAAATACACTGAAAGAGATGATCAAAAGGACATCGTCATCATGGCATTTCAATTTTCTAATGAACACAGAGAAATCAAAGGTGCCCCATGCGGCTCTGGTGACATAGAGAGTCAAACCGATGATGACTCTGCTTATATGAAGGGTCAACTTGAGTTAACTCTGTACTATCAATGTCAACTGAAGTTGGCCCTAGATATTGTATAAGCAGAGTCAATAGCTGTATGACACTTTTTACCAGAGCCATGTGGGAGACACAGTTGACTCTTTTCCTTTTCTGTGTGAATGTATTGTTTTTTGCTGTGCAACATATCATGGTCTGCCCCACGCTTCACCTCACCCCACCACAATGGCTGCATATTTATGTGTAACGGAGGACGCTGAAGGTGATCTAAGTATACAGTCATACAAAAACATGTAATAGTTCTCCCACATGCAGATCCTACCATGTCACAGATAAGGTATTGAGGCCCTCGACTCAAGGGGAAATACCATAATTATGAGTTCAGATTATAATATAGCGAAAGGTGTGAGGGTGTAAATTTGTAACCTCAAAATTAATGAACATATTGTAAATATTCCGATAGGATTATTCATTGTAAGTTGTATATTGAATCACCAGCCTCTGGGCGGGTGCCTGACGCCACTACAGCAGCCATGGCTGGCACCACCATTGACCCCACCCCCTTCGCTCCATACTAAAAGACCCACATTGGACCCGATGGACTCAGACGTGGAAGAGAAAATGATTTCAAAAAAAGATAGAACAAATTGAATTTAGTGTTATAGTGCGATATTTGAATATTTTTGCCATTCTAAATGGCACATCAGTAAGTCATTTCACATGAAGGAAGAAGCATTTATTTACCTAATTTAAGAAATCATCATTATGGTCGGCTATAACAATACTTCTTTTAGGTTTTATCCTCTAGACTTTTTGACTGATATTGACAAACTGTAAGAACTGGCACATAGCAAAGAAAATGTATGTTTTTCTTATTCTTTTTGCCTGATCTGCCTGCTCCACCACCAGAGAACAATGCCTATGATCTGAGCCAAACATGGGGTTAAGGGACTCTGACGCCACCTATATATCCTGGGAACCCTCCAAGTATCATTGTCTGCAGATCACTCAGACAAATCATCCAAACTGCTCAGAGACAAGCAGTGTAGCAGAGCAGGGCGGGTGGTTAATTAAGTACCAGGTTATACATCAGGGCAGGGCAGAGCAAGGTATAGTAGGGCAGGTGTTTAAGATCGTCAACTAATCTTAGGAAAAGTTCTCATTTCAGCTCTACAAAGCTTTAAGTACATATGGAAGATTTAGAGGGCTTCACTTCTGTGAGAGATGTGAGAAAGGGACGAGGCGTTCTGAGACCTCCCAACACTACATTCCAAAAGACCAACGCCGGGAAAATTCAATTCATGGTGTCCCAAAATATTGTAACCTGAATTTACCCAAACAAATATAAACAAAGGTAAGGGAAAAATCACTCGCAGGGCTTCACTTCTGTTTTAATACTTAACCAATAATAGATGTATAAGAGGCACACGAGGGCATATATGCGTATATAACGCCTGAGGTGCGAAGCACCGAGGGTGTTATACACGTTTATTATACGATTGAACGACTCATCGTGCTTTTTAGGTGATATCCCCGTGCTGATATCTAGTGATATCGGCACCCTTCCGGTGGATATCATGCCATTTCCGGTGGTCCTGAGCGATTCCAAAGTTTATTCACCCATAAAATCCGAGGTTCCATGGAGACTCGAACAGGCTACATCAAGACTTGAAGTCCGACGTGCTAACCACCACGCCGTGCAGGCGCTGGTAGAGGGAGGTGGCGAAACAAGGAGTCTACAGGCGGATTTCCAGCCCTGTAGGACCATTATTTACCGAGTTACAGAAGGAAAGACATTTTTTGGTATAATTTCTTTGAAAATCAATATTTTTTTCTAATTTCTTTTTTACTATAAAGGTAGAAGTTGGACTTTACTTCCCCTTTCGTTAAAATAATTCTAGGGATTTTTTTTCACATAGAAATAGGCATTTCGAAAATGCTTCGTTTCCACCCAGAATCGATCCGGGGACCTCTGGTGTGTGAGCCGAACGCTTTAACCGCTCGGCCACAGCAGATATGGTTTAAGGCAGGGGAAACGCTGGTTATCTTCTAGTCTATCTAACCCAAAGCCTTTTTGTATCGCGTCCTCTCATTGGCTGTCCCGTTTTAACTCCACCAATCAGCGAGCAGGTTGGTGGGACGTCAAAATCAACATGGCGCCCACCTTGCTCGATCTAGTCTACATAAATATCCTTCAAAATGGCGAAATTAGGACGAATTTAAGGTAATTAAACACATTTGAGTTGAATAATCGTATAATAAACCTAATAATGTATGGCTAACAGGTCACTCGGGGTGTATCGTATGGATATAGGGCACTCGGCGCTACGCGCCTCTTGCCCTATATCCTACGATACACCCTCTCGTGAACCTGTTAGCCATACGTTATTGGTTAAATACAGCCCCGAAGAGCTTTCTAGACAAGTTAGGTTAAGCAGTGACAAGTTAAATCGTTGGGTCATTTAAAAGACGTTTTTTTTATAGTTCTCTCTATAGATTTTTTCAAACTTGTCTGATTGATGAGCCATAAAACGTTGGAATGAAGTCCCCCCCCCTCCCCTGCCCCCACACATACACACTAAAAAATGTAAATTGTGAAACACACCCTGTTTTTAGCCTTTGTTGAACTAGGTCTAAAACAAACAAGGAAAAAACAAACAAATCCAACCTACCGACACCCTTTTCTTTTGGCCATGTTACTGGACAATTTTTTAGGTCTACTGTAATGTAGTTCATGGCAGAGCAAGGTTGGTGAGAATAAACAAGAGCAGGACAAGTGAACTATTAACTTAATTAAGTCCTATTTCAAGGCAGGGCATAGTATAGCAAAGCAGCATAGAGTAGCGTGAGACACACGCTAATATTGATACATAAGGTAGGACATGTCGACCCACCTAAAATATCCCGTCCTAATCTCAGCTCTCCCGCAGACCCATTATTAAGCTCTATCAGTCTAGACCTTTGAGGTGTCATGAGCATCCCCACCCCCTCTAAAAGGAAGGGCGCCAGAGAAACTTCCTGGTGCTCGTGGAGAAATAAATGTGTTGTTCAATATATGAATAACATATGGCCTCCCCACACAAGGCGACAATGCACTGTACCTCTCACTGCTTATCCTAAGTTACCTATCTCAAAATACATCAATATAGGATATGACCATTTCTTTGAATTACCAGGTGACCATAGTCAATATACTATAGTCATTAGAAACAGATACATTTCTCTAAAACATTGACAGGTGATACTGAACTCCCCCCCCCCCAAGCAATACCCCTCGTATGTCTGGGTCCCATCACATTGCTAAATGTGTAATATAGAGTAGTGTCACATCAGAAAACAAAGGGCCTCTGCACTGTCCATCGTACAGGTCAGTCCTCAGCCCCAAAGTAATTATATCATCTGTTATTTGAACCCCACCTCAAGGCTTTGTCTTATGAGATTGTGACAATTAAAACGTCTAATGACCGGATCCAGTCTTTGACCAATTTAGTCTTTGACCAGCAAGTTTCAAAAGGGCTAAAATGAGGGTTAGGTACACAGAAACGCTGGGAAGTTTGTAATATATAGCGTTAAAATCGCCATTAACCCCCCCCCCCCCCCCCGCCCCATGTGTGACGTGAGGTGGTAGTGACAGGTGAGGGTGTGACATGAGGTGTTAGTGAGAGGTGAGGGTGTGACAGGAGGTGGTAGTGAGAGGTGAGGGTGTGACATGAGGTGGTAGTGACAGGTGCGGGTATGACATGAGGTGGTAGTCACAGGTGAGGGTGTGACATGAGGTGGTAGTGACAGGTGAGGGTGTGACATGAGGTGGTAGTGACAGGTGAGGATGTGACAGGTGAGGGTGTGACATGAGGTGGTAGTGACAGGGGAGGGTGTGACATGAGGTGGTAGTGACAGGTGCGGGTGTGACATGAGGTGAAGTCACAGGTGAGGGTGTGACATGAGGTGGAAGTGACATGTAAGGGTGTGACATGAGGTGGTAGTGACGGGTGAGGGTGTGACATGAGGTGGTAGTGAGAGGTGAGGGTGTGATATGAGATGGTAGCGAGAGGTGAGGGTGTGACATGACTTGTGCAATGGACTATCTATAGTCAAAATAGTTGGACAGGTGGTAGTAGTGACAGGTGAGGGTGTGACATGAGATGGTTGTGACAGGTGAGGGTGTGACATGAGATAGTAGTGACATGGGAGGGTGTGACATGAGGTGATAGTGACAGGTAAGGGTGTGACATGAGGTGGTAGTGGGAGGTGAGGGTGTGACATGAGGTGGTAGTGACAGGTGAGGGTGTGACATGAGATGGTAGTGACAGGTGAGGGTGTGACTCGAGGTGGTTGTGACAGGTGAGGGTGTGACATGAGATGGTAGTGACAGATGAGGGTGTGACATGAGCTAATATTAACATGTGAGGGCATGACATGAGGTGGTTGCGACAGTAGAGGGTGTGACATGAGGTGGTAGTGACAGATGAGGGTGTGACGGGAGGTGGTGGTCACAGGTGAGGGTGTGACATGAGGTGGTAGTGACAGATGAGGATGTGACATGAGGTGGTAGTGACAGGTGAGGGTGTGACATGAGGTGGTAGTGACAGGTGAGGGTGTGACATGAGATAGTAGTGACATGGGAGGGTGTGACATGAGGTGATAGTGACAGGTAAGGGTGTGACATGAGGTGGTAGTGGGAGGTGAGGGTGTGACATGAGGTGGTAGTGACAGGTGAGGGTGTGACATGAGATGGTAGTGACAGGTGAGGGTGTGACTCGAGGTGGTTGTGACAGGTGAGGGTGTGACATGAGATAGTAGTGACAGATGAGGGTGTGACATGAGCTAATATTAACATGTGAGGGCATGACATGAGGTGGTTGCGACAGTAGAGGGTGTGACATGAGGTGGTAGTGACAGATGAGGGTGTGACGGGAGGTGGTGGTCACAGGTGAGGGTGTGACATGAGGTGGTAGTGACAGATGAGGATGTGACATGAGGTGGTAGTGACAGGTGAGGGTGTGACATGAGGTGGTAGTGACAGATGAGGGTGTGACATGAGGTTGTAGTCACAGGTGAGGGTGTGACATGAGGTGGTAGTGACAGGTGAGGGTGTGACATGAGGTGGTAGTGACAGGTGAGGGTGTGACATGAGGTGGTTTCGACAGTAGAGCGTGTGACATGAGGTGGTAGTAACAGATGAGGGTGTGACAGGAGGTGGTAGTCACAGGTGAGGGTGTGACATGAGGTGGTAGTGACAGATGAGGGTGTGACAGGAGATGATAATCACAGGTGAGGGTGTGACATGAGGTGGTAGCGACAGATGAGATTGTGACATGAGGTGGTAGTGACAGATGAGGGTGTGACAGGAGGTGGTAGTCACAGGTGAGGGTGTGACAGGAGGTGGTAGTGACAGATGAGGGTGTGACAGGAGGTGGTGGTCACAGGTGAGGGTGTGATATGAGGTGATAGTGACAGGTGAGGGTGTGTGACATGATTTGGTAGTGACAGGTGAGGGTGTGACATGAGGTGGTAGTGACAGATGAGGATGTGACATGAGGTGGTAGTGACATGTGAGGGTGTGACATGAGGTGGTAGTGACAGATGAGGGTGTGACATGAGGTGAAGTCACAGGTGAGGGTGTGACATGAGGATTGACAGGTGAGGATGTGACATGAGGTGGTAGTCACAGGTGAGGGTGTGACATGAGGTGGTAGTGAGAGCTGAGGGTGTGACATGAGGTGGAAGGGACAGGTGAGGCCGTGACATGGATTGGTAGTGAGAGGTGAGGGTGTGACATGAGATGGTAGTGACAGATGAGGGTGTGACATGAGCTAATATTAACATGTGAGGGCATGACATGAGGTGGTTGCGACAGTAGAGGGTGTGACATGAGGTGGTAGTGACATGTCGAGTAAAGGTGAGAGGTGAGGGTGTGACATGAGGTGGTAGTGACAGATGAGGGTGTGACATGAGGTGGTAGGGACAGGTGAGGGTGTGACATGAGGTGGTAGTGACTGGTGAGGGTGTGACATGAGGTGGTAGTGACATGTCGAGTAAAGGTGAGAGGTGAGGGTGTGACATGAGGTGGTAGTGACAGATGAGGGTGTGACATGAGGTGGTAGGGACAGGTGAGGGTGTGACATGAGGTAGTAGTGACAGGTGAGGGTTTGACATGAGATAGTAGTGACATGGGAGGGTGTGACATGAGGTGGTAGTGACAGGTGAGGGTGTGACATGAGGTGGTAGTGACAGGTGAGGGTGTGACAAGAGGTGGTAGTTAGAGGTGAGGGGGTGACATGAGGTGGCAGTGACATGGGAGGGTGTGACATGAGGTGGTAGTGAGAGGAGAGGGTGTGACGTGAGGTGGTAGTGACAGGTGAGGATGTGACATGAGGTGGTAGTGACAGATTAGGGTGTGACATGAGGTGGTAGTGACAGGTGAGGATGTGACATGAGGTGTTAGTGACAGGTGAGGATGTGACATGAGGTGGTAGTGACAGATGAGAATGTGGCGTGCGATGGGAGTGACAGGTGAGGGTGTGACAGGAGGTGGTCATGACATGAGCAGGTGTGACATGAGGTGGTTATGAGAGGTGAGGGTGTGAGGCGAGGTGGTCATGACATGAGCAGGTGTGACATGAGGTGGTTGTGACAGGTGAGGGTGTGACATGAGGTGGTAGTGAGAGGTGAGGGTGACACAGCGACATTTGGGGACCCATGTAGCAGCACACTACTAATACAAGGATCATTTCTCTTATTGACACTTTCAATTTTCGAAACAATATGGAACTTTCATTATGAGAGATAAAAGGTTTTGGAGTCAAGTTTCTCTTACTGACAGTTTAATTGTTATTAACATTTTGTTTTGTCAATAAGAAGATTTTCCTATGATATTGCTAGTTCGAACTGTGTCAGACAGTATACGTAGAAGCACATATGATACACACATGACATAGGGTAAACTGACGTAGAGTCAACCACGTACCATGAGATGTCCACCCAAATTTTATAGTCATGCATGATAAGCCCTTTTTCTTTGTATCACAGTATCATTTAGGTGTTACTCTTTCCACAGAAGGAAAAAATATAGACAATACCATACATGAATAATTACATTATCAAGGTGGACATTTCAGGGTACGTGGTTGACTCAAGGGCAATCTACCCTACATGATGCATACACATGACACACCTGTTTGAAAAGCGTTTTTAGCTAGCTGGGTAATTGTGCTTGGACTGGACACTATGGTAGGGTATATTTGTCAGTATAAACTATAGAGGCCTCATGGTGCAAGACACATCATTCGGCTACTGCCTGGAAATGCGGGCCTGGTTATCTAGGGGTCTCGATCGGGGGGGTCCCAATTTCACATGTCGATTTAAAGAAATGCCCATGTCGCCCTATCGATTTAAAAAAATGCTCATGTCGCCATGTCGATTTTAAGAAATGCCTATTTCCCATGTGACTATCTCTGAGATTTCTCATGTCCCATGTCACTAAGGCTCAAAATGCCCATGTCTCCATGTCGATTTTACGGGTCGACCCCCATATATCTTCGACGGGCCGAGCAGCAGGGGGATCTAGGGACTCACCTGATCAGCTGATGCTATAGGCAGATGCACCCCTTAAGGCTTGTGCCTCCCGCTACAGGTTGTAGCTGTATGCTCCAGTACCTTAATCTCCCCTTAGTACTCCCACAGGATGTCGACAAGTGGAAAAGCTTTCTAATGCTCTAGTGCCTCCAGGTACAGTCACCTCCACACACGGATAATGGGATGGAGTCTAGGTCTGGGGTATAGCCGTAGGCCAGAGTCTGGTTGCAGTTTGCAATGCCTTCCTCCAGTGGACCAAGCAGCTGACCGGTGAGTGGTGCCGAGTGCAAACTGCTCGCACGATATCCCACGTGACCAGACATTACACAGTGTCTGGCACAACTTGGCGAGCTCCCAGATCTGCTAAGGAAGTATTTGTTTATTATGGGGGAGAGGGGGGGGGGGCGAAATCTCGAAATTTGTTCACGACCCATCCACTTGAGAACATGTGTAACATTTCGCGCCCCCTCGCCAAAGGTGCCTAAATATGTTCACTCCCCACTTTGACCAATTCCAAAAATGTTTAACGCCGCCCCCCCTCCCCCCCCCCCCTTAGAGGAGTCAGACTATTTTACAGCTAACTTTATTTTTCCATGTCTCTCACCCTCAAGTTGTCTAGGCAGCCTCCAAAAACTAACGATTTTTTGAGCTGGCCTATGATCAGTCCATCTTCATAGGGTGGTTAGATGTGTCTTAGTGGAATACCGCCTTAAGAGAGAAGTGAAGATGGTCGGTCTGGACTGGTGACTGGAGGCAAAAAGAGAACAATCCCCTAGTTATCAAATACAATATGTATTTAGTGCCCAGGATGTATGCCTTATGTAAGACAGTTGTGTGCCTCGCCAGGTTGTGCCAGATGAAATATAATGTATGTACGGAGTAGAAATACAATAACACGCATAACCACAGAATGTCCGGGTAAAACCACAGTGGACATTATTAGATCCATTTTAAGGTCGATGCTTTGTTTGGTAAATGATCAGGTTCAGTATACATTTGTACACGTGCATGTTTTCAAAATATATAATTCTTGTAAAATGTATGCGAAATGTATGAACGAAAAAAATAATAATTGGCTTGGGTCTACTGCTGTCTAGATTTAGGACTGCATGGTTGAGAGGGGGGGGGGGTCTAAAACGCTGAATGTCTGATTAAATCAGAGACCACAAACATTTTTGTTAAATATATTCATGCACCATTTCTGAGCCATACCTCATCGAAGAGCTAATAAGCATGGGAATTGCAGAAATATAGGTTTTGCTATTGTAAAGGGAAACAACGCAATTTGTATTTTGCCAAAACAAATCACATTACACAGGGTGCTTTTCATAGCGTGCCAAAGTGAAAGAATAGAACAGTTCAATGTGCAGTAGTCTAGTACTCATAAGATTGTCAGTTCATGAAATGTTAGTCTCTACAACAATAGTGGTGGCTAGGCAGTTAAATCTGCCAGAGGCTCAATTTGAATTCTTTTAGAGTTCTAATTCCCTGCCGGGCTGATGTCAAGTGATCCCAGAACTGGAACCCCTATGTCGTGAACTATTCAGGAAAATATCTTTCTTGTGGCACTGGACTTTCATACATATTGTACATACTTTTGTCCTAGGAGGTGAAAACTCCCAGTGTATTGAGATCTTATGGGCCAAATAGGAAATAAGAAATACTCAAACTCATTTGAGGCCATGGTGGTATCAAAAAGGTATATTGTCTAGGTCATAGGAGAACTACCCTACATGCATCAGGACTAGATCTTGAGCATTGCACCTGCACTGGTAGTCACATGCAGGAAAAGATTTTAATTTAAAGACTTAATTTAGACAGTCGTGTTCATGTTTGATTGTGATGTATTAAGCTGCAGCAGGGCCACCCCCTACATCTATAATCGAAATAATGTACACAATTTGGGATGTCAGATGACACAGCAGAATACGGGCCCAATTGAAATTCTGGAAAGAAATATTACATGTCAGTTTGGATAGACCCAGCTGGTCGTCAAATATAGATGATTGGCTTGCCATGAGCCATGTGGGCACTTGAACCTGACACAGACACAGTAGTTCCAGAAAGTAGTTTCTTTCCAATTTCCAATTTGCACCCCAGACATGCCATTATCACGACCCCCCGACATAATTATGACCTAGTTGTTGACACATAAATATTATATCGTCTCCAGATCTGCATATTACCCACAAGGCTGTGCAGCTAGCCATTGACAACTAGGGAAGTCATCGATACCCTCCAAATCAAAATACCGACATTCACGGAATTCAGATTATCGCATCGGGATAATAACTATATCGAAACACTCTTTGAGCTGGATGAATATCCTTTTCAAAATTTTGTAAATATTCCTTCTAAAACTTAAGATATCACTCTTAAGGTATTGCAATTCGCAAAATGAGCCTTACTGGACCAACAGTTTATTTCAGAATGGTAAGCAATTAATCCCAGGATTCCCATCTATAGGGCCACAACAAATCAACAGGGATGTATGGCATGGTACACAACCACTGTGTATCATTGAGAGATAGATTTTTTCTTTTTAATTCTTTTATTGCATCTCCCATGTGAATATATAATATATGATAATAAATGAACGATATCATATTGGAATGGGGTGGTGGCAATGGTTAGTCATGAGTGTGTAAGGCGCCCAGGACTCCTCATTGCTGCCAGCTGGTGACAAGAAATTAAACCAACCACCAATCACTACCCCCACCTACCATATAGGCTTATCTCTAATTTCTACACCCCATTACCCCAATCAACATCCGGTCACCCCGGCCAACCAACTTCAGCCCACCTCAACAACCATCCATTCTTCTTCATACCCTCTCACCGTCAACAACTGTTTTTCCAATCCGCTGCAATCTCATACTTTTGGCCGCTGTATACATGGTTTTAATTCTACATTCCATTCTACACACATCAATTCATCACCGCCAAGGTATTATTTTGTTAAGCTTAAACTGTGAGAGGGAACTGAAGGGAATATTAGACTGGAGAGAGGCCGCAACACCGGGGACCATGTCTTCTACTGCCCCAAGCACCAGGGCCAGGACAAGGTCCAACGCCTCACAGAACATTAGTGTGGCATCATCCTCCAGGTCACACACCTCCTCCAGGTCCCGCCGGAGCAGGCAGAGGACACCAGCCACGTTGGCAAATGTTTCTGTCATCTCCGGCGACCCAAACGTCCTTCTGTACGGTAGATAGGGCGCCCACGTCCATTGCCGGCACAGACACCCCCAGGGACGTGACCCGTTTAGCCAGGTCACGCCACTCCACAGCCCGGTCAGTACACTCAGGTAACTCCAACAGTCTGTCAGATTCGGCGGTGTTCAGACTGGACACCCTCGAGTCAGATGTCAACATCATTAGGAGTGACCTGCAAGGTGTAAAGGCCACCATGGAGCACCATCGCCCACTCCGCCACCCCCCAGCAGGATCGCCGGCAGCCCCTGGCCCAGCCATCCGACGCTCATAGGCCCGCGGGGGCGATCCCCCCGCCAGCACAACTCCGCGGACTCCGGATACATCGAGGCACACATCAGACATGAGGACATGTCACATGTCAAATCCGATGGTAAGAATCCATTTATCAGTGATATATTTACGCAGAAACTCATAGGCAAGCCATACATGTTTGTGGAGCGCGAAGGGGTCAGGACCCTAAAAGACAAACTTGATATCCGCTCAGACATGAAGAGCGGGGAATACATTAATGCCCTCATAGCGCTCCTCCAGCACCCCCCTGCCTTTGAACCTGACTGTCATGCTCATATCACAAAGCACCTCCACGAGGTGTCCACAGATTCCCTCACGCGGTCATGGAAGCATGTCATGGCGTGGTCACAGTTCATATTTGATGAGGTGGAGAAGAAAAATCTATTCTGGCATCAATATCAGCAAATACAAAATGCCCGCTTCAGATTGTGTTTCTCACCCCGTGACTCTGACCCCCCAGCCGCTGGAGGGGCCAAGGCCAACCCCTCAGCCGGCGGGAAAATAGTAGTCACCTGCCCTGATTACAACCAGACCCGCGGGTGTCGGCATTCAGCCCACCATGAGATCTCAGCAGTCAGATTCCTACATGCCTGCGCATTCTGTTTTGGTAAAGGCAAGGAACTCCCGCATACTGTGATTTTATGTAACAACAAGATGTTTGATTCCACGCACACACACCAGCCCAGCAACCGCCAAGGGCCCCGTGGATCTGTGAAGACGAACATGTACACAAGGAACAACCAAGAGCCGCCAAAAATCTAGAATGGGGCGCTAGTATATACACGTACAGTCCCCCAGCGGCCGCCTACACACGATACATCTACTCCCTATTTCCTCCGCCTGCCACGCCTACCACGTGCGCGTGGCCACATGGCGCGGACGTAAACAACAACAGGAGTGACGTCACGGGGATTCCCCAAAACCCGAGCGGCGCAGTGTCAGGTCTCGGCGCCCCCGAGATCTCAGGCGAGATCGAACATGGCGGCGCCCACGCCAGACACGGTCAGCGCCGAGACTCGGACCAGTTTTATGATTCTGAATTGTTTTTAGAAAGTGACTGTTCGCATGCACCATGGAACAATAGATATAAACCCAGTAAACACCCTACGTAGTTCCAACGTAGCTCAGAGGTTTCTCTAGGTAGATGTCCAACCAAAAGTTTGGAAATTGGTAATTTTGGAAGGTTTTTAGACGTCAAAACGTTAAGGTTTATTTACGTTTAATAGACGTAGACGTCTGATTTACATTTATCTACCTCATTCAGACGTAACAAATCTACATAGATCTACGTTAAAAGACGTAGCTTTTCAACTTCAATTGGGTAGATGATCTTTCCATGTTACACTAGGTAGCAGCACTATCAATTATGGAGAGAATATTACAGCTCTTTAACAAATCTACCACATTCAAGCAGTAAATTCTCCTTAATTATGAATTCAATATCATGCAAATAAACCATATTCACTAGATTATTTATATATAAATGACAGGTGATTAAAGTGTTGTGCATGAATAGGTGCTTTGTGACACTTTACTGCATGGACACCACATCGGTTGTAATGGAAGAAATACAAAGCCTCTCTGCAGCCAAAACTATTCAACAGATCTATACTTTCAGGCTGTTCAATTGAACTACAAGAATATACTATGTAGAATGAAATGAGGTTGAAAATTATAGTAGTCATTTTGTATGACTATTGATTGTTAATGTAAATTTGTCTGCAATATATGAACAGACTCTGTCTAAATCCAACTGTGTAAAATTATATGTAATGTGTTAAACGTAGATTTACGTAAATCAGCTATGTAAATCAGACCTGCACATTTGAGATTGGTAAATAAACCTTAACGTTTTGACGTTGATAAACCTACTAAAATTACTTAGTTCAGACCAAAAATCAACGTAGATTTACGTATGACCAGCGTAGTTGTGTTTACTGGGAAGGCCACACCACGGTCTACTACAGCCCGGGCCCACTGGACACATCCCATACGCCAACTCAGCTGCCGACACAAGTGACACCGACGCAGGACACAGCTCACTTGCACGTTGGCGGCCAAATAGACACCGAACCGGCATCCAGTTTAATCAATCAAGGTATGAAGCTGGACTTTGTAAATATTAGAAAAACATGTAAAAGCAATAACGCAAATGTGGACTTTGAAATATACAATAAAGTAAAAGCTACCGGTATCCCAAATGCTATGGGGGCTAGAATATTGCTACCAACAAAACTCAATATTCCTGCATGGGAACATTATCTCACAGACTCTGACGATGAGTTGCAGTTGCTTGATTATGTCAAATGTGGTTTCCCAATGGGGTATATGGGCCCCGTCAGTGATACCTCAGGGGTCCCAAACCACCCGAGCACAACCAACTACAAAAAGAGTATTGATGAGTTTATTACCACAGAACAGTCACACGGGTGTCTCATAGGACCATGTGACAAACCCCCATTCTCCCCCTGGATGCATGTCTCGCCCCTCATGTCACGGGAGAAAAAGGACTCACATGAGAGGCGGGTCATCATCGACATGACTTATCCTAGGGCCTCATCGGTAAATGCCTACATTTTAAAGAATATGATATGTGGACAATTACGCCAGTACTCTCTCCCAACCATAGACTTGTTAGTAGAGGACATCATAAAGATGGGTACCGGGTGCTATCTCAGCACAGCAGATGTCTCCCGGGCCTACAAATTGTTCTCATCAGATTGTTTAGATTGTCCTCTCTTAGGTATGGAGTGGGACAGCAAATATTATTGTGACACCACGCTCCCCTTTGGAGCCAGAGCGAGCAGCTCCAGTATGCAGCGTGTGGCATTGGCAATTGTGAGAATATTGAAATCAGAAGGCATCACAGCCCACATGTATTTAGACGATCTAATTATTGTATCTCCAGATTCCGAGGCAGCAGAGAGGCTGTATGCCAGGGCGAGGCAGCTGCTAAAGGAACCACCGGTGCGCCTGGTCAGATGGTTGGGCATTGATGTAAACACTGCCGACATGCCACTATCAGTCCCCAAGGACAAGATCAGAGACACCCTCGACCAGGTAGGCAAGTTCATAGTTAGGAGGTCCATCACTAAAAAGACACTTCAGTCAATGTTAGGCAAACTACTCCACATCGCCAAGTGTGTCCGTCCGCCATAGCTGATGTAGACCTACAACTCTACGTTGATGCCTGCTTATCAGGAATTGGCGCTACATATGGGACTCATGCATATTGGCACCAAGTGTGTGAGATCCTAGACCGGGTGGACTGCATTAGTGAGTTGGAGGCGGCAAATGTAGTAGCGGCCCTCTCCACGCTCATAAACGAGGCTGACCGCGGGAAGGATATTAGAATCCATTGTGACAATGAGGGCTCAGTTAGTGTATACTCCACAGGCAGGGGTAGGAACAAAGTACTCCTCCAGTCTACCAGAATGGCATGGCTCATCCAGGCACGTCTGGACATTCACATCTCATATGTTCACGTGCCCGGCATTGATAATCAAATCGCAGATAAACTAAGTAGAACTCACCTAAGTAGTAAACATCTGCATGATACACATGAACTTGTTCTCAATGAATGCCTGCTCCCAGAATCCCCGAACCTTGAACTGTTTGACAAACTCTGCCCAAAAATATTTTGCAGATCCGGCTATCCTCTATCTGCAATCCAAAGCAACGGCACGACAGCATGCAGCACGAGCAATTGGGACGCACAACAACAACAAGACAGGCTCCGCCACATACCTCCCCTTCATGTGGTGGATCAACAAGGACCCATATGCGCCACATCACAGCACAGTGTGCACATACCTGGAGTACCTCTGCATGCACATGAGGGCCCCGGGTACCATCAGGAACTACCTGTCCCAGGCCAGAGTACATGTGTCACTGGCTACTGGCGACATGTACCTACTGACCCACATGCGGATAACCAGGGCAATGCAGGCAATCAACAGGGACAAGACCTATGTGCCCAAGGTCAAGGCCACTGTACCAATGGACATCCTCAGGCTGATAGTGATTCGACTTCAAGGCACCCCCATCAACAACGCCATCAGAGCAGCGCTACTACTCCAATATTATGGTGCTCTCAGACCGGGCGAGGTGACACCAGCCTACAAAACCTCACAAGAGGAGACGCCAAGTTCATGGGCACCGACCTTCAAGTCACCATCAAGACGGGAAAGACACTACAGAACACTGGAGAACAGAAGGTCATAAGGATGGCCCCGTCTGCCACGACGGAACTCTGTGTAGTAACAGCAGTAAGGCAAATGTGTATGGACATAGTCACAGTCAGTCCCACAGACCCTCTCTTCATGTTCAAGGACAACCGCGACCCAATACCAACCTCAGAGGTCAGGAAACACTGGGAGAAGGGTCTCGAGGACATGGGCCTACAAGTCAAACACCCTGCATGGCCTATGAAAAGCGGCAGCAACAGAAGCCTTCCACGCAGGAGCCAGCGAACTGGAAGTCCAGCACTATGGGGGTTGGAAATCCAAAGCCCACAGAGTGTACATTACCAGCAAGTCTAACACTGACGTCAATCAAAAGCTAGTCAATGCTCTACAAGCATCATAAACATTAATCTGTGTCGCATAAACTGTCTCCGAATGTTTTATTTCTACAAATGTTACTTTTACTACTCAATTTTTTATACACCCACCCGCCTTCCCTATACTACTTGTGGTTTGGCACTTATTTATTGTTGTCACTCTCACTCATACTTCAACGTTTTATACAATCAATTGTCTACAAATTGTATAAATTAATTTGTCAATGTTGTTATCATAAAAATAACAAAATGTATAAAAATAAATTTTATGTCTCCAACCCCGGCCTCACTCCACTCATTTCTTAGTTATAGGCTAGAGCAGTAATGATGCATGTTGAAGGGGTGTCTAGGGGGTCCACTACCTATCTTTTCTACAGTAACTATGTGCATACATCACTCCAACTTTGGAATCCTCATAACTGCGGGAATTTTTTGGCGGGGAAAAGAACTCTCTCAAGGGTGATTGCCTATAACACCCAAATATAGTTCGATTTTATGTGTGAAATCCAGGAAAATTTATGATTTCTAAAGCGCTAGTATCAGTAAAGCACCCCTTTCCCTGCCAAAAGATGGCCTTGGTGATAGAAGATGCACTTAAAATATGATCTAGTATATGTTATAGAAATTCTTAAATATGTGCTCTAAAAAAGTACCCCTTTGGCCCAGAATGGTCAAAAACAGTACCCATTTATAAAGAGGGCCTGCATGCACAGTTGGCAGGGCCCAAAAAGGGCCCCTTTTCCTACAGTTTGTGTACGCACAAAATAACCAAAAATCAAGGAGTTGACCCCCGGGGGTGTGTAGGCAATGTTGTATCTCCCTCCCAAATTGTATTACTCCCCCTGTTAGTTATACTTTGAGGCCCAGCGCCCCTATAATATTACATTGTATATAGGTCTGAGTACCTGCCCCGACTCCACTCCGACTGACTCTGGAGGAGTACCGAGAATTGCGCCTTTAATACAGCAGAAGTTGGGAACCGGAAGGGTAGCTATGGACCCCATTTTGTAAACAACTCCCAGAACAGAAAAAACTTTATTTTACTCCAAAACAACTTTTTATAACTTTATTTAACGTTATGCCATAGTGAGGAGCCTTAGATAAACGTTAAATAAGGTTATTCAACGTTTTTTACTAGGCTATATCTCAGTGCTCTGTCATACATCGCTAGTTTTTGTCTTTGACCCTTACGATGCCCATAGATGGCATAGCTCCTCCTACCTGTAAGATCTGGGATGTCCATAAGACTCTCACATTAACTGTGCCAGAACTATCATGTTCAAGTAGACCCACTAGTTGACCTAGATGGTTAAGGTGAAGTGTATCAGTAGGCCTAATAGCAGCCATTTTGCCTCCCACATGTCTGGCTTCTGTCTCCAGTATAGCTTGTATATAATCCATGGTTAATGATACAGAGTGTACTGTATGATGACTGGGTAATCCCCTTGTTGTAACCATGACGACTGGGTACTTCCCCTGGTACTCCATACCTAGCCAGTCAGGTTTTGATTCCCTCTGCTGTTACATGTATACCCAGGCATGTATCAGTATAAAGAGGTGTCCCCATCCAGGGGTGACCTGGTTTCCTATCTAGGGCCACCAGACAACAACCTGCTCATGCATATATAAATATGTACCGTAAAACCCATGCTTCAAGTGGAAATCTAAATTCCTAACGTCCCAATCGGCTTATGAGCAATGTAATGTATAGAATATAGAAAATTCAAATCCTTTTATTATGAGGTAGAATCACCTGTAGTCGGACACATAGCATGAGACGGACTATGATTTTGTCTTTATTCATACATTATAAGCTCTTTATCTGTGGTGAATGGTAAACATAACGTGTCCTTAAGAAAAGAAACACTAGACGTTCAATCAAACATAAGTAACTAAACAACTAAAAAATCTCAGTGTATATTTTCTGGTATGTGGCCGACTCATGGTGAATCTAGCCATTTTCTCTTTCAAACCCACATTCGGATTACAACCAAAGTAAGCTTATGACCAAAGTTTTACAGTACAGTGTTGCAGAGTGTTGTGTGTCACCTGGCGCCGTCTGGTGTATTGTGAGAGACTCACACATGGTTGGGTGGTGACTGCGTGTGCCATGCAGGTCTCAGACAGGGAATTACTCCCCCACTATACTTTAATATAGCATGACATGCAATAAATTGTATTATAAGGAGGTATTCAAGGAAAAGTCTATCATACGTCACTACAATGAACCTTCATACATAATCTATTAAAGTATAAGGAGACTTTGTTCACGAAAATCTGAAATGCCACTCCCAAATGTCTACAAACCTCCATGACCAGCCAGTTCTGCAGTGAATAAATTCATTTCAGACCTAACTCAGATAGACCCCGAAACAAAGGCCTTTACCTCCAAGAACCATGTTTTATTGCATGTCATATGATTTAGAATTTATATAGGGGCACCTGTGAATTTTAACAGAATTTTAGAAAATCCCCTAACTATTTTGACCACCCAGAACTCATCTGGTATTCTGTGCGGAGTTTGTCCTAGGGGAATTACTATTTGAGACCTGCAGTTATGTCCACAGGCCGAATGAGAGCCTTGTGGTAGATATTGTCGGCAGGGGGTTGGTAGTATTAGGGTAAGGCCTGATCATATAGGCACCTTGACTCATACCTGTAGTGTTGTGTAAAACCAGTAGATGTCTCTGGCGTATACCTGGTCTGAGTCTAAGTGCCTAGATGATCGGACCATACGAGTGTCAGACCTTTACACTAAAACTATGAAATACATGCACTATGAACTACATAAGAACAATGGAAAAAGACTCCGCTGATTGGGCCTGTGCATTTATCACAATTCACTTACAAGTTAACGTTGTAAATCGCAACTATTTACGCTGCTCAATGAATTGCATCAGAATTTGTCTACACAATGAATGCTTAAACATCGCATTCATTGATATGGGAGGAGGTGTAATACACCGTAATACATTATGTCCAATACCAATCTACACTGTCAAAAGTTAGTGTAGCTCCACACTGAGTTATACTGTAGATTTACAGTAAATGATTTATAAGGACATATTTTTGGTTTGGAAACTTTTGACAGTGTACATAGTAGTTCTTTAGGCCAAAAGAAAAAAAGGTGTGTTTCAGGTTACCCGACCCTACCTAGCAAAACAGGGCCGACCCTAGAAATTTTTATCCAATTTTGAAAAAAAATGTATATCTTAAGTACTTATAGGGCTATTTCAGAGTCAGTTTTATAGTCCACGAGTCGACGCTGTTGTTAGCAAGTCAGCGCTGATGTTTGCTAGTCAATTTTTGGGTACTTTTCAGGCTGTGGGATCAATGTATACTTATAGGGCTATTTCAGAGTCAATTTGAGAGTCCACGAGTCGACACCATTGTCTGCGAGTCAGCGCTGAAATTTGTGAGTTGATTTTTGGGTACTTTTCAGGCCAGAGGTTTTTTTTTTGGCCTTAGCTGCCTTGACATAAACAATTGTATCCTACATAGAGAAAGTCATCTAAAATCCCAAAATGATGTCATTTTGTCGACTCATGCCGGATCTTTGTGTGAAAGTGTACCCGACTTTCCCTTTATCTGTGTAAGTTATGACAACTCAAATGTCTATTTTAGGCCAAAGCCGTGCCTAATGTGTCCTTTTACTCACTGATGTATACAGATCAGTTTATTAGAAAACAGACACATGAAAGTACCACAGTGGGAGGCCCTCTGGTAAGTACTCTAATACAGTTAGGTGTTTGATGGATACATGTAGGAATACTAGAAAGGAATAGCAAGTTTTCAAGCAATATAATCACTTGTTATATTGTCGATGTTGTAACATCACAAACCGTATAGTGTTTCCAATTGGGTATGATAAAACTAGATAAGTTTTAATACATCCCAGATAGGCGTCATCTATGGCGAAAGTCCTTTCTTTGATATGCATTGGATATATCGAAATTGATTTCAAACGAGAGAACTGTTTTTTTCTTATTATGTACCCCTTGTTATACAATTATACAAAAAGCACATAGAAAAGCTAAAGAATCGGAACCATCCGCCTTCCAACCACAAGGACTCTAGTGGTATATATCATAGGGGGATAACCCTTGTGGTGACTACTGTGGTATAGGACTGATACCGCGGTCACATGTACATTCAGGATCTAACAAAAAATGAGCTTATTCAGTCAAAACACTATATATAAGGCTCCCTTCGCTGTATTTCACGTACAGCATGGTCCCCGTCCTACGACTACAACATATTCTGTAATTTTCAGATAATTATGAAATTATATCCTTTGTTGTCATGGTGCATGAATCTTTTCCATGCGGGTAATGACAAAGGGTATATTTCATGAACTCGTAAAAATCAAATGTCTACTATAAGCCGCACAGAAAAAAAAAGCGCCTTTGAATTCGTGAGGTGTTCTGAAAGACCTCCATGAACTTGTTGAGTCCCAGTGGGCACAGAACATTGAATCAACATTGATAACTGGTTGTCAACATCGATTCAATGTTGATTCAACGTTGATTCAACATTGAACAGAATTTTGTGCCCACTGGGGTTGAGTATTGGTATATTACGGATGGATATATAAGTGCATCGAAACCAATGACCAGGACCTACCAGCGTAAGGTCACGTTTATTTATTATGTTAACTAGGCCTAATAGGCCTAATAGTTCAGTTTAACTACTAACATACACCAATAAATTGCAGTACATTTTCCACGTTTTGTCGTACACAACCAGTCAGCATTGCAGATTGGGCATGGTTTTCCAATAATTTTTAAAGCGAGTCTATTAGGCCCAAAAAAAGAAGGTTTGTTTCAGGTAACATGGGAGGATTAACCTATTTCCTTCCACATAGACTAAGACACATATAAAAGGGAAAGTGCTACCCATGAAGCTGAAACCCCATTTTTTAGCACATGAGCAGATCCTGGTCAGGAAGGTTGTCGCCATATGACCAGTACATCTATTGTATAGACGGAATAACATTTGTATGAGTAAGCCTTTTGAGTAATACTAAGTATAGAGCAATTCATGTTTACGTGTAAGCTCGGACACAACTCCTACCATTCAAGAGCAGTAGTCCTACCAAGGAAAAAGAAGATACGTCGTGGCATAGCAATCGTCAAGAAACCCAGAGGCTAAATTTGAAAAAGAACTGTTTCAGGCAATATCCAAAGATAGTTTCAAAACAGGACGAACCCTTACTCATTTTTCCCAATTTTGGAAAAGTCTATAAATTCTAAAAAAAGGAAGTTTTTTCCCCCTCAATATCAATAATTTGTTGGTCTTGAGGAAGAAGGTGCCACTGATTCCCGTGGCCTCAATTAATGTCTAACTTTAGAAACTGGATATTCCTGTCAAAAAGCCAGCTACTTTGTGATTTTCATAGTTAGTGTAGGAATCAGTGAGTTAGCTCGCGAGTTAGCTGCGAGTCAAGGTGGCTATTCGCCATTCATTCCTACAACTACTTTCAACATGGAAAAATAAATCCGACCCATCTACCCTGATTTTCGCACAATATTGACTAAAACGCTATGTATTATTTTTGTCTAGGCTGATCACATAGATAATTTATGCAAGTAGTAATAGCTAATCTTCCTTCAAGAACGTCAGAGTACACGATGCCGACTGCTTAAAATGTATTCTGTTTCACACATATTTGTAGATGCCTCTATCATGGAGAAGCTACGATGCCTCATGCTCCTCGTTCAAGTGTACCTTTCAACTGCTGATGGTAAGAACGCTATGCCTTAACCAATTAAGAGCCTCACACTGATTCAACCCATTTGTGGGGCCCTTGATAGGGGGTCCCAATGTCCCAAGTCGAATTTAAGAAATGGTCATGTCGCCATATCGATTATAAGGTATGCCCATGAGTAGTATAGTATGTATCGGAACGGGACTATAGTTAAGTACTGTTTATTACTCAATCGACATGCAGCCAATCAGAGGCCTCCATTTGGTCACGTGACCGGAAGTGACCTACTTAGGGGATTAGTGGTGACGTCACGTGACCTAGTTAGCCAATCAGAGGCCTCCATTTGGTCACGTGACCGGAAGTGACCTACTTAGGGGATTAGCGGTGCATTCTGGGTAACCCTGCAGCCAATCAGAGGCCTCCATTGGGTGACCGGAAGTGACCTACTTAGGGGATGGTGCATTCTGGGTAACCTACTGACCTACTTAGGGGACCGGAAGTGACGTCATATGACCTAATTTAGGATCACGTGATCGGAAGTGACCTGATGAGTCACGTGACCGGAAGTGACGTCACACGACTTAATGGCCAACCGGAAGCGACCTGATTGATCACGTGACCGGAAGAAGAAGAAGTTTTTTTTTTGTTTAGGATCCCGTGACTGGAAGCGACGTCGTCACATGAGTGACGCTTTAAGAGACTGCGCGACTTACTAGTAAAAGAAGCCGTATGATAATAAAAACACAACAATATTTTCTTTTAATTTTTTTTTATTTATTTTTTTTTCAATCTTGATAAACACTCTATTTTTGAAAAGATGCACACGCTTATTTTTTTTTTTTTTTTTTTTCATATCTCTAAAGGACTCGTTGTCACACCGTCAGAATGCACGCGACGCTTATAATACAAGTAGCGCACGCCGTCTTTCTCTATGGTGTAGGTGACCATTTTGTTTCGCACCACTTTGAAATTTCTATTTACAGCAATGAGAGTTTTTCGTTGGCGAAGAACATCCAAGAAGGCGTCTGGTTCCTGGGGGTTTTGTTTCTTCTGTACGCCTTTTGCACTCCATTTTTTGGATTTTCTTTCACCGGTGTCGCTGACTCGATCGTAGCAAATGTAAGTCTTAGGGTTGAGACTTAGGATCCCGTCACCTTCCCACTCCGCTTTCATGAGCCCCGAAGTTCTCAGATCGTGAAGGTACCGTCTCTCACAACATCCGCCGGGCGGCGCACACCATTCTCGCACTCTTTCCGTTTTTGTCTTCACGAAAAGCTCTAAGTGCTCGTCGCACACCGCTGTCGGAAGCCACTTTCGTTTCTCTCTGAAGTACGTCTCTCTCAGGCGAGGTTTCACTAGGTCATCCAACGTGGCACCGCTGAGAGCCATGTAAAGACTGTCGGTGTCCATTTGACAAAGGGCATAATCGCGCCGATCGACGAATCTATCCAAGAAGTCGTATGTGAACTCTAACATTTTCAACTTCGCGTACTGGTATACCATGAACCCTATCTGAATAGGGAGGTTGTTCTTGACCGTTTTCGGTTGTAGTTCGACTTCAAACAGATCGGAAGTCAACTCGGACGCCTTTTTGAAGCGCCACGAATTGGCCAATAGTTCGAACTTCCGACTGTCAGTGTATCTCACCGCCGTGTGTTTTTCTTTGTTGCAGATTGTTTTACCGTACGTAGCGTTTCCCATTAACTTGTAACAGTCTGACAGAATTTTCTCGTTCTCGTTCACGTCGCCACGTCTTCGCGCCGCCGTCACTTCGTCCGCGAAACCGGCAAAGGAGCGTTTAGGTAGGTATTCTACCACCAGCTGCACTTTGGTGACTATCAAACCGTGCTCTAAATACCACTTGAGAAGCGGCGTTCCCAAGAGAATATTTTTTCCGTGGTAACTCCCTATCAGACATCTCTGAGGCGTGTTCAACAGCTTTTCTTCCTGCGCAAAGTCTGACATGTGAGGGCCTATGTCCGATTTTGAAACGGTCGCGTTCTTGAAAACGGGGGTCATTTCTTCGAAGTACTCTCGTAGGTGAGGCGGCGTAGTGATGTCCACTTGAACTAAACCGAACATTTTCTCCTCTTTCACAGCGGAAAGGATGTCGCTCTCGCTCATCGCGTTTCGAGACACTTTCAAAGCGTCAACCTTCCAGCGTTGTTGGGAGGCCTTGACCCGCTCATCTCGACGCTTCATCTCTCGCCATTCGCACTCCCACACGACGACCAGCTTGTAACCTAACGCTTTCAAGTAAGCGCTTACTCTGGTCGTTCTGTCGCGTCTCTCCTCTCTCAGTGAAGCGCACTGATATCGGTGCGACGGTATGCACTCGTGAGCGTGGAACCAACACCCGTGAAACTGGAAAACCGTATTAGAGGCCGCGTGAAATCCGTCCACGCGAATTCTCCGACAGCCTACCGCCATCTCGCCGCCGTTCAGAGCGTGGCGCAGTTTCACGTCGCGGTCGTGCTCTACGAAGCGTAACCACTCCAAAGCGCTGTGAGAGTTTCTTTGCCTGATTTCGGGCTTGAACTCGGTCTCGGGCCGTCTCACCGCGTAATAGCCCGTGCAGTGCGCTTCGCTCATGCAGCGCAAGTACAGAGAGTTAGCGTCTAGTCCTAGGATGTGTTGGCACGGTCTCGCTTCTTCGCCGTACTTGTGCTCCCTTATCCGCGTGGTGCCCTTCTCGTGAAATCTATGGAAGATGATGGAAGGACCACCGACTAGATTCTCTTTGATCAGAGCGTGGAGGACGGCGTCGAACTGGGGAAACGTTGTGAACGCGTCTTCTAGGTTTTGGAAGAGGAAGCGTAAAGTCAAACCGGCGAGAGAAACTCCGTCTTTCAACATGTCGATGCCGCGATCTTGGAAAAATTTAGCGTGATTTTTCAGAGCTTCTATGAAAGGTTTCACGTCTTTGTTGTTGTAGTGGATCAAGTAGTCTTCCATAGTTTGCATCTTCTCGTCGGACCAAACTTTCTGACATGCGGCGTAGTCGGATTCGGACATTTTGACGCCCGTCAGCTCGCTGTCGAAAGCCGATCTCGGCGGCAGCGTTCTGTTTGCCAGTTTCCTGGTAGACGTCATCCATTCGTAAGGAAAGTGACCTTTCTCTTCGTTCCTGGTGAAAGCTCGCAAATAGGTCGCGTAGTTGTAACCGGGTGCCAAATAGTTGACTACGTCCAAGAAAACCGTGTGCTGTGTGTAAACCGCCAAGTATTGATTGCTTCTCTTTATGACGCTGAATTCTTGGTTTCTTCGGTCTCCGGAGGCGAAGAACGAGTGAAGGCGTATTTTGATCAGGTTCAAGTCGTAACGCCCCGAGTTGAAGCCCACCACTGGAGCTTGACGGATGTATCTCAGAAGACGCTTCTTCAGTTGAACTAACGGGTGTCTGGTCTGAGCCGCAGCGAAGCCGCCTGGAGAAGGGGTGGTGAACGTCGCCTCCTCCAGCAGGAGAGCTTCACCTATCGCCGCATCTAACTTCGCTAACGTCGGTCGGTAAAGTTCTAGCACAGCTTCCCCGATCGCTTTGGCGTTCTCGTTTATGTGATTTAAAACTCGGTCCAACAAGGGGTCGGAATCTGCGTCGGACGCTCTGACGAAGCAGACGGGCCCCTCCCACCCCGGAAAGTCGGATGCGACGCTAGCCGACAAAGGGACGTGATCCCACAGCAGGGACACGTGCTCCGTCGACGGTTCTTTGCACGGTCTGAAGAAAGCCTCGAAATCGAAGGCGATCTTGTAAGGGTAGATTCCGGAATGTCCGTCGGGGGGAAAAATGGAGAAGTCTGCTAGCGCTTCGAAAATCGTTCTCGAATTTTGGTAGATGCCACCTACGTAGCGCAACTTGACTTGTCGGCAAGAGGAAAGCTGGTTCCTGTGTCTCTTCAGCAAGAACTCGGTGGTGAACGCCGCCTTACACTTGCAACATTCGTATATGCCCGTGTACGCGTTGAAGTCCGTGACGAGAGAGACGTGCAAACCGCCTTTCGCCGTCAGGTGTAGGTTGACTTTACCTCGGGCGGCCACAGTTCTGGAAGGCGGTCTGATCAGAGTAACGCGTCTTCTCAACTTCCGCCCCGGCACTTGACGCGACGCGGTGTAAACCGCTATTTGTACGTCAAACAAGTTCTCTAACGCGGGTAAGTCGCGGATGTTCAGACCCGGAAAGGATTCAGGTGTGGCAGCGGGACAGAACTGACGTAACAAATCTGAAGCGCGCTTGCTGGTGTTGTATAAGTGAAAGGAAATGCAGCGGAAGATGCAGAGGTTGTCCTTGTTGGGAAAATCTAACACGCTGCTTCTCTTTCCAACTCGACCGGCCTGAGTGATCCTACCGCCTATGGGGAATTCCCCCGGTCCCATGTAAACGCAGATGTTCAAATTGGTAGGAAAAAGAACGTGCCACTTGGTGTCAGCGTCGCAAAGTTTCCGTACCTCCTCGCAAGCGACGGTGTTTTGCATCTTTGAGAGGAGCTCTTCCAAAGTTTCTGAATTAGTTACAGTAGGGAGCGGTTGTATGAGAGTTGCGTTGTTCTGGGAGGCGTGGAAGTAGCGCAGTTTGCTCTTGTCTTCTCTGTGTTGTAACAGTAAGCCTACCGAGAAACCCACTTTGTATCTGAATCTTTGTGTCAAGTGAATGCGACGCATAGTATCTACAGCGTCACTCAACTCGCCGGTTGGTAGCCTGAAGTTTGTTACACTCACGCGAGTCCCGTGCATCCTGACGCCCGTTTGTATCGCAGGCCAATTCGCCGTGAACGTTTCCTCCCCGTTGGGTACAGCACATATGCGCGGAGGGACGGTCACCCCGTCCAGAGATTCGCGTCGACAAGCGCTCTTTCGGCAATCCCCTTCGCCGCATAGAGGGCAAAACTTAGCTACTACTCTACAATTTTCTACGTGTCTCTCGTGGTTGTACGCTCTTTTAAACATTTTGAAACACTTTTCGCATACGTACTGTGTCATGTTTTTTTTCACTCGGTTACCAACTACTTAGCCGTCTAACTATCTATCTATCTATCTAGCCATCTATCAATCTGTCGTCTATGTAACTATCTTTCTGTCTGCTGTCTGTGTATCCGTCTGTCTGTCTGTCTGTCTCATACAGCGTACGTCAAACGCTGTGTGTGTGCGCGCGTGAGCGTTGAGCGTCTCTCATTCCGAATCTATGCCGAGATATTTCAGAATGATCTCTGTTTTGTCATCCAACTCTTTGAGCGCTCTGGCGGACAGCGTCACCCCCTGCTGTGTGGGTTTTTTGTCAGGACCTTCGTACTTGCGCACGTGGACGAGGTTCTTACCGCTGTAGTAGCTCACAGCTGCGTACACTTCGCCCGCCTCATCCAGCACTGCGAACCAGGGGGTGTGATTAGGTTTTCCTTGCGCGGCCGCTGTGTCGCGTATGCGCACCACTGCGCGGATATCGGCGATGCGTGCTATGAGCTCGCGCAGCGCGTCGGCCGTGAAGTGCACTCGCTTGCTTCTGGTCAGAGACGCCTCTTTCACCTGGCCGTCTTTTGTGTAGCGCGGCCTCCTAGACAGTCTAGCCACGTCCTCCCAGATCTCCAGCGTCAAAGCTCCGTCTAAGCAGAACTCTAACCCGAGTGTTTTCTCTGCTTCTTCTCGTCCATCTCCTTCTTTTTCTTGTATTTTTCTCTTCTTAGTGGGCCTTGTTGTTCTGGAACTCACCTTAGAACGTTTCACACCCGCAGGATGAGTAACACCATCAGCGTGAGCTGAATCAGCAGCAGAACCGATAGCAGGAGCAGCGTCAGCGCTGGTGGTATCGGAGGTCTCGTTGTTGGAACAGCGCAGCCACACGCCGTCCGTGCTGTGTGTAGCGGTAGAAGATGAAGCGCCGCCGCCGCCCTCGTAAGGTGGCGGTGAGGGCAGTCGCCACGGACCGGACGGGGGGGCGCTAGCAGTGGAGGAAGTGAGGTCGAAAGGTCGAAGAGGGAAGCCGAAAAACGTACCGCTCACCCCTTGCCCTTCGGGTTCTTCGTACGCCTCGTCGTCAGCGTCGTTCTCTGTCTCACCCTGTTGCTGCTCCTCCTCCTCCTCTTCTTCTCGGTTCAGGGGCTGAGTGTCCGAATAGCTGTAACTCTCAGCGCGAGCGGCGTCGAGGGCGTCCGTCGATGTAGTGGTGGAGGAGAGGGGCTGTGCAACGTGCGGCAGGTCATCAAAGTCATCAACAGTAGTGGGGAGGTAAAAACCCGGTTGCCAGTACTGCGCTGTGCCAGGAGCGTTGTCGTCAGTAGTAGTAGCAGTAGCAGCAGGTGCAGCAGAAGCAGCCGCAGCAGCAGCCGCAGCAGACGCAACAGTAGCAGGCGCAGCAGCAGCCTCAGCAGGCGCAGCCGTAGCAGGCGCAGCAGTAGCAGGCGCAGCAGCAGCAGCAGCAGCAGCAGCAGCGGCAGGCGGGACGGCGGTAGCAGCGGCAGCGCGCTTAGCAGCAACGTGTACCGTCGCGAGTGTAACAACGTCGCTAGCACGACGACTGCTACCAGTAGTACTACTAGTACTACTACCACTACTACTACTACTGCTACTACTAGTGCTACTGCTACTACTACTACTACTACTGCCGCGAGCGCTCGCTACAGCAGGAGGGTGATAAGACCAACCGGCTGCGGCGGTAGTCTCATGTTCAGTAGCAAGAGCAGGCACTGACGCTAAACGAACGCTGTTCCGCGTAGTCTTCTTGTTCTTGAACGCCGCTAGCTGTTGTCTTTTGCTCATGGTGGTGACTGTAGAGAGCAGCAAAAAAGAATGAGTGAGTGAATGGAGGTTTCCAAGCCCCTTATATACGCCTTCTCGCTTCTAGAGCTAAGCTACTTACCGACCCTGTTCAGCTGCCGCCGGCTGGCCGGCGGCCATTCACAAAGAGAAACAAAAAGACATAAGGCATGACGTTTTCAGCTGGATCCCTTTCCCCCCCCTCTTTTGAGAGATCGACTGTGATGATGAGCTAAGCCGCTTACCACCCTGTTCAGCAATTCAACGCGCATTAGCTGTATAAAGGGTTAAGCGGTTGCTGCCTGCCGTCGACTGACCGGCGGCGGCCATTCACAAAGACATAAGGTATGACGTTTTCAGCTGGATCCCTTTTTGAGGGATCCACTGTGGTGAGCTAAGCCGCTTACCACCCTGTTCAGCCATTCAGCGCGCGTTAGCTGTATAAAGGATTAACGGTAACGGTGATGAGCTTACAGTGTGTATACAAAAAAAAACTACAGGAGGCGTGTGGCGTGAAGCAGGACCCCCCTAAGACGAACGTGTCTGTCTGTGAGTAGAGGCGTGTGCATGTGGTGAGCGACTTAAGTGTAAGACAAAAATCGCCACCTCCTGCCGTGGTGAGTAGACCGGGCCGGCCAGGCGGGCGGGCGGCCGGCTAGTTCAATAGGGAGGGGTGACAGCTGCCTAAGGCTGTGCATGAAAAAAAATCCGATTTTCACCTGACCTCTGACGTTTGTTACAATGAATGTCAGAGGGAGGGAGACGTCCTCGGGTAGGGGGTAGGAGGTATTAAGGCTATGAGTGAGGAAAAAACACCGTTTTCAGCTGGTCTCCACGGATAGCGATGCCACACCCCCTCGTCATCTAAGCTCTTAAGGAGCGGAGCGGCTGAAAAAGCGTCATGCGGACAGGGCGCTAGAGAGCTGGAGCGCTGTTGGAAATGGGATTAAACTCCCTCTGTATAAAAAGCTCTCATTTCTGTTGGAAAAAAAACATATCGCCTCTGACCCCAGTAACGGCTACTACCACCACCACCGCCACCACCACCACCGCCGCCGCCGCCGCCGCCGCCGCCGCCGCTGCCGCCGCCGCCAAGACGAGACGAGATGGCTCAAGCTATTCCACTTTCAAGCTCGCCTTCACCGCCCGGTGCGCCTGAAAAAAAGTTAATGCGGCTTGACGACGTGAGACGCGGCGCGAGGCAGACCGATGATGGGGAGACCCGACAGGTAGGACAGCGGCGGTTAGCCTATAGCGACGCCTTGCTTCGTCAACTAGGTAAAGAGTTGAGCGGCTGTTGGAGAGAGTTGGGCAGTAGCTTAAAAGTCAGCGCCGCCCGTATGGATGCTCTAGTAGAGCGCAGTGTCAAGACACCGGAGGAGCTGTGTACGGCGATGTTCCGAGTGTGGTGGGGTGAAACCCCGCATCGTCATAGATGGGGCGAGCTCGGTCGCGTCTTCACCCGCATTAGACGCATGGAACTGTTGGCTCAGTGGATGGCCCTTCTCCACAGACAGGGGTTGGATTTCGAAAACCCCGACTCGCGCGCGATGCATAAGCACTTGGGCACCCTCGGCGGACGTCTGGGTAGCAGGTGGAAAGAGGTGGGGGACCATTTAAAATTGTCGCCTGAGAGGTTAGATAAGATCGCTGAAGAATGTGAATACGGAGGAAGTCCCGCTGAGTGGGCCTTCCGAGTGTTGAAAATGTGGCAAGATGAAGCTGACGGCGCCGGCGGTACGCCTTTTGAACTCCTTCGAGTGTTGACTGAGGACATGGGAAAGTTTGGCCTCGGCATCGCGATATTACTTGACTTTATCAAGCAAGAAACAACGAGAACGACGGACATGTGAATTGTTGTGTTTTATTTTCATACGTCTTCTTTATTAGTAAGTAAAAAAAAAAAAATAAATAAAATAAAAAATATCATAACAATTAAGACGCGCGATCTCTTAAAGTGTCACTTCCTCCAGTCGCAGCTGATCGCCTCATCGCAGCACGTGATAAACAAAAAAAAAACACGAAGAGACACGCTTCTTCCTCTCGAGAGGAAGAAGCGTGTCTCTCGATTGAAAATCTTTTTCTTTCTTAAAAGAGACAAACGCGCCCCTTAGAGTGCCCCCCCCTAGAGTGCCCCCCTCCCCCCCCTCCCCCCCACCACTCGCCCCATGCATCCTAAAAGCGCCCCCCTCCCCATGCATGTTAAAAGGGCCCCCCTCCCCCCCTCCCCTCCCCTCCTTCCCCTCCTTCCCCCTTATACACTCTAAAGAACGCTTCTAACTAGTTCAATAAGTCACTTCCAGTCGCTCGTAAAACAATAAAAAATGAAAAAAAAACTTATATCGTGGTGTTTTTTATTAGACTCGCCTCCTCCTCCAAAAAAAAAGATATCACATTTTAAAGCCCGTGACCCCTTAAAGACGCTCATCTCTTCATTAAGTCGCGTGACGTCACTTCTTCTTCTTCTTCTTCTTCTTCTTCTTCCGGTCACGTGATCAATGAGGTCACTTCCGGTCACGTGATCCTCAATGAGGTCACTTCCGGTTGGCCATTAGGTCATGTGACGTCACTTCCGGTCCCCTAAGTAGGTCAGTAGGTTACCCAGAATGCACCATCCCCTAAGTAGGTCACTTCCGGTCACCCAATGGAGGCCTCTGATTGGCTGCAGGGTTACCCAGAATGCACCGCTAATCCCCTAAGTAGGTCACTTCCGGTCACGTGACCTAATGGAGGCCTCTGATTGGCTAACTAGGTCACGTGACGTCACCACTAATCCCCTAAGTAGGTCACTTCCGGTCACGTGACCAAATGGAGGCCTCTGATTGGCTGCATGTCGATTGAGTAATAAACAGTACTTAACTATAGTCCCGTTCCGATACATACTATACTACTCCCATGTCGCCATATCGATTTTCAGAAGTTCCCAATGTCCCATATCACTATCTAATTTGTCTTCCTGTCCCATGTCACTAAGCCTCAAAATGGTCCATGTCGCAATGTCGAATTTAAGGGTCTAGGACCATATTTGTCGCGATGATTTATCCATGCAGCCCTAGCCATGGCTGAATTCATGCCCCATGACGATAAAGGGCATCTACCTATTAAATCATTATGAAGTCCTTAGAGGGTTAGAATCGGAAGTTTTCTGTATTTAAATTGGAGTTCCTTCTAATGTGAAATTGCAGGTAACCAAAACAGGTATTGCATTTTGTAAACTTTGTGCATTTGTTTACTTACGGATGCATCACTACCCAGTGGGCATAAAATTCTGTTCAACATTGAATCAACATTAATTCAACATTGAATCAACATTGACAACCATTTATCAATGTTGATACAATGTTCTGTGCCCACTGGGTAAATATGCCCAAAATCTCTGAGAGTTACAATACATGATTTTACCGAAAATGAGATGTTTCTCCACATAATAAAGAATTGGGCTGAAGCGTTTCTGCTCATTTGAGTTTATAAAGTATATATTTTCACCAAGTGATCTTCTAAAATACAGTGTACAGTATTTTCATCAGATTCTGTATAACACGGGCATCCGCATTCAAATGAGGACGTCCGTATTTGTATGTACCACTTTAGATTTTTAATGCGAACATCCGTATTTTGTGGAGAAACAGCACCCTGTTAATATAAATGATCCTTTTCTATTTGTTAGTCTGTGAGCCACCTGACATAATGGAACCTGACCAACGAGAAATCCCACCTCTGTACTTCAGGCAATATTCATCAGTGAAGTTACCATGTGTCGCTACCGGTACACCACAACCAACGTGAGTAGAAAATAGGCCTTGTTTGTAAATAACAAATCTGCCCGTGTTAGTGGAGGTTCTCAAATTACCAAAGGTTTCTTTTTTGAGTAGAGTATAGAAGACGACGTTCAAATAATATTGAACCCTAAAATGCATCAAATAAGCACAGCTCCTATTGGCGCAGGGCAAAGAGGAAATTGAAAATCTAAAAGATGGAGGTGCGCCTAAACTGGCGAATACGGTGTAATAAACGAGACTTTTTTCCTTATATTATTGGTAATGTTATTAAGTAAAGAACAAGGTCGACACAGTTCGGATCAAGTGTACAGGTTGCGAATCAAAGGTTTATTCAGTAACCTAGACAGGCAAAGCTATATCAGTGCGAACTCCCTATAGAGTTCAGAACGGGTCAGTAGGCTCGGGGCCGATATGATCTCAAGGGCCTCTGTCCAGTATGGGTCCAGAGTGACCGATGAGTCTCATCGGATGCTGGCTATATATAGGCGACTAGCAGACCGGAAGCCTATAGCAACCTCTGTCCATACCCCAAGCCCGGAACAGGTGCTATCACCTGTCGTCGGGCTGAAGGGTTCGGACGGAGTTCGCAACACAGCATCCAACAGAACCCGCCATATGATTAACCCTTAACCCTAGCCCCTATGAACGGTATAGCCTTGCATTGCCTTACTACAGACACACGCAGCAATATCAAAAGCTCTACATTCCTCACTTGTTAGTACAGGGAGATGATTGGCTTTTGGTAAACATTAAATCTGTCATTATTCGCATAGGTATCAATGGAGTAAAAATGGAGATATTGTAAACATGCAAGAGCACTTTGTCGGAGAGTTTGGTGATGGTAACATAGAGATACCCAATCTGGGACCTGGAGACGAGGGTGACTACCAATGTATAGCATCTAACACGTGGGGGAGTGCCGTGTCACAGCTGTTCAGGCTACGTAAGGCAGGTAAGAAACTTTTATACCATATAAGCAAATTTTGCTACTTTTCCTTCGAAATTAGTTTTCTCTTGAATCAATATACATATATTGTAAAACTGTTTGTCAATTAGTGAGATAGTATACATAGAAATTCTTTTACAGATCTGTTATTTTTTATGAGCTTTTTTCATCGCACAAAACCAGATAGGTAGACTTTATTAAAGTGGCATGGAGCTTTAATGATTCTTGATGCACAACTATTGGTATCTTAAATGCCCCTTCTTCAGGGATGATTTGTTAATCATGAAACATGCCCTTTATTCTGAATTTCCCATTTTTGTTAGATATGGAAAACTATAAAAGTGAGAACAGGACATATGAATCTGTAATCGGCCAGTATATGATGATCCCGAAATGTAACATCACAAGTATTCCATCCCCTACATTCACCTGGTGGGTGGCAAACAGCGACTACGGCCAGGTTCTACACAGACCTCACCAGGATAAACGTATTGTTCAGGATCTTGAAGGTAACTTTATTTAGTAGATGTCAGCGGTTAGTTGTCACAGAAGAGTTTGTCTGCAGGAGTTACCGTAAAAATCATATATAGACTGCAGCTTGTGTGCAAGTCAAATCGTGAGTGGGGCTTATAGACTCGGTCTAAAGTCAAAGTGTGGCTTATACACTGAAAATCCATAGGTTGAAAGGGTTAGTCAGTACAGACTATCCTAGGTTTGTCATATGTGTGTTAGTCACAATGACAAAGTTATATTCAAAAATAACTGACCAGTCAGTCAGTAGTGGCTAACCTAGGTTCATCATTGGTGTGTACCTCAATTGTTGTATTTGTATACCACTAGTTGGTGCCACCTGTAAGATACTATGATGACTACTCAGTGGCTCCCCCTGGAAATTAACACACTAAGATGGGTTGGTCAATACTTTGTCTTGCATGATGCATGGATGCAGCCGTGGCACATAGACTTACCAAGGCTGCATTCATATACATTATACAGACAAATGGAATCTCACATTCACTATCTAGCTCTTAAAGAGCTCACTGATATTGTATACTCCACATTTTCACATCTGTTTTGTACTAGGAAACCTGCACTTCACATCAGTGCTTGAAGAAGACATGTTGGTAGGGGAACAAGTGTACCAGCTAGAGGCACATAACTGCAGGGCGGATAGACGCTCCTTTGGCTGCGACTCAAAACTAAATGTTCTGCAAGGTAGGTACTAAATGTGAATAGTACCAGCAAGTAAGTCTGTTAATATGTTCTACAATCTTCAAGAAACAGGGAATATTTGCCCATTTGAAGGTTTTGGATATTATTGTCCACAGGCAATGGGAAATTGCTTGCAACAGCCACTGACAGCATTGCAAGTTATACCCTGAGAACAACCCCCATATTTATTAATCAGCATATGTGGTAAATATATTGCAGTGGCCCAAAAATATTTCTTTAATAAATCCAATAATGATGCATAAAAGATATGAATTTATAACGACAGAATCTCCCCCAAAATATCTTATATCATTGTCTTACTCGCAGCCCCTACACCACACCATCCACCAGTGCTGGTCTATGACTCAGGCAGTGTTGTGAATGTGCTAGAGGGGGAAACATTGAAGATCCAGTGTATATTTGCTGGAAGGTAACTCTCTATTTGAAAATATTGAATGATTATAAATGCTCCCAGGATAATTTGTTTGGCAGGTACTCCAGCGTAGTTAGGTACTTTGATGACATATAGAAATAATAAACTTTGAAATGCATGCAAATACAAGTTTCAAGTAATTTTAGTTTCTCAAGGGACAAAAATGTCCTGAAAATCATCCTATGATAGTGATGCATTCCCAAACTATGTTAACAAGAATATGGCAACAGCATGTCAAAATATATGCTCTGCTTGCAGCAACAACATTGATGTTATATGGTTTGCTCCGACTACAAATCACAGCTACGAGGAGTCTGGTACCATATTGGTGGTACAACACATGGTGAATGAAGCTGAAGGGACATACACCTGTGTCGGGAGGAACCTGTTTGGGAAGAACAGTTCGGTTATCACTGTTAACATGCAAGGTTTTTAGTCTCACCTTATCAATATCAAATTTGATACATGAAAGTTGGGTAGAAACTATTTCCCATTTTTTGAATAAGATTCTCACAGAATGCCTTGCAAAGGTCGTAAAAAGGGTGAAACTGGTCAACACTGAAATGGATTTAGCTCCTTGTGATGCCAAATCAGACAGGGTCTTGCATCTCCTTTCATTTATCAAAGAAAACATTGCATATTGTTATGGTCAAATCTTTTTGTTGCTGGACCGTTTGAGTCTGGCAAAAGGACACATTTTTACAACAGGAACTCTGGAAGTTTAGGGTTTTCTGTGTACTAGCTGGTGCTTCTTTTGTTAAACAGAAGCTCCAAAGTTTGTGGAAGGTGGGAAGCCGGTACAGCAAGTTGTCCTAGAAGGAGACACGGCTACGTTTCTGTGTCAGCCTCAGCCCAACACACAGGCACCGGTCTCTGTAGAGTGGATGATTAACGGACGACCAATATCTGGTAGGTCTATATGTAGTGAGCTATTGCTTTGTGGTATTCAAGTAGTTATTTTGAATGGCTTCTTCATATCAATGACCGATACCATAATCAATGTTCACTCGATATGGTCTTTAGGGAGTGCTTATTTCTTAACAAAAGGGTCTTACAGTTGGTGGACATTATTTTACGTCCCGACTCACAACATTTCAAATTGATCACAACCAGTCCCTTTGTGCTATGGTAATGCACAGGCCTTTTGCTAAAAAGGGGTGAACATATTTTGTCAGCCCCTCAAGAGGGGTCCGACTTTTTTTGCACCCCCCCCCCGATTCAACAACCCCACCCCCTGTTGTTAAAAAAGTACCACTCCTTTAAACACACTGGTGTGTTGCTAGTACTGGACAGTGTCTAGTGTCTCTCCTGCTACTTAGGATAAGTCATTCTATCAACATTTTAAGAGGTGTGATATTACCAGAATAAAAACAAGTATGTATCTAATTCATTACAGAATATCAGGGCAAGCACTTCAATGTTACCAACCTTCAACATGGCAAGGAACTGAGCATCATGAACGTTAGTCGTAATAATGATACAGCGGTAGTCCAGTGTAAAGCCGTCAATATCCATGGATCAGTTTACGTGAATGCTGCTCTCATTGTCATAGGTAGGTATATGCAGCACAGCAGCCAATGCCTTCTATCAACCCAACTGTTTACAGTGTTTTTATTTATTGAGAAAATGATAGTTTGTATCTCATTTACAAAACAGCATTACATATATGTTAGAAATGTACGTCTAAGAGTTGACTGCGTTACATTTAAAAATTGTGGATCGTTAAGGTGATACCAGTTGGTACCAATCTACATACATCAAGATTCCACAGTAAATCTTAATATTCATATTTTGTCTCATACTATAGATGATGGTATCCATTTTGCTAAATAGACCTCTTTCATCAGTACTGGGTCTTGTTAACAGTTAAATATACTTATAATTTGACATTTAAGATCAGCCAGAACTATTGTGGTATTTGACATTGTTGGCCATACCGGTAATGTTCACTGCTGGTTTTCTCGTCTGCTCAATCAGGTGAGATAGTCAGTCAGGCCAAATTTTGAAAAAAAGGTGTGTTTCAGGTTACCCGACCCTAGACGTTTTTATCCAATTTTGAAAAAGTATTTATGTTTTAGGTGATTTTAGGGCTATTTCAGGGTCAATTTGATAGTCTACACCATAGTCAGCGAGAAACTTTTATCCAATGTTAAAAAGTAACTTTTGGCCTATCTCAGGGTCAATTTGATTGTCTACGAGTCGACACTGTGTCGGCAAGTCGGCGCTGAAGTTTTTTTTGTTTTTTTAAAATCCGACCTACCCTTCTTTGATTTTTAGACTGTGTAACCTGGAACACACCTTTTTCTTTCGGCCTCATATGGAGCATTAAACCTACTACTATCTGTTGTACTCTTAGAATAATTGCTTATTGCCTATAATAAATTCATACAGCAGCCAAAGGGTTTATTTCAAGAGGTTAAATTTTTACTTATTTTTTATGACCTTTAGAAATTTATAAACATCTACATAAATCAAGGCAATGTATTTTTTTTAACTTCACAGGAAATGCCAGCCACCGCATGCTGTTGACATTGATGCAATGAATACTACAAATGGAAGTTCCAAACCATCACAATCACAAAGTGTAGTGAATATCCCACACAGATACCCTGCTTCCGCGCTTTATGTCAATTGTGCCGAGGGACCATATGACACGATTAACCCCAAACACATTGAAAATCCTAGCCCTCTCGGTGAGCAGGCAGTTGAGGAAAAAATTGAGGCTTACTGCAGCATGAGAAAAGTGCTCAATGAACTATCCCGGAGAAACACCCCTCCGGCACCTTTACCGAGGCCGGGGTTTACACAAGCAGCAAATATCCCCCAGGAGTATCTTATAATGGTGGAGAACATTGAACCAGAATCTGAGGAATCGGCTTATGTCCTGCCCAGCCCACATCGCCTGAATCTAGTGTAAGAGACCAAATGGCAGCCCACAACCAGTACAACTTGTACAGGCAAATCATCAGAGGCTTTGAAACAGCCACTGTAATGGGGAAAGTTGTCTGGAGTACTGTACTGTTTATGTACCAGGTCTTCACTTAAAAGGGGTGAAACTTGTTTGCCCCCTCCCCCCAACCTACTTCAAGAATGTTCCAAAAATACTTAGTCCCTCCTCAATCTAAGCTGATAGGAATATTAGTGATGACCCTGGCCCTTTCCCTTTCAGCCCTCAGTATTTTATCAGACATGCACCCTACTCTCTGACAAAGCCCTGTCTGCATCAGGAGCGGCAATCTGCTAGATTCTGATAATGCAAGATCTGCGATTTGGTATATTTGGCTCTGATGGAACCATTGTTTCATGCAAGTCGCAAATAGGACTTGACCTGAACCATAAAAATGCTTCAAACTTGCTTGCATGGAGAAGTGCACTATATAGTTCAACGAAACAACACGCAGATCTGCCCCCACCCCCCAGCATTTCTTTTATGTAACGATGGTGACAACTCAAGTTGATAAACCTGAAAACACCCATGCTAGATATATTCCTCTGCATCGTTATATAGGTATTAATTGATAGTTTCCCGTATTGTTTATTTAGTAAAATTCCATTTAAAACTGCCCTGTAGTTTACTAAATAAACAATACGGGAAACTATCAATTAAAAGTTGATATGAGTCAAAACCAGAAACTGCACTTTCTTGAATCAGTGGACTCCGGCCTAATGTAGGCCAAACTCCTATCTATAAATTGGAAATAACCTACTGACCACAAAGTCACCAGGTCAATAAAATGTGACAAACAGTATTTGTGAAACAAATACAAGTATGAGATTGAAATATAATCACTTACTCTGCATACACCTGATGAAGCTGGGAACAGCTGAAACTCAATACAGAACTCACTCACTGGACAGTGGGACTCAAACATTGGTACTAAATATTCCCAGTGAATATTTAAAAATTTACTGTTTTTCCTAAACCATTAGGAACAGAGACTTCTTATAGAAGGTCCAACTAATAAATTTCATTTTTGAAGATTATTAGTCACAATTTCGAAATTGTTCTCTGCAGTAAAACCCAAACATAGGGACTAAATAAATTGTTGTTTGGCCTGAATAACAATTTCAACCAATGAGAGAGAGTCAAACTATGTCACAGCTGAGGTCAGTATCCAATAAGATTGGAGGTCGGTCCTACCTGATTCAGTTCTGATTGAGTAGTGGCAGGGTTCACATGTCTTCGTCCGAAACCCACTTCGTTATATAGGTATTTGTATATAAACCTGAATTAATTTGCAGATGTAAGATGGTTAACAAGTAGACATGTAATCCACATTCTTGTATTTATTAGGCATTTACTTCAGTTTATGTAGAATAAATAGAGCAACTAATTATAGTCTATTTCTTCATACCCGGGCCAAAGAAGTGATTTTGCACTGCCTAAATTCAAATACACTAGCAGCTATTTATGATTATTTCCTCTCCTTTGGTGATTGTTACCAGATCCTCTGACACTCAATTAATAAAAAGTCTTACATCTGTTACATGAGGGTCTGGTCAGCCCAATTGTACATTCTTTTTGAAGAGGTTTATGTACCATAATTATATTCATGTACATGTAGAACGTGTTCTTCCAGAACAGTCAGTCAAGGATGATACACATATATATAGTTGATAACTTTTATACAGTAGAATAAAGAATAAATGCAAAAGTGATCGTTCAGTGTTCTTTCCTTTTGAGTTAATAGAAATGCATGAGACCACTAGGCTTCCACTAGATGATTTCAGCAGACACTGGAACTCTCTTAGCTGTTGGTCACCCAGGCCCGTAGCGCCAGAGATCTATGGGCCCACATTTGATGTCGCACATAATCATAAACATTTTTGATTTATCTACGTCTATGTAAGAAATGTAACCTTAGCATAGCTGATGGCCTGCACACAAAGTGCCACACCAATGGCTTCCCGGCTATCGTTAGTTTGTACCCTTGTGAATGTATTCAAATACAAATACACTACAAAAAGTCTTCTCACAGCTCTGATGGATTCACTGCTGAGATCATGACGTCTTACATAACCCTCAGATTGTGCTGACTACGCCAGTACATAAACGGATTCCTCAGATTCTGGTCCATGGTCTTCCAGCACTACTAGATACCCATGGTCGATATGTGCCACTTGTGTGAGTCCAGGTCTTGGCAAAGTTGCTGGCACTTTGTTTTGGTGTGGCAGTTCAGTGAGCACATTTCTCATGCTGAAATAGACATCTTCCTCGACTGCCTGCTCACCTAGAGGGCTTGGGTGCTGAATGTCCTGTGGGTCAATGGTGGCGTATGGTCCCTCAGCACATTTGACATAGAGCTCTGAAGCTCTTTTCTTCGTACCTTGGATTGTTTGTAACTGTGGCAGTTCATAACTTTCTTTTTCAGAATTTATATCATGAGTGTTGACGGGGTGCAATCGCCTACATCGCCTGTGATATTGAAAGTCAATGCTGAATTACAATCATGGCTATGTTTATAACTTGTGGATAATGTAGGGATTGTTAATCCTTTATCATACAAAATTCTATAGATAAGATAGCCTTTTCAGAGTGTACAGGACATTTCTAACATACTATTATTATTCTTTGTAACACACTAGATATGTTTTTCATTGTAACATTTATTGATACTACTAATGATCATCCTTGTAAATATAACCTTGACTATCTTACTATATTGCACAGAGGAAGGTTATCCCAGCACTTAGCATTATCGGTATGATCAGTATCAAAGACCATTCCACACTCCAAAATTGTTCAGATCTCTTTAGAATGTTCCAAATAATATGAATTCATAGATACTTGCTAAATATCTGTAATTCTTGATTATCTTTCTTATATCTAGTCCAGTTGCCAGCTTGAAAACCTTGCATAAAAACCCCCCGAAGAGGTTATGACTGATTTGGGTACAGGAAGTCATATACTTTCAGAATCTTGACGATGCCCGGCTGGCATCGTTGAGCGTTTTCCGAAATTCAAGATGGCGTCCAAGATGGCTGACGAAAATCTTTAAAGTCATAAATCAGTCAATTCTTATGTGATTTGCATGTGTAATACCTCTAAATTGGGGTTTTTGGGCATGCCTGATTGATTAAAAGAGTCAAAAAGTCATTTGAGTAGGTATTCACGGTGATAGCGTGTTTCCATAGCAACCAGCATGCCGATTCTAATACAAAATATATATTGTTTTAAGAAGTTTGTCATTTCTCAACACCTACACTCATGTAATATCTCAAATTAAAGGTCTCATTGAGATACATCATTTTAACATAGTTTTAGAGTTGTCACAGGTCCTAGGTAACCATGGCAACCAGAAATCAGCAACAATAGTGCCTAATGATTGATGCCGAAACATCATCATCCTTACTGATAACTGCGATTGCATGACAGAACAACCAACATGGCCACAATATACTCTGTCCTCAATATCAAAAAGTCATTTGAGTGGGTATCCATGGGGATGCATCATTTCCATAGCAACCAACATTTTATCTCAAAACATGATTTTAGCTCACAATATATTTTGTATTGAGGAAATTGTCTTTTCTTGACATGATATGGTCATGTGATATCTCAAAGTAAATGTCTCACTGAGATGCATGATTTTAATATGTTTCAACAGTTGTCTTGGGTACTGGGTAACCATGACAACTTCCCCCTGTGTTAGTGGGGACCTCCATGATGGGGCCATGAAGGAGTAGAATAACTTGCTGGTGGTCTTTCTTGTGATCTTTCCTCAGAGAACCCTGTCTGAGATATCAAAAGCTATGGTTTGTCTGGCCCTGCCTATTATAGTACTAGCCCAGGTATATAGGACCATGCAAATAAAAGAATGCTTGCTCTCCTCTGAAAAGAGCATGGTACGTAGCGGTTTTCTCCCTCACCTCATAGATGTGGTCATTCATTTCATGCATTCTATCATCCATAGATGCAGTCACTGCTGTATTAGGCAAGCAGCATATAAATATCTGTCTCACTGCAAGGCAACACTACTACTATTTGTGGAAGGCTACCTTGCTAACTTGAGATATGTCCCGTGAGGTACTTGATGTACGTCTGGACATTAAACAAATCGATCAATCATTCAAATCTGACCATGACAACTGGAAATCAACAACAATAATCCATAATGATTGACATAGAGGTAGTTCAAATTACCACTCCCACACACTTTTAGGCACTATGTCTCTCTGGTCAGTCTCTGCAATCCAAATACCCTGTGTCTGCAACCTTTCATCATCCATGGTAACCACCATAATCTGACCCCCTAACCTCCCTTTCCACCAAAATCACCACATGTACACATTGAAGTTGTTGCCAGAATTAACTGAGGAAAAGTTGATCCAGGGCAAGCACACCATGCAACCCATCAGTTCCAATGCAGTGTGGTTTGTACTGACTAACATAACCTCAAATGAGAATGTCACAAACTAGTTGGCACTGATCCTGCTGTTTGCAGCTAGCTGTTAAGCACTATAAGAGATTTAGGGAGCAATGATACACTGTTGCCAACATACACAAGGAATAAATCCAGGCCCATATAACAAAATATGAAAAGGACAGAAAGAAGCTACATGAGAATATCAATAGCCATGTACACTTCAAGCATCAAAAGGGGCATTCAGCCTTACATGAGAAAGCTTTCTGATGGTTTCATTGACAAGTTACTGCCATGGCTGTGAACTGGAAAAAGTCATAGATAAGGGAGGCAGATTCAGTTGACACAGAAGTGTCAATGGATCAATTGGAACTAATCAGGCTCTATCGATCTTGATTCTCAAGAACTGAGAAATTCAAAGACTCCTCTTTGATCAGGAGAATACAGCTACATGATCAAGCATCACAAATGAACAAGCCAATGCAATCATGACCAATCAAGGTATGACATTTGTGTAGTAATATCAAAGAATACATGTCATCTTTTATGACACCGGTGTCCTTATTCTGCTAACCTGAGGGGGTGCTATGTCTTCAGAACATCCAGAACAAGACCCTCTGCTATTTGACTGGTCTTTGCATACAGCAATGAAGTGTGTCATCGCCACACCATTGCCAAATGTGATTCATATTCCTCCATCAACTATCCTCAAAATGCTTTGCTGTAACTGTTCTTCCTCAGACCCATGCTGTTCATGGAAATGTTACTTGCTGATGATCATGCTTGATTGAACTGCACAGATATGTGGAAACGTCAGATCATTGATTCACATCCTTAGTGTCCCATCCAAATAACGCTATGGTGGACAATCTGGAGGAGGGAACCGTTGTAGATGACCATATTGATTGTAGTATTGGCCGTAGTATTCAGGGAGATAGTGACTGAAGCCATTATTGTGTGCTACTAAGCTAACCATCAAGCAAAAAGTTACAAACTGTTATAGCATTATACATTTTGTATCTGTATAAGGAATGTCAGCATACTGGAGTTATTACACAGTAATGATACACATCTGCATGTTCATATGTTTGCGTATTGTTGATATTGAACAGCTATACTGCATCATTCACTAGCTGGCCAGGCCCACAAAGGGGCTGGCCAGGCCAACAAAGGGGCAGCCAGGATGACAAAGGGGCTGGCTAATAATGAGTGCACTATGGGAGGACTGGCAGGGTATGAGCTGCTTTAATGACTGTTGTAAACATCATAGATTTATGGGAGCTCTGAGGATGCATCTTATAGACACCCAGAGGCGTAGGAAGCAAATCTTCATTGGGGGGACCCAGGGGGGCCCAATCAAACCAGGTTTAAGTACTGGTTTTTATGCATGATGCATCATATACACACTTATATTAGAATGTAAAGAAAAGTAGTATTTGAGCCCACTTTTAGTTATGATTTGGGGGCCCAGTCCCCTCTGCACCCACCTTCCTCTATTGTGGGAGAGGTAAGGATTGAAAATTGTGTGTATTATATTAAAGGTCTTGACAAATTTTGGATGGGCCAAACATATTCAGGCCCCCGCTCCTCGGTGATTGGGGGGGCCTGGGCCCCCCTGGCCCCCCCTTTTTTCTACGCCACTGGACACCACTAATATGACTTATCATCACCTCATAGTCAGGAGGCTTGCCAGCAGGTCCCAGATTCAGTATCTGGTGGCCATGTTGGTTGATCTGTCATGTATTTGCAGTTATCAGTAAGGATGATGATGTTTCGGCATCAATCATTAGGCATTATTGTTGGTGATTTCTGGTTGCCATGGTTACCTAGGACCTGTGACAACTCTAAAACTTTTAAAATGATGTATCTCAATGAGACCTTTAATTTGAGATATTACATGAGTGTAGGTGTTGAGAAATGACAAACTTCTTAAAACAATATATATTTTGTATTAGAATCGGCATGCTGGTTGCTATGGAAACACGCTTTCACCATGGATACCTACTCAAATGACTTTTTGAATCTTTTAATCAATCAGGCATGCCCAAAAACCCCAATTTAGAGGTATTACACATGTAAATCACATGAGAATTGACTGATTTATGACTTTAAAGATTTTCGTCAGCCATCTTGGACGCCATCTTGAATTTCGGAAAACGCTCAACGATGCCAGCCGGGCATCGTCAAGATTCTGAAAGTATATGACTTCTTGTATCCAAATCAGTCATAACCTCTTCGGGGGGTTTTATTGCAAGGTTGCAAGGATAATTCCTCCCTGGCAACTGGACTAATCTGGGGTACTACGTATTAGGTGTTAAGGAAGCAATGCAGAATTGTTATCATCAAAAGAATCTCTTTGTGTAACAGAACTGAAAAGTGCAAATTGTAAAAAGATTTGTGTGTGCCCTCGGAGGAAGAACAAAAATGCCACTAGTAGTTATTTACTTATTGAGGAGGTTGTCTAAATTTAGTCAGATAAAGTAGAACTTTGTGTTTCAATATTTTACCTACCAACAACTATGAGACCAGCATTTATATACAAAGTTCCATGCATATTTGTTGCCATGCACTGGATAACTTTGGTATCGGTGTCTAAACAAACATCCATGATCCTCAGTTCTTTGCCATCTTGAAGATTTAAAATGGTTAAGCGCTCATCCTGGTATTCTGTACAAATAGGATGAATTGATCCAAACTACAGTTTAGACAAAATAAAATGGACTATTTGGTAGGGACTGATGATTTTCCAAAAGCATATCATGTCCACTAATTATACTGAGAGGTAAGAATCTACCTAAGCATGAGGTGAGTAGGAGTATACTATCAACTTCATATCGCTTAAATAATCACCCTCTCACAAGTCGACTGTATAATAGTAACTAAACTGCTTACTAGATATTGGTCGTCCGTTGATCATCCACTCTACAGAGACTGGTGCCTGTGGGTTGGGCTCAGGCTGACACACAAATGTAGCTGTGTCCCCTTCTGGTACAACCTCCTGTACTGGCTTGCCACCTGCATTAAACTTTGGACCTTCTGCTGCAAGGAAATGTTGTAAGACATTACATCTGATAACACCAGAAGAGAGCCACCGTGGATTTATTTTACATGGATAGGGAAACAGTTTATTGACTCTACCAAAATGCAATATTTGTAAAACTGACTGAGATAATAGGTATTTTTTTTACTGCGATACATATTCCCAGTCATGTTTACATTTAAAGGTTGATATTCGGTATGCAACTGTAGTGTTTCCCCCAAAGCTTACCTTGCACGGTTACAGTGATAACTGAACTGTTCCTTCCAAACAGGTTCCTCCCGACACAGGTGTATGTTCCCTCAGCTTCCTTTGTCATCCGCTGTACAACCAATATGGTACCTGACTCCTCGTAGCTGTGATTCACTGCTGGGGCAAACCAATCAATGACAATTTCCTGGCTGCAAGCAAATTATGTTTTGCGTTATTTAACAAGTTGTTCTGACAATATCATATAACATCAGGACAATTGATTTGATATTGCATTGCTTTTCTCAAATGGTTCTCAGTGTTACCCAGCTAACAAAAAACGTTTTTAGAACGTTTTAAAACATTTGTACATGGTTTTGAAACAAACGTGTTTTTTTTCGTGTCGGTGTTTTAGCGTTTGCCAAACATTAGGAAAACCTTTTTGCAAACGTTTGTAAACCTCCTGAAAACGTTTTCTAACCGTTGGTAAAACGTTTTTTCGTTAGCTGGGTAGGCTCTATGGGTTGGAAACATATAATAAGTTTATAGTTTGTAATTTTGAAACTAGCAATATATAATACAATGTATACAAGTGAGGGCGCAAACAGATTACATCTGTTTGCTAGCTCTCACTTGTTTGAGAAGATACTGGATTTAATATTCATGCAGGGTTGTGTTTGGAAACACATTAGGCATTTGGAGGTGTGTTTAGGATTTATTTCAAAGTTAGTAAGGAAATTTGTTTACTTGATGACATAGAGGTTATAGATGACAACAAAGGAATTCCTTCTGTTATAATGGAAACTGATTTTATTAATGATTAAAAGGGCAGTAATGAATTGACTTGGATGAAGATTGATATATTGAAGAGTTCCAAGGCTTTCTAAACGCGTAGTGGAATTTATATATATCTGAGAGTTTCTGGACCCATTGTTTATATACACATGTTGAAGAGTTCCTAGACATGTGGAAGAGTTTCCTAGATATGGAACAGTTTCTAGATGGGTTTCATGCCTGACTTGTATCTGAAGTTCCCTCTCATAAAGTCCAAATTTCGAGGGCTAGTACTGTGTTGCGGAGCCCCTAGAGATGTTGGGGAGTCCCTAGAGGTGTTGGGAGCCCCTAGGCGTGTTGTGGGGCCTCTAGATGTGTTGTGGAGCCCCTAGGCGTGTTTGGAAGCCCCTAGATGTGTTGTGGAGCCCCTAGACGTGTTGTGGAGCCCCTGGGCTTGGCGTGGAGCCCCTAGACATGTGGAGCCCCTAGACGTGTTGTGGAGCCCCTAGGCATGGTGGGACGCATTGTCAGTTGATGGGACACATTGTCAGCTTTGGGCCGTGTTGAAATGATGAGAAGGGTGTTGACTTGAAGAGGGTTTTGCCTATGTTGTCTCTGCAAAATAAAAGTAAATATTTGTCATAAATATTTAATACAAATAAGTTGAATATGAATGATTCAGTACTATGCATGTTTTAAAAACAAAACCAAGACTTCAATGCAGGAGTTTGGTATGTACAACATGAATGATACAGTACCAAATTTCAACCCCCCCCCCCCAAGTAAAAAGCAGTACTAAGAATATGGTCTAACTCCCTGAAATAATTCTATGAAATTTGGTCATATTGGGCGCTCAGTCAGTACTGTGGAGTTCAAAATTGGCTCTGAAGATCAAATTTCAGAGACCCCCCCTGAAGTCAAAAATAGGGTAAATGACCTTGGAATAGATTTTTATATACATTCAAGGTCTATATTCAGCAGTGCGTTAGTGGCAGTACTAAGAATTAGGCCAAAACCCCTGCAAGTATCCCATGAAAATTGGTCACATTGAGCGCTCAGTCAGTACTGTGGAGTTCAAAATTGGCTCTGACGACCAAATTTCAGAGACCCCCCCTGAAGTCCAAATTGGGTAAATGACCTGGGAATAGATTTGTATATAACTTCAAGGTTTAGATCTATCAGTGTGTTAGTGGCAGTACTGAGACTTAGGCCTAACCCCCTGAGATAATTCCTTGAAACTTGGTCATATTGGGCGCTCAATCAGTACTGTGGAGTTTCAGATTGGCTCTGAAGACCAAATTACTCACAAATTGGATCCTAATCAGCATTCATGCATCATGTCGACCTGTGGGGAGTCTCTAGGCATGTTCAGGGGTATCTAGGCATGTTCAGGAGGCTCTAGATGTGTGTTTGTGAAGCATGATGAGGTCCATATGGATAGATCTGTGTACACCTTTTAAGCCGGAAAACATAAGAACATTTATTATAACATGTATAATCAAAGAATAGATAGCTCTAATAGTAGATTGTCAACCCGGATGTGGGGGGTGGGGGGATGATGATGGGGGGGGGGGGCTCATCACTTTTTTCTTTGGAGGGGGGGGGCAAAGCTTTTTCGCAAGGATCAGGGACTTTTTTTCCTGGGGGGAGGGGGCAAAAGGTTGTTCGTAAGGATCAGGAAGCAATTCATTTATTCAGAATGCACCGCCTGATGGTTGTTCGCAAGGATCAGGGATTTTTTTCTTCTTTCGATGATGGAGGGGTGGGTCAATTCTTTTTTTTTGATTGGAGTCAATGATCATCACTTTTTTCTTTGGATGGGGTGGGGTGGGGGGAGCTTTTTCGCAAGGATCAGGGACTTTTTTTCCTGGGGGGAGGGAGCAAAAGGTTGTACGTAAGTATCAGGAAGCAATTCATTTATTCAGAATGCACCGCCTAATGGTTGTTCGCAAGGATCAGGGATTTTGTTCTTCTTTCCATGATGGGGGGGGGGCGTCAATTTTTTTTGGTTGGAGTCGAGGATCGTCACTTTTTTCTTTAGATAGGAGGGGGGGGGAGCCTTTTTGCAAGGATCAGGGATTGTCACTTTTTTCGTTAGATGGTGGGGGGGAGGGCGAAGCTTTTTCGCAAGGATCAGGGATTTTTTTTTACTTTCGATGATGGGGGGGCGTCAGTTTTTTTTTATTGGAGTCAAGGAATGTCAATTTTTTTTCTTTGGAATGGGGGATTACGGGAACGATCGTACCAGGGAACGATCGTACCATCCGCCTGATCGTACCGCTTTGCCCCACGTGGGAACGATCGTACCATTTTGCAGTAACGATCTTACCATCAGCATTGGGATTGATCATACCACTTTCTGGGAATGATCGTACCATTTTCTGGGAATGATCGTAGGGGCCTACCACCTAAAAGCTTCATTTCCATATCATCTTCATATATAGCCATTATTGTGGATTTTTGGTGCATTAATGAGTACACATTTATGACTGCTATTATCTCATATAATTCAATCTAAATACTATTTTTCACCCATAGTTACAAATTAAACTAACCCTAACCCTATCCCTAATCCTAACCCTATCCTTAACCCTAACCCTAAACCTATCCCTAACCCTAACCCTAACCCTAACCCTAACCCTAACCCTATCCCTAACCCTATCCCTATCCCTTAACCTAACCCTATCCTAACCCTAACCCTAACCCTATCCCTAACCCTAACCCTATCCCTAACCCTATCCCTAACCCTAACCCTAACCCTAACCATTGAATTTCAATAATGTCCCATTTAGGAACTCAGGAACTGTAACACCAGTTGCAGTTAGTATGAATGGGCATTACAAACATATCCCCGTAATCTGGTACGATCATTCCCCAAGAGTGGTACGATCATTCCTGAAGAGGGTGGTACGATCATTCCCATGCAGGACGATCAGTCCCGATGGGCGGTACGATCATTCCCCAAAATGTGGTACGATCGTTCCGGTACGATCGTTCCCCGGTACGGTCGTTCCTGATACCGGAAGCTTTATCGCAAAGATCAGGGATTTTTCTCTTCTTTCGATGATAGTGGGGGGGGGGGTCAAAATTGAAAAAAATGAAATCTTGTCTGATTTGGACATGTAAATACCCAGTAGTCAATATCGATCAGAATTTTGTCAGGGTTTCATTTCTGGCCTCAGCCAAGCCCTAAACAGAGTGGAACACGCTTTTTACGGACATCGCGGTACTCGGAAATTCCACAATTGAATGACAAATTCAACCCTAGAAACATCAATTTTTTTGGAGACAGTATCCCAGGGCTAATACAGGGGACTCGCTGATTTTTTCATAATTTTAGGACGATTTTTTATTTTTTTCATTTTCCCATTGGATTCAAGCACAAACACACACATTTCGATGGTCTATTGCTCAATAAGTACTTGGCAGATCTTCATGCCGTTCGGAGGCAACAATGTTTGTGGAATATGAGAGACTCGCTGAATTTTTCAGAATTTTTGGAACATTTTTTTTTTTTCATTTTCCCTAGCGAACATTGCGGTACTTATTCAACCTTCAACCTTTTGATTGACAGAACCCTCAATTTTCGGAATTCAACCACAATCTCTCGTCCGGCTATACTTGAGATGTTTATATAATGTGTAAGGCATGTAAATCTGATGTAAGACATGATTAAATAAGTCTACCTTGAGGGAGAAGGTAGGATATCGTCTCAAGCTTAATGTGGGTCAACGATCAGCTGATCGGCGCTGAACTCTCCGAGCTGAGGAAACCCCTTCTAGAGCGTCCCGTTGTATCTCTTCTAGGCGTTATGTTTAGGGTGTATTGTTTTCATCATCTTATACGTGTATAGGTATTATCAGTGTGAACACGACAGAGGTTCAATTTTTTTCCTTCAGCTCTGACGTTAAGTCTTTGTCTATAACATCAAGTTCAAAAGTAGTGTGGTGATGTGTTGTTTGTAAATTAATCCGTAATGAAGGGGAAAAAAAGATTGTGTGACCACTAGTGAGATTTTTTGAATGTAGGACTAATCAGACGGACTCAGGTGGTGTCACCCAACCTAAGCTTGTTACCTTTTCTACTGCTGGACTTGTAACCGGTAAAGTTTCTTCTGCGTCTTTTTTTCTTAAGCATGGTGATGGTGTAGAGGGTATGTGAGGTTCGTACTCTACTAACTGTTGGTAGTGTGAGTGATTGGGATTTCTGAAACCACTGTCTTTATATAATACTCCTGAAGGAGATAAGACTCTTACTACCGTTTCAATGGTGACTATAGACAAAAGGGCCGCATAGCTGGCTTTGACAGCAGGTCGACGGTCGTCGGGTGTTCAACCAGCAGTTCTTACTGCATGTCCAGTAACAGTCAGAGCGCAGTCGGGACAGGTACTCAGCCGTATACATAAGGGCACTGAGCCTTTAAGAGGATCAGAAAAAGTCTCTTTACCCGTTAGAGTCGCCTGTTGTTCAGAGGGGTAGCGCTGACAAAAGAGTTTAGTAGTCCTCAATTAAAGGCACATTACCACAAGGATGAGCATTTCAACACCCCTAGTTCCACATGATACTTGTACTATCGCACCTTTCTACCAGTGGGACATGCAACCATCCAAAGACTTAGGCTTTAAACTCGACTCGGACCCTTAGGTCATACTGAGAGGGTAGCAATCTGAAGGCCCCTACTGATGAGAGAGGTGGTGAAAATGTCTAAGCCTCACAGTTAGAACACCTGAAATCCTCTTAATACCGGTATGACAATATCCTTTGTTACCTAAGTGACGACTGGAAAGGTTTAGGTTGACACAGGGATAATCAGAGCAGGGGGCCTACTGAGGAAAATAGCTTGGGGTCGACGAGATCAAGCCACCCTATATAAAGCCGACCGATCTAGGAAAAGAGTACGTCACTCCTCATTGACCACCACCGCAGTCCACGTTGACAAGGATGGCAACTGTCGCATCAGTGGACAAGGCAGACAACTGTCACAACAGCGACAACAGTGACAACAGCAGCAGGCAGCAGCAGGAAGCAGGCAACAGCAGCAGCAGCAGCAGGCATCAGCAGCAGCAGCAGCAGTAGCACTAGCACTAGCAGCAGTAGCACCAGCAGCAGTGGCACCAGTGGTATAGTAAGTGCTACATTATCAACAAAAGAACTTACACAGAGAGAAGTGATGGAGACAGAGTGACTCCGCTTGGGAGTCACAACACAGTTTTATAACTCAGATGACGCTAGAAAGACTCTCTAAATGACTCTCTAAAATGATGGAGTCAAGTGGATTTGACTACCTTTACAAATAGAGTCAAACTCACGGAGAACTCGATTCAGAATCAGAGTCAGACAGGTCTGATTCTCTTCTTCTGATAATAGTCAACCTCATGTTACTCTCTATGAAAGAGAGTCAAACAGATTTGACTCAATACATGGACGACTTGAGGTTATAGACAAAGGAATTCACCCCCCCCCCCTAGCACAGAAGGACATGATGCAACCTCTGTCATGTCCATCACTTTCAGTATTAACGGTAGGGGTAGAAACCTTCTACCCATTGTCACATGTCATTCTTCTACCTCTCAGAGCTAGGTTCACAATCATACCCACCATAAGCAGAGACCCCACAAGGACTGCTGCACACGCCCTACTTTGTCTGACGGGAACGCCATCGTCGTCCTGGACGAAAACACGTCAGGCACTGCCAAGATCAGAACCCACGTTCTTCTGTTTTGCATAAGTCCTTAAACCTTGAAATCCCATAGGGAAAAAAGGGGAATTCTGTAGAAAAGGACGTTTTTGAAATGGTTAAAAATCTAGCCCGATCCTTAGTAGACCACCACTAGCTCTCTCAGGCTATTTAAAACAAGCTATTCACCCCTTACAAAAACAAGGCCATCCCTTAGCTTCAGATAGGTAGAGTTCAATTGAATTTTTCTATGATGAAAATATAGAGACAAGTTAGTGTTGTTTACAAACAAAGGACCACATGGTTAAGTCATGTGGTGTTGTTTACAAACAAAGAGACCGCGTCACATGAGGGGTGTGGCCCGATACATAGAGAAAATAAATAACACACCCGTCATTCAGGTTCCTATCCCAGTCAGCAGATCCTGCAGCACAAAAGCTTTACAGTACAAAGACCATATGAATACTGTCCATAGATGTAGCTACCACCAGGTCCATAAATAACACACCTAAATATATGACAATATAAGAGTCATCATACTCATATAAAGAGCTGAGTCAACAGGCTTTTGATGGCTGCAATATAAGTTATGTATTTGAGTGCAAGCTACCATTACCCGTACTAAGACTGGACGCACTACTCACGTGTGCATTGGTGGTTTTCTTAGATGAGTCAAAACAGCCTCGCTACCTTCCTTCTCACAGGGTAGACTTGCTGGAGGTCCATCATTGCTTACAAGACCATTCCATTATCACACAATTCATATTTGTTGTCAACCAAATAGTCTCAATCTAAACTGTACTACTTGGCTTAGGCTGATTTAATCATACCTAATGTAGCATGGGCCAGTCTTAACACCAGGCGGCTGTATTTTAGAAAATTCACATTTTAGATTAAGTAACACAAAGATATTGTGTGATCCACAAAATATCTTACGAATTACTACCTCCGTTACATTTTTTAATCACCCAATGCCCACTTTAAAGAGACACAGGTTTGACAATGTGACAGTCTTCATGTCATTGGTCAAAACAGCAGGGCAGGGCAGGGGGGTCCTGAACCCACCTAGCCAACCAAATGACCTCCTGGAAGCTGACTCGGGGGGGGGGGGGGGGGGTGCTACTTGAAAGGGGTGGGTATCTTGAGGGTGCCGAGGAGGAGGTATATAGTGGCTGGTACCTAACTAGGCCTATGAAACATTGTGTTCTGGGCATTGTGCACATCAGTGGTTACGCCGCCCGCCCATATTAGAATTTCCTACCTCCAATACGTCACGACTGCAGGAGCTACTCTCTCCAATGTCATGGTCATCGGTACCTTGAAGAAATGGAAAGTTGCAAGCTCGGCAAATAATCCCAACACGGAGAGGGATACCGCGCTTCATTCGTGCCTCATCCTGACAAAAAGGATTTAAGCACATTTAAAAGCAGTTTTGCAGCAAAAAAGGGTGAAGTATTCTGGGTTGTGAATTTGACCATATTATGTTTGTTCATTTGAGTGGGACACTGACGCGACCAATATTGTCAGGTAGATGAGACTAGTGTTGTTGTGGTCTGTATGTATAAAACATTATCACACCTCTCCCATTGTTTACTAGTAGCAGTGTGGCACTCTGGGTCGGGTGCAGGGGGGGGTCAACAATAGTTTCTTGTATTAATGCAAACAGAGGCAGGTTATGTATATAACTGATGGTGTATAATATGTGTAGAGTCTGGAGATTGACGGAATTTCAGAGTGTAGAAGCACTGTTGGCATTTAGGAATGTTAGCGCGTAGTTCTAAGTGCTAACGCTTGTAGTTCTAGTTATTTTTACATTCATTAGTGAAAAAGTAAGTTAGAACTCTGAGACTCATGGAGTCATTTGAAATTGATTTAATAGATAGAGCATACATACACGTACATTCACTCCTACATCCGTTAACAGGTTTACTGCCATGCATTGAGGAGCCGAAACACACAAACACAATAATTTGCCTGTTTTATGTCTATATATTTTGTATCTTAATTAGTCAATATCGACTGTTTTCATAACTTATGGAGTCCTTATAGTACCAAAAAACTACACCCATTTTTTAAACAACATGTTATATAATTTTATTTATACAATTGCCATGCTTAATGTTCTGATCTGAAACACAGTTAGTGAAAACGTTTTTGAAAATCCATGATATAAGCTTGTGCAACCACAGAATTATAGACATATAATTTCTTGGTGCAACAGACCCCAGACCGGGCATATTCTCATATGAGACAAACACTTTATAAGTAGCAACGTCCACTTCCACATTATCATACGAGGCTCACAGGCGTGTCGTTACAGATCCAGACTGAATCGGGTGTGAACCAATTCAACGGTAAGTTTATTCTCTACTGTTAATGGTACAACATACGTTACAAAATGATTACAGAGAATATGTTCCTGATTATTTTACACTTTCTGAACTGAGATGTTTGTCTTGGTAAAGTTTGTAAGAATAAACCTTGTATTATGTACCTGAATCGCTCTACTCCGCACAAAGACATGGGGGAAAACAAATAAAGAACTACAGGGATATTGGTTGTGTGCAGGGTCATGTCCACCATATGAGAACAGTGCAGGGCCTCTTATGTTACGATCCTGTACTACAGTGGCCCATGAGGGTCAAAAAGTTATTTCAGAAAAAAAAAGGATCTTGAAAAAAAAGATTTTTTTGAGTGAGAAATATAAAATAAATTCGTTGGGAAAAAAATTTGTTTTGAAAAATTGTAAAAATTGACTTTAAACAAGAATTGTGGTTGTTGCCGCATAAAAAAATGCCTTTGGCATTTTTATACGCTGCAACAACCGCAATTCTTGCATTTGAAGGAACATAATATCTACATGGTTGGTATATTTGTAGGGGACCCATTCAAGACACCATATAAACAGGGCGGGAGGATGGTATAACTGACAGATGTGACACAACAGGGGAAAACGTGCCATTACAGGGATTTGGTGGAATATACAGCCACTAGGTGGCCACCAGTGCAGCAGCATACCATTATCATAGTGATTTATCATGGAACTTATGGAAACTTTCCCTTGCCTGATTTTTACAATCATAACTCAAAGGATCACTATGACATTCTCTTCCAAATAAATATTAACATGTATTTGTGTGATTATCTAATTTTGAGTACACCAACAGCTTTCTTAAAGAATTAGATGTAGTTTTATGGAGAATATTCTGAGTCTTACTAAGTAGGACTAGCACTGTCAGTGCTTAACACAGAGACAGGTTCATATGTGTTGCTAAGAAAGGCTGATGCTGATTATTTGGGGGTAGGATTGCCAGAATTGGGAAGGGAGAAGTGGCCATGATAAGGTTACATGATAAGTCAGTAGGGTTATTTGATACCCTTCCCCCTTTAAACAGCCAGAAACGGCTAGTTTAAAGAGAATTCAAGGGGGAAAGGGATATTGTTACATGGGTAGTGGCCACTTAGTGGCTGTTTATGTCACTAAATCCCTGCAATGCAACGTTTTCCCCTGTTGCGTCAAAAATGTGGGAGTTATTATGAATTCCTTGGGTCCTTGTTTGGGGGAGGGGGGGGGGGGGGGGGGTAGGTAGGATTATAATCAACCTCAGGAGAATGGAGATGAGTGTTGCTTGGCAGATAAACAATTAGAGTAGCTGTTGCTAGACAATCATCTGTCTTAGCAACAAACCAATTGAACCATTGAATTCCTTGGGTCCATGTTAGGGGGGGTAGGGAGGATTAAAATCGACCTCAGGAGAATGGAAATGTGTGTTGCTAGGCAGATAAACAATTAGAATAGCTGTTGCTAGGCAGCCAGCTGTCTTAGCAACAAACCAATAGAACCATTGAATTCTTCGGGTCCATGTTAGGGGGGGGGGAGGTATGATTACAATCAACCTCAGGAGCATGGAAATGGGTGTTGCTAGGCAGATAAACAATAAGAATAGCTGTTGCTAGGCAACCAGCTGTCTAAGCAACAAACCGATAGAACAATTGAATTCCTTGGGTCCATGTTAGGGGGGTAGGTATGATTATAATCAACCTCAGGAGCATGGAAAAGGGTGTTGCTAGGCAGATAAACAATTAGAATAGCTGTTGCTAGGCAACAAGCTATCTAAGCAACACACCAATAGAACCATTGAATTCCTTGGGTCCATGTTAGGGGGGGTAGGTATTATCATAATCAACCTCAGGAGCATGGAAATGGGTGTTGTTAGGCAGATAAACAATTAGAATAGCTGTTACTAGGCAACCAGCTGTCTTAGCAACAAACCAATAGAACCATTGAATTCCTTGGGTCCATGTTAGGGGGTATAGGTATGCCTATGATCAACCTCAGGATCAAAGGTTGATGAATTTTAATTTTATCATTATATGCATAAATTTGTGTTGTGACACCTTAAAACAAAATGGCGGCACCCCTTAAAACAAAATGGCGGCAGATTTATTTACGGGCCCATACTAGATAGCTAAAGCTAGGGCTCAGGTGGCCAATGGCTGAAAAAGTTAGTGTCTACCCTGAACATCCCACCACAATATTCTATCATGAAAGGATAATAGTATCACAGAGATCAGTAGCGACGCAACTGGACTATGATATCATCTATAATCATCTATCTGTAGATAATTCCCGCACTTAACCACTTGATCATAAACAGTGCCACCCTTGCCTTTTGAACTGTGAGATAAAACATGTGAAGTGAGTTCAAACTACAGCACGTTGTCTCAAGATAAATGGATTCGATTATCATACTGTTATCAGATCTAAAAAAGAAAAAGGAAGAAAGAAAGAAAGAAAGAAAGAAAGAAAAGAGTTTAGCGGGCAGAGCGACCAGTAATATAACAATACCAACTATACTATTAGAACCAGTTGAAATTAATCTATCATAGACTAAGACTTCAGCGGGTATGCAAAGTAAGAATACTCAATGTATACAAATGTTAAGGAAACTACTTCAGTCAGTTTTCATAATTGCAGGATATTAGTGACCTAAAGGTTCCTATTTTGGACATGTTTATTATGTTAGTCCATATATACATGTATAGTGACAAGGAATAGATTTGTTTACTAGTAGCCTTGGCTCACAGGTACATTCTACCACGCTGGTCTGGAGTGTTGGGTCTGTGGAGTCATGGTTAGCATGTCTGCCCACAGATTCTAGGCTAACACTTCCTCTTTTTTCTTTGTGGTTATTCGTGTATGCTCTTTCTTTTCTTAAAAAAAAAGAGTTCCCAGTGTATGGTTTACACAGCCAAGTGTATGGTATTATCGTTATTTGTCCTTTACTAGATAAAGGTACCTTTCTACAGATACACATGTAACAGATCCCATAGTGTAATGATTATGGCATCTGCATTGTTATGTGAAGAACCCAGGTTCTAGCCCCATCTAAGCCTAACGACTTTATCAATTTCGTAACAGCCAATGTGACAAAAGCACCCCCAAGTGTCCTGCTTCAGAAGTGGGGGTGCAGAGGGGTCCCCCCCTGAGGTCGGAAAGTCGCCGAAATTAAGGGGTACAGGTCACAAAGTCGCTTTTTTGGACCCCCTAAAGTGTTGTCAATTTTTGCCAGGTCACTTTTATTATTGCAATAGGTCGAAAGTCGCCTCCAAAACGGCCCAGGTCGCCAGGTCGCTTTAGACCCATCTGCAGCCACAGAAGTGTACCCTGAACACAGGGTTTATCATACATATATAATTCAATTGTGCATGGGACTTTATATTGCAATTAATTCAATTAATTTAGAAACGATCTGACAAATGTTTTAGTTTTTTATGTAAAATGGCGCGAGCTCCTGACACCTAAAGACTGATGACTATGCGAACCCCACAAACGTAAATTAACGTTATAATAACGTTATACATCTAAACGTTTCTTTATAACGTTAATATAACGTTATTTTGAGTCAACGTTTTAACGTCAGATAACGTCATGTTCCGTCATTCTTTAACGTTTTTCAAACCTCTAGAAAACGTTTTTATAACGTCAAATAACGTTTTTTTGTTAGCTGGGAAGCCATATCCATTATACTATGGAGCTAGGCCATATGAGGTATCAGTACGGTTGCAATGTAAAGCCACCATCCTGTATGTCACTAGTAGCCAGTAGCTTTGGGCCTTCCAGGTGTAGCAGGTTCGAATCCCACACCGATATCCCAAACATTTTTTTAGCAACCATGTAAAAGCTTGTTAAACACAGACGTATCCTATGCCTTCAGCACTACTACGTTTAATGAGGTCCCTTATACGTTATAAAGTACCATTATAACATGTAAATTTATATAAGATGGAGCATAAGCTACAAAACCTCCTTACACAGAGAGAAGAAGTAGAATCACTGTAACTCCCAAATGGGAGTCCAGACTCGATCACTGAGGTAACTCCCCCCGGGACTCTAAAGTGACTCCCTAATATTATCAGGACTCTATAATAACTCCATAGTGACTCCTGTTCTAAGGGAGTCATAGCTAGTTTACTCCCTACCTGGGTGCTATGGAATCAACTGACATTGACTCCAATAGAACGGGAGTCATGACTTGGATGACTCCACATATACCAATAAATGTGTAACTTTATTATATATAATTCATGATAAATAAATACATGCAAACTATGTAGGATGTATGACTACAATATTTGGCATATCTTATCAAATGATAACTATGGGATGTGAATCAATGGGTGTATTGTATTAAATAACATAATTATATTAGAATATCCCATGTTATATTTCATGAAGCCCCATCTAAATCCAGTTATTTTGAATTTAGAACTGGAAAATTTTGCCCTGAATTCATGGGAACTAGATCACTGAGGTTACTCTCCCCAGGATTCTAAAGTGACTCCCTGATAATAGGGAGTCCAACTGCCTTAACACCATTCATCTCGAGAGTCAAATCAAATGGAGTCATTGATGTTTGACTCTAAATGATCTATAGAGTCGGATCTGGCTGACTCTCCTTTGAAATAGAGTCAGGGCTCTTTGACTCTCAACATGAGTGGTGTCATCACAGTTGGACTCCCTAATATGAGGGAGTCACTTCAGAATCATGGGGGGAGTTACCTCAGTGATCGAGTCTGGACTCCCATTTGGGAGTTACAGTGATTCTACTTCTTCTCTCTGTGTAGAGTATTTGCTGTGGTTTGAATGAGAGTATGCTGACGAAGTGCCTCAGCCTGATATTGAGTACAAGAGACTCGACTATTATGTTTAAAATGTACGTTATCCATGGTGAACATTATTGGGATTTTTTTGAGGTTTTGTGTGTTGAGTAACGTTTGTGGAAACCATTATCAACGGTCACACTGTAAGAAGCCGCAAGTTTGAATGAGGTATTACGTGATGACATTGTATGGGTCAGTTGACCCTCGCTACTTTATTGTGTATATGTTTGGCTGCTGATTGAAAAGATCCATTGATGTAACGTCATTCAGCCAATAAAAATATTTAAACTTCTTCAAAACTTCACTTCTTCCTATTTCAAATATGCCCACCCCTTGTCTCTCGGAGGCAAAGAAATGGTGCCACAAAGATGCGGACCCTTAGGGGCTTCCATACAAGCATACATATCCCCCCCCCCCAGAAAATAGACCCCCCGCCCCCCCCCCCCACCCATGTTGCATTATGTATGCAATAGGATGAACCCCCCCCCCCCCCACTAAAGTACATACTCATTTGAAGAACTGACCCCCCCCCCTCTCTTTTTTCACTGAAGATCATTGGTGTACCCCTCCACTGCAGGTGTGTTTGTTCATGGAGTGTGCGCAACATTATTCACACACACCCGTTAAGGGGTCAAACTTTTTTAACCCACTCCCTATGAGTCGGGAATCCGCGCACACAGGCCCTTTGAAGCATATATAGTAACATGCAGGTCAAGTTTTTTTCACCCCCCCCCCCCAGTTTGTCATAATCATGTTTACATCTAATGCAACTGCAGTAGCTATATCCTGTTTGGGCCATGAGGAATGTTATAACTATCATAGAACAGTTTCTTGATTACCTCCACAGAAAATAATTCGAGTCAGTTTTATCCACAAAAAAATAATGTTAGGATTGCCATGATTTCTCTCACAAAAGAAAATGCGTACATAAAGAGTATGTTTAACTAGCTCAAGACCCCCCCCCCCACCCCTATTTTCATGTACGCTTTTGCATGCATTTGGCATGAGCCCCCCTCCCCTTGGTGCATACATACTTTATGGAAGCCCCCTTGGCTATTTGCCCCTAGGAAGAGTGTTCACGGAATTTCTCGCTCAAAGTTCTATTCTAAATTGATCAAATCAACCAATTTACCAAGTTATTTCATAGGCATTAACGGTAATATACATCTAGAAAAAATCCCTACTTTCTCGTTTGCGAACATCTGCAAGTTCCCTCTGTTTATTTGAATACTTGAAGTAGTCATTGACTACGTGGCACAATCTGTATTTGTCTATGAGAATGATATTTACTGGAAAAATGTTTCTCTATTCTGGAATGTAAATGTAAAACTAGGTGCCACATGCATGGTGACAACGCAGGACTTACTATCTATATTACAAAAATCAAGGAGCTTTGAAAATACCAACTCATCTTGTTATTGACTTATAATGTCTGAAGTGTCAATTAGTCCTACCTGTCTGATAAGGAAACTTATCCCTCCACACAGCACTCTGTAATGGCACCATAATGGCCACCGTCCACAGAGCAGTATGGAACTTCGTCAGAATAAGACTATGTTTATTTGATTTTGTCCAATAGGGTAAGCCCACCTATTTCCGACCTACTACCATGTATCGATTACCTACGGCAGCATATTGTCCAGTCCCTATGCTACACAAAGTATTACTGTTTCATTGGTAGAGAAGTTGAAGTGTTGATGCATTCTATCTCACCATCATCCTTTTTTATTTCCACATTATAATATATATATATATATATATGTATATATATATATATATATATATATATATATATATATATATATATATATATATATATATATATATATATATATATAATGCACTGAAGTGAGACTGTATGACCTGATTTGATATCAGAGAAATCAGGAATTCTCCATAAATGTCTGCCTTTATTGCCTGCCTTTATTGCATCCATTTGCTTTCATCAATTTACAATTTGGGAAGTTATCTATAAAACTCATAGATTTCACCATAAAGCGACCATAATCTCACCATAGGAGTCCTTACAAAATCAACCCTACTCTGATGTGCAGCTAATACCACATCAGAGTAGGGCTGATTTTGTAAGGACTCCTGCATATTATACCTACTATTAACAATGTCCAAAGATCGAGAAAAAGTAAGATTAATGGAGAAATAATGAACCAACATTATTCTACTATCATTTTCCTATGTAAATTGAGTTGGTCTGGATATACATTGAGATGGCTTCATATAAGTCTGATTGAGTAAAGCCTGGTCGACTCTAGGCCAATTTTGGTCGGCATTGAGTGAAAATAGGCCATCTGAGATCTTATATTGTAAGGGCAATATTCTGCATATTATATTTCTTATGAAATAATAAAACATAATTATTTTATATCTTTGAATCATTATCTGTTGTCTGGTACCTCATATATGGTGTCATAGCTATATTTCATAACTTTATCAAGCATCTTCTGATGGTCATGAAAAACCGTGACGGGAAGGGTTGACTTATGGTGAATCTACCCTATGTGTAAACAAACTTCGGGGTATACCCAGTGAACAAAAAACGTATTTTTACGTTTTGAAACGTTAATATGTACAACGTTATTTAAAGTTATATGTAAAACGTTATGTTACGTTTTTTTATGGTTGTCTATTCAAACGTTTGTAACTGCAACGTTATCTAACGTTATTTAACAAATTATAAGGTTATCATGGATATACCATTGCTAGGCATTTTGCGAATTGTATGCTCACAAAAAGAACATCACATAATCTTACTAGAGGTCATTGTATCTCTGCTTTTTTTTGCTATTGGAAATAGAAATGGTAACAAAGGAATGGATATATAGGTATAAAGTGGCCGGCGGGGATAGCCTAGAAGTAACTACGTTTTTACAAGATTTCTACAATAATACCCAAAGTGTATGTAGTATCCAAATTACAAAAAAAATAGGGGGTCCCGGGCATATTAACATGTGTTTTTTTTGCTTTGAAAAAAAAAAAAAGTTAGGGAATGTGATCTGGTCACAGGAAGACAATCTTTAGTCTTCAATAGGTCCTGTATACCATCTGACTCTGTGGCCTCTCTGTCTGAGGCGTAGTGTAAGAGATCAGAAGGTTGTGAGTTCGATCCTCACACACACCACCATCTGTAGACCTATTTTGTTTATGTGATAGAAAACCTCTGTGGAGTCTGTGGAGGTTTACAGCAAATGCTACAGCTCCAAGGACGTCTTGTAGCTTATACTCCATCCTTTAGAAACAGTTTGTATATCGGGCATAAATATAAATAGGGACCTTTAGCAACCACGTCAAAGCTCATTAAACGCAGACGTAGCAGTGCTGTAAGCATAGGATACGTCTGGGTAAAATAAGCTACGTCAGGTTTGCTAAAGTTCCCTACTATCTGCAACATCTTTAGAACGCAGCAATGTACCTAACATTACCAGAAATAGGTAGGTAACATTAAATAAGCATTCAAAGTAATGTCCCAGTAATTAACTGTCCCCATGGCGTGACTGTTCCATGCATGACTCAGGATCAGAAGTTTTGTGGTTCAAGACCAGCTGTAGACTTTTGTATGTTTCACAATCAATGGTAAGAACCCCCGTTTTTTAAAATGAATTTCTTTGTCTCTTTTGAGACGGATAATTATCACTATATACTAAATATAATAGATTATGTTCTTTAATTCTCACACAGATATGCATAAAGTTGATTGTAAAATCGTAATTTTATAAAAACATGAGAGGGATTAGAATACCCTACCCTCTCTTCATGAGACAAGCATGGAACACTTAGGCCATGAAGACTAACTGGTTTGGACTTGTTCCCGCAACTACAGGTACTGTGTGTTCACTGACACAAGCAATCAGTTTCTGTTTTGGCTCAATTGTTCACCCATATTACTTTAAAAGAAATTTGTGAATTTGAAAATATCTAGGGCCCTAGGTCAAAACACATAGACTGATGATGTCTATGTCATGTTTGTACGTAGCATAACTATGTATGCTTATAAAAGGGAAGGAAGGCTTGACCGGGATGGGAACCATGAACCTTCTGATATGAAGTCAAGCATGCAACCACTCTGCTAAGCAGTCACTTGATGCATCATAAAATAAGGAGCCCTTACTATAGTTCTGCTTCTTTTCAACTGGCCCAAATCGTAAAAATGATAAGTCTACTAATTCAGAAATGATCAGAAAAATGAATTACATGAAACTCTAAGAAATTACAATACGTTTGCTACCATTGCTCATACATGGTAACGGCTGTCCACCTTGAAGAATGGCGGCTATTCAAACAAAAAAACACGTAAAATAATGTTACAATAACGTTATACACATAACGTTTCTAGATTACGTTATTATAAAGTTATTTTGAGTCAACGTTTTAACGTCAGATAACGCCATATTTCCGTCATTCCCAAACGTTTTCCAAACCTTCAGAAAACGTTATTGTAATGTCAGATAACGTTTTCTTGTTAGCTGGTTAAGGTGTGTCCATCAGTGTGTCCATTGTGTGGACGTTGCAATGAAGTTTTAGACAGGGAATTTATGCTTTGCTTACACAAATTGGGTGTAAGAGATAATCGGCCGATAATATCAAAGGTGTCTGATTTTGTGTACAAACATTGGTGTAAAATCAAAATATACAAAGTCTTATTCCGACGAAGTTCTGTACTTGATGCTTTGTGGACGGTGGCCATTAGAATGAATACTTTCTTCAAGTTTGTATATAGAGATTAACAATGTTACTCACAAAGTATTTCTTATTTTGCGTTGTGTTGGACTTCCAACTAAATTCATTCTAGTATGGGAAGCCTCTGGAGGAATCTTTCTATAAAGTAACCCTTTAGGCCTGAGCATTGCTACAAAGGTTATGCGTGGTACAATGATGTTACATGAAATAAAAGATCACTTCCTGTGATCAGGTAAAAACCTACATCTACAAAAAAGACATTAGATCTGTGACACTCAGTGAAAACCTCAGGCAATTATTCTGAATAGTCTGCATTCATTTTACAGGATCTACATTCAGAGCACCATCCATTACATGTGGAACTTCGTATTTACTCTTTTATCATTGATATAAAGAACTGTCACACTTGAATAAGATGTTTATTACATCGCCTTCTTTGCTCCTACTTGCAGATGGCGGATGACACGTTGTTGTCGGCCGAAAAGAGGCTCATCATCAAAGAAACAAAACCAGAACTCCTGGATCAAATGAAAATAACTGCAAAGCTTTGTGCAAAATTCGAGAGTTATGATGTCATCACGCCGAGTGAAAAAGATCTCATTATGGTATGTAAATAGAACCCTTATGTAACTGAATGAATAATCCCTATCAATGGATATTTTCAAAACAAATTAAGAGAGTGATAATCATATAACGACAGGCGGTTGGTAGAAATTTCGAACCCTTGACGGGGTGATAAAGATGTTTATAAATGTCAATATTCTTTTGAAACAATTGTCATTCGGTTTTGATCACACTTCCTAATCTATCTCTCATAGCCACTATAGATCAATATGTTCCGCTCCTTCCAAAACATCTTGCTGGGCGGGGGGATTCGCCATAAGGGATATAGGCCTTGTGGGATATTGTCGGCAGGACTATTATCTATTGTAGGCCTACACAACTGTCTATTTGAGACCCTGAGGAGATATGTACCTCAGCAACTAATTGTCGTACTTCTTTTCTTTGCATTTAGAAAAATGGCCTGGCACCCCAACAGTGCCAGATCAGTGATATCCTTGAACACATCACCCGGGGCACAAATGGAAGATACAAAGCGTTCCTGAAGGCATTGAGGGAAACCAATCAGAAACATATCGTTGATCAGATCTTAGAAAATGATGAAAGGTAAGCAGTGGTAAGCTAATTTCTATGCCTGATTTAGACCCTTGTAAGATTGGGATCCGATATGGACACATGATAGATTTTTTTTTAAAAAGAGTGTAGGGGTCGGATTCCCCGTACCCTGGTGGAGAGCCCGAAGGGGTGAAACACCTGGGTAATCCTCCCCCTCTGTACCATACCGATCCAGTAACGTAGGGAGTGGAGAACAGTCAGACACGGGTTGGTAGTGTAACGGTTAGCACGCTTGTCACCGGTGCGAGAGGTCTGTGGTTCGATTCCCGGCCGATCCAATGACTAAGTTTTCCGCGACTTCTACACTGGTGGATCGTTATGGTACAGAGGGGGAGGATTACCCGCGACTTCTACAAGAGTGTTTTTTCAAATAATATGCATATGGGGTACACATCATTACATATATTATAATGCTGAACGTGTGGTGTGCCATTTGACTGAGGCCCCCTCTTTCAGTGGCCCAGGAGGGCCAAAAAAGTGATTTTTTCAAGAACGGTTACTGTCAACTGTCAAGGAAAAACAGCACTTTAGAGGTTCCCTTTTCTATTTGAACCTTTCACCTTTTTGAGCAGGTCACTCTTTTTTCAAAATAGTTGGTGTCTCAACTGTCAAGTTGATAGCACCCATTTTGAAAACATAAGTGCAATGCTGGCAACCTGAGAGAGATCAAAAGCCCCGAGATTTTTGGCCAGGTTTCGTTGTCAAAATTATATACAATTTAAACCATTTTGGTGTTTTCTGACATCAATTTCTCATTGTATTTAAGCCTATCTACAGCTATTTTTTCATAGGATTTTAAAATTTGTTTAACTACGCCCCAAACAGACACATAATATTCACAAGAGAGGTTAAAGTTCTGACAATATTGATGCCAAAATGGGTATTCCGGTAAATTTTGGGAATCATTTCATACATTTTGTCCTACTTCTATATTTGAAGAATATTCCAGCTTTAAAAACCAGAAGGATTTGTTGTTTTTTCGATTCAAGAAATCCTGAAACTTTTTTTGAGCCAGTCTCCGGGGAAAATCCAGAGGGTTGGCAGCCCTGTAAGTGATTGAAAAAAATGTTTAACTTTTAAACCATAAAAATGCAATGCCCAAATCACTTATGTTCTTTAAATGGGTGATGTCAACTGTCAACTTGATAGTTGACAGCAACTATTTTGAAAAAGAAAATAACCTATTTTACTTTAACAAAAAGGTTAAGACAATTAAATACCCCAAAGTACTGGGTTGTTTTTTTCGAAAAGGTGGTTGACAGCAACTTTTCTTGAAAAAAAGTGGTTTGAAAAAACCCTGTCAGGAACTTTTTTGGGGGAACTGAGGAAGTCATGTACTTTAAGAAAATTACATAATATCGTGGTCTAAAAACATGTCCAGTTCAACTTCACATTTTGTGGGAGTGCATTTTGGTCTATTAGTTTCAGCACAGTATTCTATTTATTCAAGGTAAATAAACCCTGTAAGGGGAAGAATTCTTCTAGTTAAGATATATGCCTATTGAGATTTTCCCCAAATCAGGCATATTGGCCAGCTTTTTCTTGTTTGAATATGCTTCACCTTTTGACCTGCCGTTTCTCAACTGGATCATAATGAGTTTACAAATGTCTCATCTACCGAGGCAATAAATCCTTCAATAAAGATGGATCTATTACAGCTGTAGGGGACTGTCGGTCTGAGTTTACTATTATACACTGTAAAAGTAGATATTTTCGCGCTGGACATACTTTCGCGATTTTCGCAATTTTACAAAATATGTACAGAGCGAAAATTTATTCGGATACTGTATAGTCATAGTACTACAATCTTCCCAAAATCATGAATTTAAATACACACGAGAATGCTTTTTTTTTTTGCAAAATGATGAAAATTCATACACATGTGGAGGTTCGTGGTTACTCTAGTTTAAGGAACAACAAGAACAGCCGTTTCCAGGTGCGAGAATAACAGACTTTTTATTACAAAAGCGAATCACGTTCCGAACAGGGGAACACTCAGTGTGAAATCAGCACACAGATGCGATCAGGTTTCTATAAGAGTATAGGAAACTGTCAGTATATTATTAATATACAACGTTGTCCGCACAGTTGGACATGGTGAAGTCTCTCAACAGTCGGGCCTGCACTGACTGCTTTCCAGGTAAACACACAGGTCTTATATTACCACCGATCCTTTGATCACGTGGCCAGGTGGGATGGTCAGCAACCCGCCTGGTAACCTGGAGAGGACCCTAGTCCTCTTCCGGGAACTGTGTGCGCTAGCTCCAGGCAGAGAAGCCGAGTAAACAGTAGACGTTACCCGGAAATACCGTGTATGAGATTAATATGTAATATCATGCCCCTACACACACGAAAATATAGATCTACATTTACAGTATATATAGGCGGATCCTGCTGGACATTGGTTTTGGACAATGCCCGAATCCTTTGGGTTGACGACAGATGGAGACACCTGTCCCGGCTCCGGAGTACGGACAGAGGGCACTATAGGTGGTGCGCACTGCGCATGCGTGCAGTACCTGCCACCTATATATGGGCGATGTCCAGAGGAATTCGCCAGCTTGCTGTACACAGCTCATAATAATATAAGGTTAGCAGCAGCATCCGAGACCCAACGTGTGGACACATACAAGGTTTTTTTTTTTTTTTTTGTTTGGAACAACAATCTATTCATTTTCATGATATTCGATAAATAGTTGATCTTCATACATCAGGTTTCACTTGGCAAATACTGTAGTTACATTAAATGTATGTATATAGTAAGTTAAATTAGATCCGCATAGTTATAGTCCTTTACATTTTGTGGGAGTGTCCGTTGCATAACTTGTATGCTACAAGGTAACTCAAGCCTCAAGTATACTTGTACCAATGATATCACATTATATTATGGGATGTAGGTATGAGTGTGAGATGGATATGTTGATATGTTGATTGATATGTTGCTGTCTGGTGTCAGTCGCAGCTATTCTATAATTAGTGATATGCAGAGTCAGGTACTGAACGGACACCGGTCAATGACCAAGAGAGGCAGATTTTGTAATCTTAGGCTGCGATTTTTTGGGGGGGTCTAGGGGGGTGATTTTGTACAGATGTGTGTGTGCTTGGTGCCAATTGCATCTCTACCTTAACCTTATTCCAGAGTTTTATTCCATAAGAGAAAGGGCCTTTTTTATACTTCTGGAATATGGCCCTCTTGTATGGAATTTTACCTTTAGGTCACTGCAGGTTCTAGGGTTGGCTATAGGCCTGAGGTTTAGTTTTTATGCCTCTTTGTAAGTTCTCTTCTCCAGTCTCTCAACCCCATATTCCTCGTGGAGGGCTCCAGTCCTGTATTCTATATTGTACTTTCTTGTACAAACTCTAAGGGCTCTATTTTGAAGAGTTTGGAGTTTAGGTATACTCTGGACTGTGTGTTTTATTTGAAGTCTTATTTCCATTCCGAAAAGATAAACTATTGTTTTACACCTTACGCAAACTGCCTTGACTCTTTCTTCCAATAAAATTTATCATACGAAGTTAGGCATAAAAGCACCAGGGCTATACAACCCGTATTCAACAGGATGATAGGCTATAGGATCCCTATAACACTTATGAATATTAAAGTTATTTTTCCTTTTTGTTTGTACTTTCGCTTATTTGTTATAGGAGACAGGCGGGTCCATGGGAGAGTAAGATACATATTTGATGGATTTGCAGCTGACAAATACTTTGCTTTGCTCCAGAATTGTCACAAGGGCCCGGGAGCAGCTTGACCAGAAGTGCTTATCGATGAAATGGGAAATTGAACTTCATATGCTGGAATGGTCGCACAACATAAGGTGGAAAACGTCTGCTACTCATACAGATGTCACAAACCAATGCGACCATCTTAAGAATGAGGTTCATGCCATCATCAATACACTACAGGAGAAAAGCATCACAGAGCTGGAGAAATTCATCAATGACAATGCACGAAAGGAGATAATGGATCGATGGAAAAATGAGAAAAGGGAATTTCTGCAAAGTACCACAGACTCAAGTCTCCAATTGACGTTGAAGCATATTGATGAGAATGCCGTGGAAAGGAAAGCCAATATCATCAAAGAAACACAACTACAGGAACACAAGGAAGTGATCCTCCAAAAAGCAAGACAACTAGCACAGAAACAGATAGATCAGGGATGTAGAGATATCAAAGAACCGAATCCCGAATTTGAGGAAATCTGGAAAGATTGGATAGACAACATCGATCACTGTGAGAAATCTGAACAGATCCCTATGAACAAACAACTAGAGGCACAGCTCTATGAAGAATTTCCCCATACACAGTACACTGTGAAATGTACACCTTACAAAAACCCACTTACCCAAAGGACCTTCAAGGACAGTTTGGCAGACAGCCTAAAATTAAAAGATACTGAGATAGCTCATGAACGCAAAAGGCGCTGCTGTTCCAATGCAGAGGAAATTAACTTCGAAAAGATCAAGGACATTTTCAGAGACGTCGATTTGAAATTAGGAAAGTTGCCCAAGACATCTGGATTCCATATCAGTGATGCTCAAGGTATCTCAAGCATGTGCAAGAAAGTATAAAAATGTTGAATAGTGATGAAGATGGATTAGTTGGGAAGGAAGCAGGGGGTCCCATGCACCCAAAGACTATATTTTTTTAACTTACATTTTTGGAATCCTGAATATCTCTAGTTACGGAATATCTTCATACCCAAGGTGAAATTGTGTCCCATCAGGGTCATTGGCGGCCATCTTGTCGGCCATCTTGGCTTTATCATGAATTATTAGTAAAACCTAACTTTCTCTATAGATTTCCAACCGTTTGAGCTACATGCATGAATTTTTTATATGAGGCACATAACTGATCCCACTATGTACACAAATAACCATTTTGACCTTGACTAAGGTCAACATCACGAGAATTGACCTTGAACTGGAAAATTGACCAAATTACGTCATTTGACCATGTATCAACTGCTGTCAACACTTTATTAATGGCAATTTCTCCATTTTAGAATTCTTATATAAAGAAGACATCAATATCAAGCTATACAGTTCATTGAAATTGAGATTAGATGAGATTTTGCTATAGTAACAATGCATTTTCAATTATGGGTATATTTCAGGATTTAGCCTTAGAACTTATGTGATTGGCTCTAATATGCCAGTTACTCAAGTTTCATAAATTATTTTTGGGCACACATATCCATCTCAATAGTAACTGTGATAATTAGCTGCAACTATGACCTTGACCAAGGTCAAGGTCACTTAATTGACCTAGAATTTGGATAAATCATCAAATGAGCACCTAAAGAACTCTTGAAGCAATCTTAGAGTGTTGAATATATCAAAATATGTTCTTTCATTCATTTCTTTTCATTAGACACATTCCATGAACATATCTATGTCATTAAAACATAGTTTATATACATTTTTGCCAGGACAACCATCTGTTGCCATTATAATTCTGTATGGTCACAACAGCTTTCCTTTATTGGATATATTGCAATTTTCCCACAGTATAACATGTTTTCAGCAATTTCTCAAAGGTAGTGGATTCCCTTTGCTTATAATTGTTCATCTATTCGGATAATGAATGATCTGATACATATGACCTTTATCAAGGTCAAGGTCACTTGAAATGACCGTAAAGGATTCCAAAAATGTAAGTTAAAAAAATATAGTCTTCAGGTGCATGGGACCCCCTGCTTCATACCATACTAGATCCTGTATCATACCAACTGACATTGAAGTTAGACTTGTGGCTATGGTTGCGAGCTATTCACACAGGATATGTACTATTTAAAATCAATAAACAACATCATATAGGTGTGAATTTGGACCATAATTCACACACCCTAAGGGTGTGAATAAGAACCCTTATCCAGACACTTGGGAGGGTGCGAATTAGAACTCTTTTCCCCATGGATTGAAGGTGTTATTAGCACCCAATATAAGGGCTGTGCAAATAAGAATGTTTATTCGCACAGTGGGGAGGGCGCGGATTAGAATCCTTATTCCCACACTAGGTGGGATGTGTAGAGATGCTGTTATTGGCACACCAGTCTTAGGCAAACAGGGCCTATACTGGCTAACTATTATTATCTAATAGAAGCAAAATACTTTTTCTCTTTTTTTTCCTCACACTAAAAATAATCAAATGGACCTACATCCCCGACACACACTTACTCATGCATACCCCAAAAAGATTTAATAACAAAATGCTAAGAATGTCATATATTGGCATGTGCCTCTTCTGGGAATCGAACTCCGGCCTCCCATGCAAGCAGCAGGCACCATACCTACAGGGGCTATTGGTAACAGCCTGGGATTTTTACATGAAGTCTTTCCTGCACCCTTTTGGGTATGGGAATAAGGATCATTATTCACACACCATGGGGTTGCAAATAACAATGCCTATTCACACCCTCTACAGGGTGTGAATAACAATAGGCTATATAGGCCTGTAATGCAACCCTATATGGTGTGGGAATAAGGACTGTTATCCAGACCCTCCCCAGTGTGGGAATAAGAACTCTTATTCGCACCCTGTGGGCGTGCGAATAGCGGCCGATATTCGCACGCCTGTGGCGTGCAGATAGCGCTTGCCGTAGGATTATATGGTACCTCATGTCGGACAGTGTGCTGCCATGCAAAATATTACTGTTATATCTACTTCTGTTATAACAACTTAAAGATTTTTTTTAAATATGTCAAAATTTCACCCTAAGTCGGACATCACTGCCCTGTGTGTTTTCTTTTTGCCATAAATCTGGAGTAAGCAATGCAATTAATCTCTCATTGAAAAATAATAAGTCCCTTGGACACAATATATACCCTCAAATTCCATAGACCTCAAAATATCAAGTTTTCTAAGGATAAATGAGGTATATATTGATTTCCTATATTGAGCAGGTTCAATTGTGTAAAAAGCATATTCCTTATGAAGATAAGCTAAAAACCTTTACTGACATGCGAACCTTAAATAAGTTTATTAGTCTTGCCATTATAGTAAGAGAAATTATTCACAATTATTTACAAATAACATAAGTAATCCAAAGTGTCCGACATGAGGTCAAATCAGGACATTAAATCCCCCAACTTTGATTTGAAATATTTCCCAATGGGCCGGTGTAAGGGAGTCTCAGCAAGGACGCCATGTGGGGCCCTTACACCACAAATTTGCCACTAACCCTCAAAAAGATATTAACCCATTTGAGGCATAAGGGCACACCACGGGCCACACATATTTCATCAATTACTCGTTGGGTATAAAGTTCCAACACTCCTCTCTCTATACAAATTGTAATGATAGATCTGAGTGGGACATTAAAGGAGCTATGCCCAAGAGAATAGGGGTCACGTTTGCACTGCCAACGAGCGTCCCAAAGTGGTGAAACTACCCTATGCCTCAAATGCTATATAATGTGCCAATACGCCAAACTGAGGTTTTTGTGGGCTAAGGGTGTTTGTGGCCTAATGGCATTCGTGGCCTTCGGACGTTTGTGGCCTAAAGACATTTGTGGTATAGGGGCATTTGTGCTTTAATGCCATTTTTGTGGTATAGTGGCATAATTATTTCTTTTCTAAAGAAGGAAATATATGTGCAAATGAAATGTAAATTATTAACTCAACGATGAGTATTATTTCAACAGTCTAGAGCAAGTTGACAGATACATCTTTATATCTCAATGTGGCTAGCGATCTCATGTGAATGTGTGTGTGTGTGTCTGTCTCTCCCTCTATGGTAGTAGTATACAATTATTACTTAATGAATGTTTTCAAACATGTAATAATTTCAGTGGATATGTCTGATCTGGACAAACGCCTGGAATTAATGGATGTGGGTTTGCAGCTGAGTGCTGCCTGTAATTGTATTCAATTCGATGAAGATGCTCCCCAGGTTACACTCTTCAGTTTGTCAGCTGACATGGAGAGAAAGTTGATGTCACTTCCTGGTACGTTTGATAGGATTTCTCTGCCTCAGTCCATTAGCCATCCTTCCCATCTGCTGGTAAGAAGATGTATCCATGGCAGGGTGTGTAACTGAGAATGTAGTTATGTGGTGCAATATGACACTGATATACAATTAAGCTCAAGAAATACTGAGGGCAAACGATAAACAGAATTTTCTAATATTTTACTTTTTACATTTCATTTCATTATTAATGATGCTTGTGTAGCAATCTTATTTATATACATATTGCTCTGTCAACAATTGCCCTTTGTTCCATAAAGGTATATTGGAAACTGATATATAGGTAAAACCCATTTGTTACTACTACATCGATTTGTATAAGTGACTGGATATGTGTAAATATGGCATAACTTTTACGCCTGGCGCGATTTGAGACTAGTACTTATCTAAGAGCAGGTTATATATATATATATATATATATATATATATATATATATATATATATATATATATAATATGCTTTATATCATTTCAATACATCTCTACCCTTCATGTTGATGATGACGTGTACATTGTGTTGTGTGGATATTTATTCCTCAAAAAACATTATTCTGGAATAACGTTTGTCATGAAATAATTAATCAAACTTGTGGCATTGTATTATTTTTTACATATCTCGTCAGAATCACTTGACCAATTGATGGACTTGGAGGAGTTAAGAAGTGTCCATTTCCAGCGAGTTTTCCAATTCCTGTATCAACGACACACCAAAGCAGACCTCCGAGGAGTTATACAATGCTTGGAGATCCTCTTACAGTAAGATATGTCATAATCACTTTGATAGTATCAAACACATAATGTATGGTATGGCATGGTATTCATATATTTATCCTGCATGTGCAATAGAGCCCGGCTCTGTTTCTGTCATGCAGCTCATGTGCATTCTTATTAGAGATATCGTTCATAATAAATATACCTTCAATGTCCTTAAGGGAATAGTTATCTTGTGTTTGCATATAGTACAACATATAATTCATAGATATAATCATACCTATCCAGATCCAAGATGTTTATGGAACTAGGATATACTTCATTTACCTTGTTACCATAAAACCTGTATTATAGGTTATAAAAGATATATGCAGCGGATGATCAAACATCACTAGCATGCGTGAGCATACTAATGCTGTTGGGTCATTGCCTTTAGGCTGATCTTTTTGCCTTTGATGGAATATACCTTATAATCATGGAGATGTTATTCGAATTGATTAGTGGATGATGTTTTTTTTCCACTAGAGTGCTTCTGGAGAAGAAATATACCAAAAATACATTCATAGGTAGAATCAAGGGGGTGTTGAGTGAGTGGATAGCCTTACACAATGTATGAAGTATACGACTCAATGTTCTATATCAGGGGGGTGTAGTATGTCTTTATACCTTTCCTTTGTATACCCTTACATCTTGATTAAAAGAATTCCAGAGGGTAGAAACCCGAAATTCATAACTTTTCCTGTAAAAGGGTTTTTTGGGCCTTATGATTCTTACCATTATTTTAGATGGCTATGGTAAGATCGAAATCGGTCGCAGGTTAATGTAACCGATGAGGATAGCATTGCAAATACGTTATCTATATTCATTGAAAAAAGCTCAACGTGAAGCTTTATTTCTCCATCGACAGAAGCCCAGAAGGGTTCGAAAAGTAGTTTTTATTCCAAGACAAGAAAACCTTTTTTTTCTTGTGAAAAGCTGTTTTCCAAACAAAACAAAAAAAACATACTAAAAAAACACCAACTCAGTGTCACAGTCAATCTGATGCATACCAATATGTGACAAATATGCATTTGCATAGAATACTCCCCTGTGTGGAAATTTACACCAGGTAGGTACTTGGCCCACATGAAAACTGGCCTCACAATAACATCCTTGCTAATTGGCCCCTGTCAAGTGGCCCTTTCACTTGAAATTAGCCCTTTGGCTCTATTAAAAATATGTGACAGGTTTTAGCACTGAGGCACAATACATGTGTAGGGGCCCGGATTACTTGCGCCTTGGTGATGAACCCGCAAGGGGGTATCACTCAAATAATCCTGTACAATACCCATCCAGTAACATGGGACAGGCTATCTGATGTGAAGGGGGATGTAGCTCAGTGGTAAAGGGTACCTGACATATCTTTTTAAAGGGGCCAAAGGGCCAATTTCCGTTGAAAGGGCAACTTGATAGCGGCCACTAACCTGGTGTAAATTTCCACAAGAGTCCTTGTAAATTGCCATATGTATTCAATGTCAATGTAGCTACAAGATATCTGTCACAAGTTTTCATGCATCAGATTGACTAAGACATTGAGTTTTGTTTTAATTTCAGAAAGTTAGTTATTTTTCCCTGTTCTGGAAATGCGATGAGACCAATTCTATTGTATTCATGGATTAAATATTGACATAAATATAACATTATACCCATGACCTTTGCAGGTATTTAGGTTTGACAGATCTTTCCTGGGCTAAGCCCATGCACTTCATCAAATTGTTGTCACGCACCAAGTCCAGTTTCTGCTCTGTTAGCGCAACACGTGACGATGCACTACCTGGCTCCCCCAGATTTGTTGTGCGATTCAGGGTATGCTCTTTGCCATCTTAATATCCAAGTTGCTTATGATGTGAATTTTCTCATCGTTAGACTATAATTAAACTGGCTGCAGCCGTTACTCTCTCCTCCAAAAAACATCTACTCATAGATCTATAGAACAACATTTCATGTGTTAAAATATACGTTGTTTCATCTCAATTTCCAGGTTCTGAGTATAATAATGAATAACTTAAACTCCCAAATAAGTTCATGATATATGTAGCTGCAGTCGGTTTTGGTAAGTTGATTTACACACAATAGGACGCTTTCCCATGTCTCTTCTATATGTGTACATATGCATGTTATCATAATACAGGCCTTCTCAACACAATCTCTGAACATTGCAGAGGAAACCAACAACAGGAGGTTTGACAAGGTATGAGGACGAGGCACTGGTGTGTCCCAACACTACATTCCTACTGACACAGGTGAGTCGGATTTGCCGCTCCTGGCGTGTGACAGGTCATGTGATACCTCATATTGTGTTCTCATTGGCTGAGAGGGGATTCAGGTCAAATCCCTTCTCTTTTTGTTTTTATTTTTACTTTACATGCACCTTTTTCCCTTCAGGGAATGATAATTTTGATTTGGGCCCTGTGGGTCCTTACTAAAATGAAATTCATTCACTTTATAAAAGCCTAAAAGCCATATATGGTATGGTCTCATGGTGCTGAGATTTGGATCTCTGTGCCAATGTGTCAAGTTTATTTTGGTATCTTTATGGAATGTTTCATCCCTTTCAGGGAATCATCAGGTGTAACCTCGGGGACTCTGCACATTTTTTAAAATTATAGTGTTGTTTCTAGAAACTGATCTTATGTGTGAACTGTGCAGATAGTGCTTTAAGTATGGGTTCACAACAAAAATCTGGACCTGTGGTTGACTGTTATTGTCAAAGGGACCTGCTGTTGGTCATGGAGGGCTTACCCCCAGGGATCTGTGTCTCTGTGGGCTATGTTTACTGTGTCAGGGGGATGGAGCTATTTAGGTAAGATCAGTTTTGCTCATTTGCGAGTGTGATTTTCCCTCACTTTGATTTTTACCATTTTAGCCATTTTTAATCTAGGGCCACAACCCCTAAAATGGTAAAAATCAAAGTGAGGGAAAATCACACCGACAACAGGAGGTTTGTTTAGTCTTTTTTGAAATGGGAAACAGCAGGGAAAGGCTGACTTTCAGGTGAGGGTGCTTTTGGCGACAATTACGCTTACTTTTCTGTGGGTGAATGGTGCGTCCCAAACCAACCAGGAAGATGTCTGGAAGAGACCTGACACAGCACTAGCTATTCCCCATTAGCCAGATGATCACTGTACAGCGCCATTTTGTCTGGTACCAGTAGTCTTTCCTCTGCAAAGTATAGCCGTCAGCTGATTCGCTGAAGCTGGTTTCTGTCATGTCTGGAATCTGGAGCTTTAGGGGTCAGACTTTTTTAAATATGTTGTAGTTAAATAACACCTATGCCTGCAGTCCTAAATAGGGGAGTGGTTAGGACGCTGGCATATCGATGCAAGGGTCCTGACTTCAAACCCATGCCAAGACTGGTTTGTTAAATAATGGTTAAATGTGTTTTTTGGTTTAATAGTCAGAATTCGTAATAGTACACAATTGTTTGGTAAGTATCATTTACGCACTACAGACATTTATACAGTACATCAAAAATGGTTTTCTATTGTTGCATGAATGATAATGTTTTTATTGGGTTTGACTGACTAGGGGGAAAAGTGTTCAGTTAACCATGCAGCCTTGGCATGGGTTCGAAGTCAGGACCCTTGCATGGATAGACCAGTGTCCTAACCACCCCCCCAAGCTGACATGAACAATATTTAATGAGCACCCGTTTAAAAAGTGTATGACCCCTAAAATGTCTGATTTTAGATGGACCAGGAACCAGCTTCAGCTAAAGGTATCACAAGGTAGAATCACTACAACTCCCTAGTATGGAATAGCAGTACACCTATTGCTTTTTTGCAGCATGAGGCTTTTAGATAGCAAGATTGTACTCCAATATCTGGGCCTGCAAAAATTGAGCCGGACCTGTGTAGAGAAAACTCAATCGCAATTTCCAGGTTCTGAGTATAATAATGAATTACTTAAACTCCCAAATAAGTTCATGATATATGTAGCTGCAGTCGGTTTTGGCAAGTTGATTTACACACAATAGGACTCTTTCCCATGTCTCTTCAATATGTGTACATATGCATGTTATCATAATGCAGGCCTTCTCAACACAATCTCTGAACATTGCAGAGGAAACCAACAACAGGAGGTTTGTTTAGTCTTTTTTGAAATGGAAAAGAGCAGGGAAAGGCTGACTTAGCGTCTATCGCATAGCAGTACACCTATTTCTTTTTTGCAGTATGAGGCTTTTAGATAGCAAGATGGTACTCCATTATCCAGGCCTGCAAAATTTGAGCCGGGCCTGCTTAGAAAAAAATCTGCAAGACCGAATGTCCTGCATGGTGAAAAAGTTTTTGTATAGACTGATATATATGCGTTTTTGCTACTTTTGCTGCCTTGGCCACTCGGGGAGGGGGGGGGGGGGTGGCTGTCAACTGAATGAAGGTTTAGATATGCATTATTGCATCATGAGTGCCTAGAATAGCGTCACATATATATTTGATAAATTCGGCTTCCCTAGTTCAATTGGTTAGATTTTTAAGTCATTTTCATGTGCAAGGCACACATATTCAGCCTATGTATACAATATACTTTAAATGACGCTCAATCTACAGCAACTTGCCACAACCTTTATCGGCGAATCCGACCTATTTCAGCAAATATTTTGCCTACATTAGGCGCTTTAGTTGATGGGCATTACTGTTTGCATGTACCTCTCAGTTGACACTCACTATTTGGAAAGAACACAGCTAGAAAATCTACATGTCAACCCGTTTTAAACAGCCCATTGTATTGTTTGATGCAATCCAGCGAGATAAAGCCTAACCAGGCACCATTACATTCTATATGTAATTCACTCAGGTAAGTATAAGCCTCAGCCTGGTGCTAGCGTTGTAGCCAAACACACTCATATACTAAAGTCAAACACTTTAATGAGAGTCTGGCAATGCTGTACCCTTTTCACAGAGTCTGGTTGTGCTGGACCCTCTTCACAGAGTCTGACAATGCTAGACCAACTTCACAGAGTCTGACAATGCTGGACCCTCTTCACAGAGTCTGACAATGCTGGACTCTTAAAAGATGTACTAGAGGCCCCTTTAAGTCCAGCATTGATAGACTCTGGGAAGATTGGCCAGTACTGCCATACTCTCAAGCCATTTTGGGCGGGTCCAGGGTGTTGTTGATAATAGGCACGCTCAAATTACCTTTTTTGACTAATAATCCAAATTTATTCACCAGATATGTAGGCGTGTAACAGCGAAGTTTCCTTTGTGGTTTCCTCCAATATATTTATGAATATACAGGTTTATGTAAAAGTACTGTATGATATTGAGAATACCTTCTAAATATTGACGTGTTGACATTTTGAGCAAAAGCTTGAAGATTACAGGCACAAATTCACTAAAGAGACTTATGTCATGTATTTGTCAAATACGACGGATGTGCTGGGTTCCTCCTGGTTAGTCCTATGTCTATGATAACCTGAATTTTTTATTTGGGGAGGATTCTCTTGCAGGTAAGAGAGGGAATAGAAGTAGAGCTCGTGCGGTTCCAACTTAAAAGGCGCCGGGAAACGAGGTGAGCTTAGCCCAAATAAAAAGAAAGTTGGTTTCAGGTCACCCGCCTGAGCCTACAAAACAGGGCTGATCCTATGTTCATTTGTGCAATTTTGAAGAAAATTTCATATTTCTACCCTTTTTTGGGCTAGTACAGTTAAGAAAATATAATTAAATGAATAAATATCTGACCTACCGAACCTAGTCTTTCTTGTCATGTTACCTGAAACATACTTTCTCTTTTTTTGGCCTTAGCAGTCATTTAACTGCAATATAATCAACAAACATGATATCATCTTGAAAACATTATGAAGCTAATGCAAAACAGTACATTCAGTCTTTCTATTCTCCAGTCCCCATCTGTACATCTTCTTCAACTTAGACTGTGCAACAATGACATTCCTGGGATTTGTCAGAGTTTATCTTCTTTGAAAGAATTAGTATAGAAGAAATATAATAATATGGACCAAAAAGGGCATATTTGGTATCCAATTGAAGCTCATAGTGACATTTGATAATGCAGTGAGCCAGAAATAACCTAAGAAACAACATCAAACGTGTCAACGTTTAAAAACTGTGTTTAAATGTTACAGGCTTGACAAAATCAAAAAGCTGTGCATGGTGATGGGCAATGACAACCCCCATGACCCAGATGATAAATATGTACTAACATCGGATAATGTCAAGAAGATCCTGGCCATACAAATGCGTTTCAGGTAAGTCCTTGGCGAATGGACCATGGTAATATAAAACATCATCCTCAAAACAGATGATTTTAATGCTTTATTATTAAATAGATTTTGTCAAATATAGGAAGCCATTCACTTACAGCAGCAGGTCTGTATCAGTCCACTTCCGGTAAAAAGTGTTCGTATCAGAGTATTTTGAGGTCATTCGTATCAGATGGCTTCCGGCCTTAGCACAGGTGTAATACTACATTATAGGTATGTCAACATCCGGTTCTGAATAAAAAAAGTTCCTGTACCGGTACATCTGTCAAAATGAATGCCTATCATAGAGCTACTGCTCTAGATCAAGGAAAAGAACATCGCCATGTTGTTTGTGATGTGGTTTGGAGTGTGGAACAAGAATGGATAAGAGATTTAGTAGAAGAAACTATCCTTGAAGTAGAGAATGAGGGTAATTTTGATGCGTTTGACGCCTTCTTCAGTGACGATTTCGTCAACAACCCGGTACCAAACGAACCTGAAATGGCCGTACCACCATCTCAAGATGATATTGATGAGGCTGCCCATAGGGTGTACGTCATGGAGCGTCGAAATAAGAACACTGTCCGAAAAACCGAAGCTGTAAGTATATTAGAACCTACCCGAATCGCCATTGTTATTGTTATGATCCTACACGTGTCACTGTCACTGAAAGTTGCCGGGGAGTAGGGAGAATTTACTTTGGGAGAATTTACTTTGATACGCACACTGTTTTCTTTCATATTAAAATATATAACAACCATACCGTTTTTTTACAGGTGTTACGCAAAGTCCATGGCTATTTCAAGGAGAATTTACAAGAGAGCAGAGACATCTTAGACATCCCACCCCGTAAATTAGCGTCTCTGATGTGCTCGTTCATACTGGGAGTGAGGAAGCCACTTCCCAAAGGTGTCACCATGGACGAGGCGACCGACGAACAAAAGTTTCATCAGCCCGAGACTTTGACAGGGTATTGGACGGGAGTCGCTAGGTAAAAATATGATGAATAAACAAATTGAACCCTTCTTTACAATATATATGAAACCCAGATACTAATTGCACCCCTAACTAATGATATTTTACATTCTCCGAGATGTCACTAAAATGAGAAAAAATTTGTGCGAACTGACCCGAAATATAAAGTCCTCACTAAAATGACTGTTTATGAAATAATTAATGAATCAAATTTCTTATCTCCAACGAATCCTGTATCTCTAGACCTTTGTCTCATATCGTGTAAAAAGAATTTATTGAATAATGACTATAAATATCTTAAAATGGAAAAAAGATAATGTTGACATATCAGTGAAAATCGCCCTGTCAATTGTAAGTGCTACCCGGTATAATCCAGTGTAAATATGAGTTTCTACAACCCGTCGGAAAAATAATTTATTACTCAAAAGTTACTGAACCAATATTCATATCTAGCGTAAATCCTGTATCTGTGCATATTTGTGGTCTACCATGTAAAAGGAATTGAATAAATATTCAGTTTAAATATGTTAAAATCCAAAAAAGCAAATGTGAAATATTAGGTTTTGCGCCATGTTGGTTCTAGGCGCTTCGCGCCTAGAACCAACATGGCGCAAAAAGCCCATATTTTCACGTTTGTTTTTTCGGATTTTAAGTTATTTATAACGAATAATTAAACTATTCCTCTCACATGGTGTAGGACAAATGTGTAAAGATAGACGATTAAGGGTGGAAAACCAAATTGTTTGAAAATGTATCGAGGAAAAAAAATAATTTCTGACGAGTTCAACATTTTAAATCTGACTGTCACTCATAGCGATAGCCAGTAGGACTCGTAGCCACAATGAAGAAACCAAAATTGTACTCACTGTGTTATGCCCAAGTCTCATCTGATCTGGCGTACTGTCCGTGCAATGTCTCTCTTGATCCATGAATGCCTATCTTAGAGGCCCATTAATTACAAATATTTGTATCAAATTCACTAATATTATATCCTTTTTTGCAGATATTGCCGTGACAACGGATATCCCGTCAATATCATAAGTGACGACATCTTCGCGTTGTTCAAGCGAGTACTCGAAACCCGCAAGACAGAACTCAAGGACTTGGGGTTCGGGAACCTCCCGAATCAGGCTGTTCCACTCGGAGATGAGGATGCTGAGCTAGCCTGGCAAACGGGGGCCTTTGGCTGGGCCAATCCGCGCATACTTCAGAACACACTCTACTTCTACTTCTCAAATGCATTCGGGTGGCGTGGTCGTGATGAACAGTGTGATGTGCGCTGGAAGGACATAAGGATGATCGGGGAAGGCACGAAAGATGAACATTTAAACTGGAACGAACGTACTTCCAAGACCCGCAAGGGCAAGGGGCCACCCAGGGCCTTTAACCCAAATATGTGGCCAATAGATGATGCTGATAGATGCCCGGTCCGCATGTACAAGTTGCTTCGATCTAAAAGAAGCCCGAAGCAGAAGCAACCGGAGGCACACTTCTTCATAACCCCGAAGTGGAAGGCCACATGGGATATGCAGTTCCCCTGGAAGGAGGCCACGGCTAAATTTAAAAACAAGATGTCGTACCAGAGTATTGGAAACATCATGAAAGAAGTCAAGAAGACATCAGGAATGTCATCTGATCTCCATATTACTTCCCACACCGTTCGCGCTACTATGATCACCAACTTGCTGCATGCAGGCATCGACCCGATGTCCATCGCGCAACTCTCCGGGCATAAAAATGTGAACTCGGTGAGTCGATATGGTAAACTCAGTATGCCGCAACAGAGAGATTTATGCGAGATACTCGTAAACCGTAACCCGAACAAGAGGAAATCTTCTGAGCAAGGGGATCGACAAGATCAGGTTCTTCGAAGGAGGACGGATCCAGAAGCTGATGACGTGATGGAGATTCCAAGTTCTCCTCCATCCGCTCCCGGTGATGCCGCGACAGCTTCAACTTCGGAGGTCATCACCTCAGCTTCAACTTCGGAGGTCATTACGGCAGCTTCAACTTCGAAGTCCTCGGCAGCTTCAGCTTTAAATGCCATGCCCGCTCCTCGAACTTCCGGACCGACACCAGCTGCTTCGACTTCCCGGGCCACAACTTCCGCTTCACGTCCAGCCTCCCGGTCAGCCCCCGCTCATCGTCCCACAGCTTCAGAAGCACCCTCGACTCATTCAAGCTCCCTTCGAGGCCCCCCAGATTTGATCTTGGATGCTTCGGATCTTCAAGGCGTCGGAGGGGGTATCCCCCTTGCGAGAAATATTGTAGCCGGAATGTTCAGCGGAGCAACCGTTACTATCCAAGGTGCATTCAATCTTCATGTGCATTATGGTGAATCCAGACAAATGCACATGAGCCAGAATTCTGGAAATCCCAATGTAGCTAACTCGCAGTAATTTCCGAAGGATTTGTCCTCTGAGATGATAAATCTTGGAATTCCACATTTTTGTTCCTGTGGTACGCCTCAACTTGGCCCTAGTTTTAAGAGTTTTCTGTGTGGCTGCTTGTTATGCCATTTAAGATGTATTGCCTTCTTTGAGAAGAGAATATCATGTTGACATAATGCACTAATACATAACTATGTCCTAATATGTTGATATCCGTCCTATATCGAGAATTAACTGTTCCTCGTGTACCGTTATGTTTAGCCAGCGTGGTGATTGATCCAACGTGGGCGCTACTGCCACTCTCCAAGCGGACTCTATGAAAATTTCTGCATAAGTATATGAGACCAAACATCGGGGAGGAGAGGCGTTTACGCCGAATAAAAGTTCTGTTTCTGTTAAATCATTGCCTTTCTTCCCTTTATTAACATATATTTACTGAAAATGTAATACATTTTGCATATTAGTAGCCTTCGTATCAATATAAATATATTTAGCGATCAGCTGATTCGGAAGCCACAAGAACAACACGACAGGGGGGGTACTCGCTAATTATAATGTCAACAAAAATATACCAAAAGTTGGATAGGTCACTTATTTCAGGCGCAAATGATATTCTCTCTTGATTAAATGCCTTAGTTATTTAATATCAGGTTATTTGTGCATCGCAATTAATTAGTAACATATATGAAGTGCCTTTAAAATATTTTTATCGTTCATCGAGTCAACAAATCAAATGTAGAGTGGCCCCCCTCACGCTGGCATTTCGTACTGTATACACAAAAACTCATGACGTCACAGCTTTCCGCTGTCGAATCTACACATAAACACGGAGAGACCCGGAGAAGAAGGACTCGCACGGACACGTTTCGATGCTAAAAATCATATTTATTTTGGATATTACCACTAAAATGGCTGTTATTATGCCTGTACATGCTCTATATGATGCATTTGAATCGGAGGAACCTTTCAAAATGGACAATTAACGATGGATTACGCCATAAAAGGCACGGGACTATTTTGTTTTGAACGCCAATGTTCATGACTTGCACCGCCGGATATGACCTTTGGCAGAAAACAACATGGCGACGATCGTCTGCAAATATGTGAGTAAACCCACACAAAATGTCGAATTTCTCCGTTTTGGGGAATTTAATAATAAGTACAGTATTGATACCAGTGAGGGTGAAGTCGACATATCTCGTATCGATTTTTTCCCGTATCATTCATCGGCCTATAAGGCCTCAGAATGATACGGGAAAAAAATCTCAACGAGATATGTCGACTTCACCCTCACTGCCATTAATATTGTCTACGTATCTCACAGGCCATTGAAAAAAGGTTCCCTAGTATTTCATAGATTATGACATTAACAATAATTACTAGAACACTGAACTTTTTAAGTTTCAATCATTTATTCGTGAGGGATACCAGCCTTGACTTCAACCTTCAAAGGTTATGTAAGCAAGAATCAACTAATGACATCTAACTAGTCCTACACTTCATGGATAACGGTCACAGCTGCACCTCCGTCGACAGATATCATAACCTTCAAACGGTACAAAATATGACGATTGCTCACATGACTGAAGCTAGAGATATTTATGCATCTCATGCCTCGAGCTGTGATTGAACTGCCGGGGGTGAACTCGGATCCCGGGACTCAGTTACCCACTAGTAGATCTATAGGCCTATTGTATAGCTCGCGGACATAGCAACATATACCAAGACCACCGGGTCAGGTAGGTAGGTTGGGGGCGTGGGGGGGGGGGGGGGATGACCGCTTTCCCACGCTGGTCACCCCTCTCACTGGTGGTGTTTTTGGGAGTTTCAAAATCCAACTGTGGCGGTTGGCGCGCGTCAACTCGCGGCGACACAGAGACCACCTACATGTATACATACACACTAATCCAGGTGGAACAGAGCTGCACCCTGGCAGAGACAGCGGCCACTACAGGGTGTTCTAGTTACTGACCCCAATATACTCACGTTAACCCCTGGTTAACATAGATACAAAAATGCTCAAATTATCTTTGGGGCCCCCTTGCCTATTATAGAAATAAAGGCGTCATGTCGAAAAATGCTCCAGAAATGTGTCAATTCTTTTTGGGACCCCCTCGCCTATTATAAAAATCAAGGCGTCATGTCCAAAATGTCTCCAATTATCTTTTGGGCCATTATTGGCAGTATGTAGACCTCTACTATAAGTGCAAGGTATAAAAACTACACTCACCTAGACTAACCTATTTTAGTTCCTTACAAGATGTCATGATTTTTTTTTAATCCTTGGATATGTATATGCAAGAAAGGATGTCAATTACTATCATTATAATCTTTAATGGCTGTTACTACCCACAACCGTGAGACGAGACAAATTTCCATACTTAAGTGCCTACAAGACACTAAGTCAGCTGAAATAAAAGGTTGACAATAAACTGATAACCAATCAGTAAATGTTAAAAATCCTTGAAGTCTGTGGAGAAAATGATCTGAAATCAAACTACAAACAGTCTGATCCAAGTGGTGTCGTTTGATATCTCCCAATCCGATACCTTGACCGATTATATATATGTGTGGCCCTGTGCATTGTGGCACAGAGCAATACATATGTATGGCTAAAACCTCTGACCTATGTTGTTTTGGCTATTTCTGGCCCTTTTCAGGCTTTTAGCCCTACAGAATAACCAGTTTTGTACCAATGTTTTCAAACATTTGGTATATGTGAGAAAACATACTAACAATATAGGATTTTTTGTTTTTTTGTGAATTGGCCCAATATTTTTCGTCTTTTGGCCCTCCAAAGGCCCAACAACCCTTAACCATATCAAAAACCCTTCATTTGACATGTTTTAGATGTCTCCCATGTCTACTGAGACAGTAACAGCCTATCCCTAATATCATTTTCTATTAGGCCTACGGTGTAGTCAATTGATTCACAACGATTTCACTAGATATGTACCATATTTTTTTCTCCACAGCCATTTAAGTGTGTATTGTCAGCAACATTTTCAAATGTCCCTTCATTTTGATACCACTATACAGTAAATAAACAAGATCCAAACAGTATCCCTTGTACCCCAGATCGTGAGGTAACTATTGTGTCTTTTGTCAGAAAAAAGAAATTTTGAAAAAAAACAATATTCCTCCAGGACCAAATGTGTATTGTGATACTTATTTTTGTCCTGGAGTCACCCTTTTATTTTAGTCCCGGAGTGACTCGCCTTGCTGATAATAGTAAAACCCACACAGAATTGTTAATATCCTATATATTTTAGTTATCTTTAGTGCCACTGCTTCCTATCCACCCCCTCTAATGCTCTAAACCAGAAATCTGATGATTCCACTAATTTAACCTACATTTATACAATATTTTATTTTGGTCCCGGAGTCACCCAGGTGACTCCGGCACCGAAATAAGGCGAAATAGCTGCTTTTTAGGCCAGTACTGTGCAAGTAGGTTCAACAAAGGATCCTAATGGTCAATATTTCCTAAAGTATATACCATCAGGACATTGGAGACTGATTTTGACAATTAATTGAACCATTTTGAGTGAACTAGGGTTAAATGAGAGTATGTTGTTAAAATTTAAATATTTTTGATAAATCTTCACTATTCATCGAGCTGTAATTCAAAAACCATTTTTTTAAGGGTATCCATTTTTGGTATGCCTTAAGATATATATTGTCCCGGTTTGTAAACAAAGTTATTAGTTGCTGTGATGTACTTTGAGACATTATGTACATAATCTCCTTACTTTGGTCCCGGAGTCGCCCGAAAACGGACAATAGCGTTCGCGAGGCAATAAAAGCTGAACCGCTAGGGTTAGAGATGTATCAAAAAGTTTTCCAAGGAGCTAATATATATATACCTTTCAATAGAATGAACTTTTTTAAACATATTAAAAACTTTCTGATTTGTCCTTCCCCAGCCCCAAACCTGCATAACTGGGAAGTTTGGGCCGTATATGTGATGGAAAACCTCCGCGGAGGTGTAGTGTTTGCAGTAAAACCTCCGAGGCGTAGCCGAGGAGGTTTTACTGCAAATACTACACCTCCAAGGAGGTTTTCTAGCTTATACTCCATCCTTTAACAACAATCCGTCCATACTGCATCAATTTGATAGTTATTTGACACACTTCAAGGTAAATTTATACAACGTATTTAGTTCAAGTTGTGGCTCGAACCTGGGCCAAAAGTACGGTGGCCGACAAGGCTCACGCCCAAAAAAACACTGTTATGAAAAAAAAAAAAAATTTCACCTGAAAAAACAGGCGAAAAAAAAAAATTTAATTTTTTTTCACAAATATTTTTTTTTTCATTTTTGAAAAACATGAAAAAAAGTTGCTGTCAACTGTCAACTACGAAAATTGGCGCTGTCAACTGTCAATTTCCGCCATACCGCCCTGCGCCATGTATACTTTGTTATACAGCCTCCCATTGGTCCGGGGGCGGTACTACTTTTTCTTCATATTAAACGAACGCACTGTCCTCAAGTTAAACAATACCCAGGGTATGCCATTCCTTCTGCAGTAGAGCACGCGGTAAGTCACAATTTGTTCATACTCCTTCTTGTACTGTACGCTATGTAATACAATACTATGTGAAATGTCTCATGTTTACTGTATTGTACGGTGTTCTGTCACGTTGAATATACATGACGGTATAGTGAGCAGGCATTATACGTGCAATAACGCATACCGCCCGATACCGCGCCGACCTGCTGCCATCTGGCGGTATATTTCCGTACCATAACGTTTCACGCTAGGCGGCGACACATCCCTATTCTACTTCCGGTCAAAACAAGGTAAGTCTTCACGTACGGTCTTTCTGCATTGTTTTATTGTATTACAGATGAAATAAGCTAGAATAAAACGGATAAAGTGTAGAATATGGCTCAACTACATCGTTACTATCTACTGTATTAAGTACAAAGCATGTCTTAGCTCTAAATTAATCGTGTGGCCACTTTCCGAGCGCACGCCTTGGTGGATAATAAACAGGACGTCGACAATAAACAGGATGGTGATAATAAACAGGATGGCAATATTAAACAGGACACTCATACGAATCATGTGAATATTCCACAATGTGACGCAAATATTTTCATATTGCAGATGTCTCTTCCATATGAAACCCCGTTGATTGCCCCGCAGTCTGGCTGCACCCAGCAAGAGCTGGACGACTGGGTTGCCAGAGTCAAACCTCACTCACAGCACCTTCTGCCCGCAGACCGCATCATATATGATGATACAAGGCACAGGGCCAATTCAAAAAGATATTACTCAAAGAAGTTCAAAAAGGGTCCGGCGGCAGCGGCAGAAGCCAGAGAATACCACAGAAAGCAGGCAGCAGTACGTACAACCATTATGGCAATTTCCATGTGGGCATTTCAGTAACATAATATATGAGGAAAATATGTTCCGACAAAATTAAAGATATTTACACTCCTTTTTGGAATATATTAAAGAAAGAAGAAAAAAATATATGCTTATTATAATGCGTTTGTATCTGTTATTTGGGGCTTTTCGTTTTAAAATGTGGACAACTTTATCTGATATATAAAAATGTGCTGCAACATACCCTGCAACTTTCTATTACACTTGAATAACACAGATTGTTATAATCAAATTTTATTAATATCAATCCTTTATCATAATGATTTTTTAACATATTTTGAGAATGGAGGGATATTAAATGAAAAAATGTGTGCCAACGAAGAAATTCAAAAGGTTTAAAACGTGCCAAACACACCCCGCTTTGGGGAACCTTTTAAGCTATAGCATTTTTTCACCAAAGCTTTTTCATATGTAAATTATGCATCCTATCCCTCATACCCACACAGTAGGGCTGTCCCCCCATCCAAATATTTTTTAAACCCAAATGAGCCAATATCCTGGGTGACTTTAGGTGACGTTTAAACTGGGAAAGAAACAACTTCAAATGCATACATATAATTTTTTGTTTCATGCCAGTGGAAGAAATTAACTCCCTTTACAATATATTCAATTTAACCCTATTTTTTGGTACATTATTTATCCACAGAAATACCGGCCGCTACCAGGGACCGATGAGTGGGCTCACGCCCAGGATCTGAACAACAGGCTTCATAGGCAGTACCGGGCAGAGGCTGCGGCGCAGCAAGTCCAGAGCATTGCAGGACCCTCCACCCCGTCAGATCTTGAGCAAGGTAAGCCTTATTGTTTCTACTATATTCCAGTCATTACGCTGTGCACGCTACGTTGGGAAAAGTAAATCATACAGTACACATGTAACGCATCCTTTACCCATGTACTTCGTTGTACACAGGAGACATACCGGTAGATTTACGGTAGGAGTAAACAAGGGAGGCATACATATTTAAACACGGGTGGGCTATACCTTTATCACATGGTTCAGTTGTCCCCCCAACAGATGCCTCCCATCACAAACTGTACAAGTATTACGGTATATAATGGGCTTAATGTAGACAGGAGACATCCTTCAGTACCGGTATCCAGTGTCCTGTTTATTATCGGCTAAATGTACACCACATATGTAACACTTTTTATCTTTCCTTTTTCAAAACAGAGGGAGAGCCGGACAGCGAGCAGGAGGGGGGCGGGTCGACGGCAACTGCCACCAGCCCTGTCACCCAGCGTGACTGTCAGGAGGACGAGCAGCAGAGCGAGCAGGAGGGGGGCGGGTCCCCGGCCACTGCCACCAGCCCTGTCACTCGGTGGTCACTGGAGAACCCTCCCACCTTCAACGATATCCCATCAGCTTCACACGGTGGGGTTTTCCAGACATTGCACTGTAAGTACGGCAGAACAAAATCAAAATTCCCTATATATATCAGTATCATATAAAAAATTCTCTGCACGCTCTACATACGGGGTGGGAAACAGCTTTGGATAAAGGAATGGTGTATGAGATATAATCCCTACCTCCCACATCCTGTTCACAAAGCAAAAAAATTTTTCTTTCCCTCATTACAATGTAATTTATTTTATCTATAGCCGAGGTACACGTGGCACAACAGCACTCCCCCGCTGTTCACTCCACCCCTCTTCCCGGGCCCTGTCCCGACCTGTCTACCTTCTTTAGCCAGGAGTGCGCTGAAGGTACGTACACTACTCACTAGTACTACCATATCACTGTTGGCCATGCTGTTTAGCGTAGTCCTGTTAATTTTTGGCGGGAATAATACAGCAGGTATCCTTCCCTGTACCGTCGGCATGGCGTGTCCTGTTTATTTTCGGGGAAGCATAGACACGATATATTCCTCTTTCCACCCAGTATAGCAGTAGTCCTGTTTATTGTCGGTAGTATGTAGACCAGAGTAATCCTTCAATATACCAGGAGCATGGCCCGTCCTGTTTATTATTGATGCTAGTTACACACAACAGATGCCTCCCATCACAAACTGTACAAGTAGTACGGTATATAATGGGCTTAATGTAGACAGGAGACATCCTTCAGTACCGGTATCCAGTGTCCTGTTTATTATCCGCTAAACACTTTTGATCTTTCCTTTTTCAAAACAGAGGGAGAGCCGGACAGCGAGCAGGAGGGGGTCGGGTCCCCGGCAACTGCCACCAGCCCTGTCACCCAGCGTGACTGTCAGGAGGACGAGGAGCAGAGCGAGCAGGAGGTGGGCGGGTCCCCGGTCACTGCCACCAGCCCTGTCACGGAGGGTGACAGTCAGGAGGAACAGGAGGACAGCGAGCAGGAGGGGGGCGGGTCCCAGGCCACTGCCACCAGCCCTGTGAGCCAGGGTCACACCGACCAGCAAGAGGGGGACACGGAGCAGGAGGAACGCGACACCCCCATGACAGCCAGCAGTCCTGGGTCCTCCTCTTCCTGTGTTTCAGAGCCGGGGACCCCGGACCCTGACTTTGTGCCAAGTCAACAGGACTCAACCAGCTCTGAGGAGGAGGGGGCAGTGGGCACACGGTATGTATTGTTTTAACGCTTTGCTATACCGAAAATGTAGTATGTAATGTAGCAGACATGTAGTGTAATTCGTGATGCACATGTCAAGTGGTGTCCTGTACCAAGTCCTGTTTCCATGTAATGTCATCCTTTTCCTTTAGTATCTTCCTGTCCTTTCATTTCTATTTATTTTTAGTGCAAACCGTTTGTGTATTTTCTTTACAGAACGCGGAACGCGGAGGAGGAAATGCTGCGCACAGCAGCACTGACGGTCATGATGAAGATACAGAGGCAGAATGAGGGGAAATAGAAGAATTTGTTAATTTATTGCGTTCGCTTTTATTAAGTAGCTCGGCCCAAAAACCTAACATTTTGTATATCCATATATTATTGATTTTGATGAAAGAATATCATTCAGACATGCATATACAGTAATGACAATGACAATTCAGATACGATTGGGAACTTTATGTGGTATTTCAGAGGGGTTTGGTTTTATCCCAGGTGTGTCATGTACAAAAAGGCGCAGGGGTGCAGAGAACACAGGGGGGGGGGGCCTGACTGACCCTCACCCACCGGGAGCTGCAGCAACGGGCTTGGGTAACCACTACACAGGCGGTCTCTTTGAGGCTATATGTCATATTTTTTAATGTTGTGCGTCTGAATGCGGTAATATATACAGCATGTTTGTGATTTTCTATGATATCATCAGTATTTGGGTGATGCATTCCCATTCTCATGTAGTGTTCTACTGGGTATTTCACTCGCTGTGACTATTTAAAGTTAGGACATCTGGTACTATAGCTGTGAGTATAATATTATACATAAAAATGCTAAAGTGACCTATCTACAAAGCCTTTTCGCTTGAGTGTCAGCCCGCCAAGAATGGTACGAATGTCTTCACATTAGGTCCCCCTTTTACATAAAAATGCACTCATATATGTATACTGGCAATGAGTACTATATAGTTTCCTAGATGTTAAGTGTATTCTTGTTATTTGTATTATCTTTTTGCATGGTATTTACATCATTGTGTGTTCATGTATGTTTTCATACAGTAGGAAAGATCTTAGTTTTCATCATATACGAGTTTAATGAACAGGGGTAATAAACAGGACACAGGATACCGGTACTTAGTTTTTATGCTATAACAAATGTATGATACCATGGTAATGTTTTGGACAGTAACATATTCTTCACGCTATGACATAGTTGGTCTTTTAATTTGGCATCACGGTATATTATTTTATACCTAACCCGTATAACGTTGAAATAAGGCCGCATGACTTGAACGGATTGTTTATCATCACAATGCTGTCAAATAAAAAAGTAAGGCGTTTTATTTCTTAACTTGTCTCTCTCTCTCTTTTATGTATTTATCTACATAAGGTAGAGAAAAAAAAAATCCCTTTCTTCAAATTTTGGACAGTTTGAGACCTTTTGCGAACCGTGCGGCAGGGCTTTTAGTGGGCGAGGGTGAACGTGGTGCCTTCTTCAGTGTTGCAGCATTTCTTTCCTCTACTTGGGCCATTGTACTAAGTGGTAGGGGGAAGGATTTGACACATTTTTTCTTCTGTAGTCTGTCTGATCTTCTGTGCGGGGGGGGGGTGCAGAAGGCGGACCCAGTGCTGTTCTCTTTCTTGTTGCTGCGGGTTCTGTGGGAAATAAATTTCATGTATTCTCCATTTTAATCCAGGAAACTGGCTGATGGTACTTATTTGCTATAGTGTAAAAATATTTTTTGTAGTTGTAGCATAAGTACAGGGAATGAGACAGCACATTTTGGCTCAGGTTAAATTTCCTTTTAATATATACATGTAGACACGAGACGGGCCATTTCGTACATATCTTTCCTATACAGTTTTGGTACCTGACATAGGGTTTTAAAACAAAAAAAGGAATGCCATTAGGTGGGAATATCATGTATATAGTATGGCGCATATTACTATGTATCAATTATAAAAGACCAGCGCTCAGCGGTGTGTAGTGTGAAAATTGATTTGCCCAAAAAATAATTTTAAAACTTTTCAATAGGCGTATGCTAAATGTTCAATTACTCACCGACTAGAGACCTGGCTTCCCATACGGTAAGCTGGGGCATCCTCTTCCTCGGGCTGAGGTACAGTGGGAGGAGAGTTCACGGCCTGTTCGGTGTGTCGCTGACCCAAACCCTCTCCTGTCTGCTGTTCTGCTTCCTCTCCCTCTGTGTTCTGTGCCTCAGTGGCACCCGGTACAGCCTCCTGTCCTGTCACGTTTCCTGCTTGCACTTCCCCTTCCGTAGATTCCTCAGACTGTTCCTCTCCTGTCAGCTCTTCTGCTTGGACTTCCTGTTCCGTTGATTGCTCGGACTGTTCCTCCGTTGCATCGTTGTAGCCTTTCAGCACCGCCCCTGGGAAATCGCGCAGGAACTGTTCCTTCATCTCCCGAGCTGAAACAACATATATCTTCCCATTTACCCAGTCAGTGTAATTTTGTATGCCAACTTCACATCACACTGGCCCTGCGCCACAGGACACAGATACTTTTTTTTGAGGCTTCATTTAATACAGTCCCCCACTCCTGCCATTTACTCCCCGGTGAGTGGAGCACATGATACATGCTTTCTCCACCCCATACTGTAGACAACATTCATCCAGACGTAAGGCAGTGTAACCCACATATGGGACAAATCCTTTTTTTTTGGGCACACCACACTCCTTACATGCAGTGTAGGGGTACACGGCCCCTAAATATATAGAGAAAAACAAAGAAATTTACCTTTTTCTTCGGTGAGCTTCCCCCTTGCCTTGGCCGCACTCAGCTTTTTGGAGAGCAGCACGCGTGCTTTCTTCTCTCCCTTCAGTTCTGAGTAGGGGCGTGTAGCCTCGTATTTCTTAAGAAAGAAAGACAAATCATACAATACACTCATCTGTTTATTTTTTTTGAACATACTTTCCCCCCACCCCCTTTCCAGTATGGTAAACGTGGGTAACATCGGTGACATACCGACCATGTTACCCAAAGGTTCCTCACATGTCAAGTGCTCTGTCCTTTACCACTACTTAGTGTGCGTTTGAAAAAAAAAAGTTTAAAAAATAATCAGAGAAAAAAATATATATACAGCACACCCAATGAAAAATGTGTAACAAGGAAAACGTTGTGCCTTCGCGGGGGGGGGGATTTTTCAACATTCAGCACGTCACCCACATTTACCCTACATTCCATACTTGTCTTGCCATTTCCACCCTCACTCCCCCCCCCCCATCCGCCTCCACGGCCCCTTTATACTCACAGCATTTGCAGCCGCCCTGTTGGCCTTGTGCAACTCTGGCCACTCCTGCTTGTTCTTTTCTAACCACTTCCTATGGTCCGCCCGGTTGGCCTGCTTCACCTCTTCCAACTGAGGGTTTTTCCTGGGCATCTGTGTTAAACAGAAAAAAAGACACCATGTTATCCTTCCTGTATGAAATACGGTGCACCCCCCCCCCCCCAAGTAGTGCATGAGAAACAATATTGGTGTGTAGGAATACCCCCGCAAAAAAGGCCCCCCCCCAAAAAAAAATGGGTAAAAAAGAAAAGGCCCTCCCCTGTCAATACCCCTAAAAAAAATGCCCCCCCTCACATGCTCCCCCCCCCCCCCCCCGGCCATACCAAATGAGCACTCCCTGACAGACAGTTTTATAATAGTTTACTTTCTAGGTCTGATGCGGTAGACAAGAGAGACCCCCACAGTAGACAAGAAACATCCCACCTTTTTTAGATACGAGACAGCCTTATAACATTATAGGTCTGATGCGGTAGACAAGAGAGACCCCACAGTAGACAAGAAACATCCCACCTTTTTTAGATACGAGACAGCCTTATAACATTATAGGTCTGATGCGGTAGACAAGAGAGACCCCCACAGTAGACAAGAAACATCCCACCTTTTTTAGATACGAGACAGCCGTATAATGTAGACACGAGAAGCACCAGCACATTAGGCTAATCCCGTCGACATACCTCATACCCAGCCCCCTATACGTTCAACACAGCATGGCATGCCGGATTTCTGCTTCCTGACATATGTATACACATTGTACAGCATCTTTCCTACCTGATTCATTCATGTTTTCGGTAATAAGTGTAAGAAAGGCATAATGTTACCGTGAAACGTATTGTTGACCGAATGGCGCTCCTGCGTAGTTATTGCTATACGATGTAGAGGTCGCTCCCATCCCTTCGTTCGGAAGCACTCCGCTAGATGGCAGCACTTTGCAGTATGTCTCGTGTCTACCGGGCACACTGTTCGATGAGGTTATGTCGTGTCTACAGCGATTGCTATGTCACAGTGTGTAGTTTCCACCGCCGCGCTCGTCTTTCCGGCAACATAACCAGACCGAATCCTGTTTATTATCGTCCCGTTCAATTGTATGTCCGGATGATAATAAACGGGATTTCATATACGCTTGGACGATAATAAACAGGATCCTGTTTATTATCGTGTGCTGCATATGTATCGATATATCGGGTGCAATCAAATATCTTTTGTTTCCCTTTTCAGAACTACCAGCAAAATGGAGTACGAGGAATTGTTCCACAGAAGTTGCAAAAGATGCCCGTGTAAAAGGCTGGAGATAGTGGTGGGGATAATGCAGTGCGTAGAGTGTGGCCACCTTGACACAGAGCACAACACGACACAAGGTAGTATATCACAGTTACACCGCCTACTATCCTGCCTTTTCATCATATGACTTCCTGAAATATACTTCCTACATTACTGTGCAATAATACAACTGTTTCTCCTTCCATTATTGCACAGAGCTACTGCCAGACATACTGTCCAAATTGGTGCTGCTGGGGAAAAGCAACGAGATGATCCTACGATACCTCAGACAGTTTGGGCTGTCCTTCAGGTATAGCATTAGGAGAACACTGCTCCATTCATTTTCATTAAATGTACAGCTGGCTTCTCCACACCTCTACACTTTTCCAAGTACCGTATTTCCCCGTGTATAAGCCCGGGCTTCTACAAGTACTAAGTGGCAAACTGACCCGGCTTATACACGGGGCAGGCTTATACTCGGGGCAGGCTTATACTCCTATACCTAAAGAAATGCTCTAATGCCTTTACATAATTTCCAGAATTATCTACTATTACGACATATTGATGGCAATATTTTCAACAATTTGGTGACCAATTCAAGCTTTATTTCTCTTAAAAATTGAAGGAAAAATAGTCAAGTGGCAAGCAGTCAATCTTTATTTCTTTTTTTCCCAATTGCCAGCCTCAGTACTTTGAAAAGGCGGCTAAAACAGTTTGGCATCACCAGGACAGTACCGCTGGAGCCGGAAACCGTCCTAAATCTAGTGCAGGTGTGTAACATTACAGTCAACTGTATTCCTTTTCATCCATATCCTTTTCCTACCTGAGCATAGCACAAATAAACAGAGCAAACTTATATCACAATATTAATTTGTCATGACGTCATGTAGTACTATGTCATGCTGTTTTATTAATACTGTTAACACTAAACCAAGTATATGAATATTGTTTCCGGTATAACCATAGAATGCTCAGGAGAAGTGTCAGGAGACAGCAGGCTACAGACGCGTGACAAGGATTATCAGAGACAAATTCAACGTGGCAATAAAAAGGTATTTCTCCCAACTTTGGCGTGCTGCAATGAAATATTATTTTCGTCCATATACCAACCTACATCTCCAGAACCCTTTGTTATACCGTATGAATCATAAAATCGGTGGACTGTATCGTGTCTACCGCGGGATGCTTGGTGCAATACTGTGTACTGTACACCGCAGAATACTAAATAACAGAGTGAGTGAAAAAATAAATTCTTTCCAAATAGGGACGATGTCATGGCAGCGGCCAGGGTGCTGGACCCGGAAGCCGGGGAGAGGAGGAAGGGAAAGAAGTTTGTACGGCGCATCTTTCAGTCACCGGTATGTACAGTATAGCTAACATAATATGACATGGGAATAACATAGAACGTTCCATTATTTGCTACGACATGTAAATGTACGTTATAATACAAAGTTCCATCCCTTTTATACAGGGGCCCAATGACTGCTGGTCAATCGATGGCCATGACAAACTGGCTACGTATGGGATTTATATACACGGAGCGATAGACTGCTTTTCACGGAGGGTGCTCTGGTGCACAACATATACCACTAACAAAAATCCAAACTTCGTGGTCAAACTATTTGCGGACACCATACAGAAGTTGGAAGGTATGTATACTTTTCCTTACAATATTATGTTCACTGTGTGTCCGCCATAACACTTGACCCGTACACACAAAATACATGTTATACTGTAACACAGGGAAACATGGGAAACCGGATGAAACCTAATGCAAGGTTTTATTTTTCTTCTTTTAAACAGTTGTGCCGAACAGAGCAAGGTTCGACCCGGGTACGGAGAACACGCTCAGCATAGAATTGCAGATGTTCCTGAGGCGTAATGGGACGGACGTAGCGTCGGAGCGACCGGCAGTGGTGGACAAGTCCAAATTGAACCAAGTAAATTGTTTTTCCCACTTTATATAGCGTAAGGGCAGGAAAAAAAATAATATCAATGTCTACAACATGTTCCTTCCTAACTATTATACTGTGCCTCTTTTGTGTTATTTCTACAGAAAATCGAGTGCTTTTGGTCCGGCATGTACAGGCATGTCACGTATGGCCTACACCAGCAGTTCACACAAATGTTGCGAGATGGGCTGCCTGTCGACGTACAAGAAAACCGGTATGAAACTTGTATATTACCACGAAAAAATATGAAACAGCATGTCTTTTATGTATCAAAGAAAAGAGTTTAATTTTTTAATGAAAAACAGCAGTCCCATTGACTAAACCAAACAACGCCGTATTTCACCCACCCGTGAACCCGTGAAAAAACCAATGGCCGTAATACGGCCCTGTGACGTCATCAAAATGGTGCTTAATTTACATTTGAAGGGGATATAATTAGGCTATCATAGGCCCTCCCCCCATCACAATTTTCGTATTTTAAATCGAAAATGATAAAAAATTAACACAAAGGCACACTCATTTCAAGTCTGTTGACCGGTGTGCCACATTTCGCTCGGCGTATGGCCTCGTGAAATACGGCCCAAGGTCAAATGGTGAAACAACCCGGCCAACAGACTTAAATGAGTGTGTCTTTGTGTATGTATTTCATTTTGTGTAACGCACCCATGCTTTGTTTCACCTGCACAGAGACGCGTTCATTTACGTCTACCTCCCATTGGTAAAGCGGCAGGTAGACGACTACATTCGTGACTGGAACCTTCACAAGATTCGCCAACAGAAAGGCGTGAGTCTGCCATGTGGAGGATGTCCAGACGACATGTATAACCATCCTGATCTTTTCGGTAAGCCCGTATACATGAATTTCTCTGTTTCCCTTCCCATGTTGTTAAGCTATTTGACCTCTGTATGTGCTCGGCCGTTGAACTGTTTGTCACCAAATAATTGGACATGTGATATATGTAATTTTTTTTCTTATTTAAAATTTGACAGGGGGCGAGCAGTGTGGGTATCATTACGGTGTTGAGGCGGCAGATGACATGGAATTCGCGGCAGAGTACCATGAGATAGCAGACCACTTTGAAGACATTGTACCGGCACAGTTTAGGGCAGAGGCAGACGAATTCCTGAACCAGAACAACATGGTGTTGTGCATGCAGAATGCCCAAGCTATTTTTCTAGCTTTGTGTGATCGTTAAATATAATGTGTAGAACATGTCGATGCAATGTAAATAAAAGTACAGAGAGCATGTGAAATAGAAAAAAAAAGTTTCAGATGGTATAATCATATAACGTGTAGCACATGTCGATGCAATGTAAATAAAAGTAGACCGAGCATGTGATATTGTACAAAAAAAATTTCCCAATTGTATCATGATTTGACTATATTATTTTTATGAAATGGTTCACTTCTGTGTGTAACTAATAAAGTGTCATGGAACAGTAGACAAATGCACATAATTTTTCCTGCCCTCACTGAATACACTAGTCTATCTTACGCTTCACCACGCTGGCTTCTGCCCGTAGTAGGCCTCCTCGTCGAAGAGAGAACCTATTACTTTCCCCAATTCCTTGGCTTCCGGCCGCTCCTCTGGCTTCCAGCTGAGAGCCATCTGTGTGACGGGTAGGAGGGCAGGGGCCACCTTCTTAATTCCTTTCGGAAAGCCTTCAGCAGCCATGGCATTCTTCACGTCTTGCCTCATGGGATAGTTCAGTGCTCCGTTGTTCGCATTTTCTACAATTATTAAGGCGGTTGCGTACACATCTACAGAGGTTTGCCTCTTCAGTTTCGACCCGTTGTACACTTCGGGGGCCATGTACGCGAAGGTACCCGCTCCCGGGCCGCCCCCGAAGTTTGTGGCATAGGTGCGCTCCTCACGAGCGCTCTGCTTTATGCGGGCGATACTGAAATCTAGCAGCTTCACCTCGTAGTTTGGCGATATCATAATATTCCCTGGTTTGACGTCTGAGTGAACGACGGGGATGCTGTGCAGGTAGTTCAGAGCCAGGCACAGCTGCTGCATTACGAACATGCTGTCGTCTAATTTCAGCACTTCCTCCTGTCAGAATGAGAGACAATCAGCTCCTGTCATAAGGGTTACACAGAGTACTACATCCAGCCGCAAATCAAGACGAGTTGTAATGTAATTGGCACACCGCTGATTCGGTCTCCACATGCTGCCGACAAATAAAAAACAGGACGAGCCATGTACTTGGTACGTCAAAGGATGTATCGTGACTACATGCTGCCGACAAATAATAAACAGGACGAGCCATGTACTTGGTACGTCTAAGGATGTATCGTGACTACATGCTGCCGACAAATAATAAACAGGACGACCCATGTACTTAGTACGTACAGGGATGTATCGTGACTACATGTTGCCGACAAATAATAAACAGGACGACCCATGTACTTAGTACGTACAGGGATGTATCGTGACTACATGTTGCCGACAAATAATAAACAGGACGACCCATGTACTTAGTACGTACAGGGATGTATCGTGACTACATGTTGCCGACAAATAATAAACAGGACGCGCAATGAACCATATAACGCGGGACAACCCATATCATGGCGACAGTGCGGAAAGTGCAGTGTCACTTGAAATATGGTACTCACTTTGGCCTTGATGGTCTTCATTTTCCGCATTTTCTCGTAGATGCGCGCCAGATTTCTGCCGTTGCACAATTCCATGACGATATGTATCTCATCTTCCAGTTGGCATACGGCCAGCAATCGAATAAGATTGCGGTGACGCATCTTTCTGTATGGTAAAGAAAAGGGGTTATTTTTCTAAAGGACTAGTAACATGCATATGGTATTAAAGGTGGAACACAATGGAAAGCACGGGCATATATTTGTTATTCAGTTTGTTTACTATGACACAGCGGGGAGAAAAGAACAGTGAACAAAGTGGTTTATTATCGTACTCACCCTGCAATGTTTATCTCTGCCAAGAATATGTCGACCGAGTGACTCGTCTTAATGGTTTTTACAGCAACTGGTCCAAAAAAATCACCTCGGTACACCGCTCCAAAGTTGCCTCCGCCAATTTTGCTCGCGTAGTGGACCGTGTAGTCTTTTGGTTCTATGAACTGGAGTCCGGACTCTGAAAAATAAAAAAAGTGAAGACAGCTTGTATGATAGGTATAAAGTGTACTGTCTCTCCATGTTGGTTTCATTATTTTAATTTTGGCCACTAAAAGAAAGAAGGAAAAGATTAACTTTACCCTTCTAGTATCAAGTAAAAATAAAATGTATATCATATAACACAGTACTATGCTACATTGTAAACACCTTACAGCGTCTCACCTTGGAAGAGATTTGAGCACTTCAGCACGTTCACCCGGCTGATGTACCCCTGCAACACAACTTCATCCTCCCCCATATAGCTGAGCTTACACGTGTAGCGTCCGGGGGGGACCAATATGAACGGGTCCGTCAAACCCAGGAAGCGCTCCTCCCCCTCCTCCAACGCAAACCATTCGTATACCAGGTCCTTGCTCAGGAAGGGATACGCCACCACCCCTATGTAGGTCGTCTCTAATGTTGTGTATACCTGATATGGCGACTGCCATAACAGGGTCATACCTGTTACAATAAAATAATAGAAATTGTGCTACAACAACAGAAAGAGGGGCCATTTAAAAATATTAGCAAGTTTGAATAATTGTTGAATCAACATCGAATAAAGATTGGTAAACATTTATCCATCTTTGTTCAACCTCCTGTGCCCACTGGGTTACAGGGCATCATACAGAAGGGAGAATTCCCACATGTTGCTGTGGGTAAAATAAAGTATTTAACATAGGATAGCAATGCCGGTTGCATCTGTGTATACAGGGGGTGGGGGTCCTCTACACACACACCATCACCTAGTTCATCGGAATGGGAACTTTTTTCTCAATCAAATGAATGAACAGCCGAACAAGTTATTCATGTACGAAAAATTCTGCTCCTTCTAAACCATTTTTGTGTAAAAAAGCACCTTCTAATCAGGTATTATTACTATAGAAATGTAGAGAAAAAATCTTGGCATAGCAAATCTGCTCTTTAAAACAGTCTGCTCCTTATTACCATCTTCCTCATATCGAGATTTCACTGTAGAGGTGTAAATCTTCCTACCTTCGTCCTCAGCCATATCCGGCCACGCGTTATCCTGTGCGACGGACCGGGGGACTCTAACACCATCTTCCAAGTGCATCTCGATTTTATATATGTCCGTTTCCCCTGATACAAAATAAAACTTCTGTTATGCTGTATGACAGCAGGAATATCTTACATTTTCCAACAGCTTCAAATAAATAGACACTTGAATAATTAAGTGTGAAATTTTGTTGCAGAAAATCTACTTTTTTCCTATACATTTTGGCTCCTGCGTTAAGAAAATTAAAAATTTAAAAAAAAACGCCCTACTGAAATTTTTCTCTGCTTTGGGATGAGAAACCAGACTTTTTTTTTGGAGTGGCCTTGATATGTCATGGAAAAGGTAAAAAAAGACATAAAAGTTATGGTACCTTTCACCAGCTTGGCCAGCAGGTAGTTGTGATCCGGGTTTCTCGACTTCCACGGGATGTAGGGCCCGACCACTTCGTCTGTGTCTGTCAAATATTGTAGAGCAAAGGCGGTGACGGCAGTCCCGATCTCTTCCTGTGCATAGTTGTCTGGAGGGGCCATCGTGCTAATCTTCCTTCTCGCTACAAAGTGAAAGGTGAACAAAATATACACAGGAAAAATTGTCTCATGTAACATTGTAAGGAATGTACGTGAAAGGAAGTCAAAGCTATGTAGTACTATAATATCTCTGCCTGATCAAGAAAAAAGGACGTAAAGTTTATCACATAGCAATTTATTCCATGTGTCTCTTTGTAATATTTTTCGGGTTTCTTTACCAAATTAAAAGAAGAATGAGAAAGGAACTTGCAACAAATAACAGGGAAAATCAGTTGAACGTGACAAAACATGAACACAACCAAATATTATATCACCTCACCTTCTGGCGCTTGGGGTAAATCCTGCACAGATTGGGAACAGAAAAAACACTCATTTTTGCTGTCCAAGTACGTCATATGTTTCATACAGAATGAGGAAAGAGGACATATTTTTTGTTTTGTTTTTATTTTACAGGGTACAAAGAAACAGGATTTTTGCCGGTACTCACCTTCTCCTCCTCCTGTGTTCTGGGCCTTTTTTTCCCTTCATACGAGTGAGTGGAATCAGGTGGAGGTGGTGGGGAGGAACTTCCTGCTGGCCTTTTTTTCCCTTCAGACGAGTGAGTGGGATCAGGTGGAGGTGGGGTGGAGGAACTTCCTGCTGCGGAAGAAGGGACTTTGGTGTTTCTCTTGGCAGAGCGTTCTGTGTCTTCTTTTCCAGCACTTCCCGTTGTGGCAGTTTTCTTTCGGCGAGACGGAATGTTGACTGGGGGTAAATCAAAGCTACGCTCGGTGTCCGACTCGTGTGTCCTCCTTACCTCACTCAACAGAGAGTCCTCCTCCTCCTGTAAAATTTTTTGGGTAGTTCAATTAAAATGCAGTTCCTACTACATTAAAAGCACAGGTAGTACTTTTGATGAAAGTAAGAAGACTGGATGGTAAAAGCACCCAAAAAATTGAAGGATGTAATGTATTATATTTCCACTATGTACTATGTGCTAAGGCCGAAGAGAACAGTTCATGTACGCTGTATGTATTAGAAGAAGGGAGAAGTGGCTTACAGAGGACACCTCGTTCTTCTTGGTGGGGACAAAGTACCCCTTTCCGTTCTTTAATAACGTTTGGACCTCCCGATCGTTGTTGACCTCCGGCCCTTTTAGTCCGCCCAGGAGCAAGGCCGAGTGAGATTTGCTCAGGGTGTCGTAGGACACCATAGCGAAGACGCGGGCACAGCGGTCACGAAGTCCCTTGAACGTGACTTCTTCGTCCGGTTGGAATTCGATCTGGAAGAACACCGGTGTGACCATCAGGTACAATATAAACACAGAAAGAACGTGAGATGGTACTACATTACACCAGGCATTGCATTATGTTACATGACATAACTTGTTGTGCTACGTTGAGTCGGCTAATTAGGGGATGTATCGCGTGTACATTCGGCCGATAATAAACAGGACGCGCCATGTGCTGGGCAGGATAACGGATGTGCCGTGTCTACCACATGCCAATAATAAACAGGATGTATCATGTCTATATACCTAGAAATAATAAACAGGACGCGCCATGCGCTGGGCAGGATAAAGGATGTGCCGTGTCTACCACATGCCAATAATAAACAGGATGTATCATGTCTATATACCTAGAAATAATAAACAGGACGCGCCATGCGCTGGGCAGGATAAAGGATGTGCCGTGTCTACCACATGCCAATAATAAACAGGATGTATCATGTCTATATACCGAGAAATAATAAACAGGACGCGCCATGCGCTGGGCAGGCTAAAGGATGTGCCGTGTCTATCACATGCCAATAATAAACAGGATGTATAATGTCTAAATAAAGAGAAATAATAAACAGGACGCGCCATGTGTGTATGAAATGCTGACGACCAACAGGACTGCTGTCCCCATATACAGCACTGGCGACGGGCGTCACAAGGATGAACATGGAAAAAAAGTGATGCGGGCTAAAGGTCGAGTGAACAGTTCTGTTCATTCTACAAAACTTTTGTTCGTTGCTGGTTGTGTTTATTTCATCAGCTTATTATTTATAATGAGTTTATGTGAAATATGGTAAAGGGAATAGTCATAATATGTTTGCTACACTTACACTGACAGTCTGGATTCCACGCCTGTCCTTTTTGGCACGGTTACCCCAGACACCCCGGACCTTGACTCTTTCCCCCCGCGTTATTTCGAAAAGCTGTCAGAGAATGAGAAAGAAAGAATGGAAGAATGCAGTATGAGAGAAAGGACCTGGTTACAGTACATACGAAAAATGGGTTATAAATAGTCTACATGTATCAGAATGCTAACATGAAAATAGAAGTGGCATATAACATACAGAAAAAATGAAAAGCATGTATATACGGTACTGTATAGCCCTATATAGTATCAAAGTAGGCTTCATACTAACCCGGCGCACCGGAACCTTCTTCTCTACAGGCGTGGCAGGGATGTTCCGCAATAGGACTTTCCTTTTTTTCCCCACCTTTTCCATCTCGTTCAGCAATTTTGCTCCTGTAACATGTGATTCACTTTGTTGTACTGCGTGTGTCAAACAGATGGTAAAAGGAGAGGAATGGGACAATAAATTTTCAAATGGCATGTTAGAAGGGGAAAGGAGGGGTGACAAAAGGCCTGAAAATAATGTAGGTCATAATGTGTTATACGGTATACTTACTGGGTACATCGGGCACCTTGTGCAAACCTGCACCATGGCCACAATCTATGCAGTCGTGACAGCCTTCCACAACTGTAAATAGTCCGCACTCACATTCAGGCATACTGCACTGGCCCATTTTCTCCTGCAGAAAAAAATACACGTATTATGTCTGGCAAATAATACAGTAGAACAACATACGAAAAATATTACAAAATAAGATGGTATAAGTAGGTGAAGGGGATATACAGTACTATGACATGGACTATATTCCTGTGTGTACTACCTGGGCCAAATTTATCTCTTCTACCGTAACAGAAGAAACAGGAAGTAGGAAAAAGTGTGGCTGTTGGGAGGGATGTTGAGTGTGTACTATATACGATAATAAACAGGACTACATGTAGTAAAATTGTGATAATATTTTGGTGGCAGTGGAAAGGTACATTGAGGTGTTAACACAGCTGTATGACAGTATGAACTTGCATTACTGAAACTTTATTCTGTTTGTAACATAGGAAAGGTGTATGATACTTACATGGCGACGGGCCATGTGAGGGGCGCAGTTGTTGCAGTAATGTGTGCCTTTTTGCGAGGAGAATTGAGTACAGAAGCACCCACTTTCCACACACTTCCCCCGTGTCACTCCCTCGTGGTCCACTGGAAAGGCAAAAAGATATATTTTTTATCGCGGGTACATTCTGCCGATAATAAACAGGATGCGCCATGTGCTGGCGAGTGAAAGGGATGTGCCGTGTATATGAAATGGGAAAAATAAACAGGATGTATGATGTCTATATACCGAGAAAAAATAAACAATACACATTAGCATACAAAGCTGTGTGTTGAAAATACTGACGGGGGTGCCAGTGTGTTAGTTGTGTATACTACTACCACGTGCGTGAAAACAGCAGGCGTGTTCATTTCATAACGGGCGATAATGGGTGGATTAGCATGAAATGCTACAGGCTACCACATAGTTCAATACAAAATAAAGTACTGCACACGTTACGTGAAACACAGTGTATGAAACTTACTTTAAAGTCTTGCAGGTGCTGGTAGAACAGCAAGAAAAGGATTGCAGTTATGATCCAAAAGCTTGTCCCTGGTACACGCCACGCGGAATCGCACCACTCACGCCGGAAGTGAATACTTTGTTTAAGCTGAGACCGTGCAGCCGCTGCTGATAATAAACAGGACGCCCCGCATCGCTTTCATCCCACGGGCAAAATAAATTGAAAAATAGCTGGAGAAAGTGTATTAGTTGTATTGTAAGATCAAGTGCACGGTATTATAAGACATATGAATCGAGGTTGCAGTAAGGTAATAAGGGGGAAGGGGCATCCGAACAGCAGGAAATTGCGAACTACGTTCTGCGTATATCATATCATTACGCCCCGCCGACAACCAATGAAATGCCGGCTCTCTTGACACAGCGGCATGCTGTTCTGCCGCAGGGCGGTATGGCGGAAATTGACAGTTGACAGCGCCAATTTTCGTACTTGACAGTTGACAGCAACTTTTTTTCATGTTTTTCAAAAATGAAAAAAAAAATATTTGTGAAAAAAAATTAAATTTTTTTTTTTCGCCTGTTTTTTCAGGTGAAATTTTTTTTTTTTTTCATAACAGTGTTTTTTTGGGCGTGAGCCTTGTCGGCCACCGTACAAAAGACTGCTGGACAACTCACATAGACATATTTTCCACCATGGGTTCGAATCCCACCAAGTGCAACCATGATTTTACTTTATTTTCAATCATGTTCGAAAGTAGGCTCATATGAATGTCCAGTCATAAAAATACCACATAATTAATGATAGAGTTTCTAGAAAAGGTATTATCATTATGATTTCTTTTTTTATTATGATACAATGTATGACTATGATCTACAGAAAATTCTCATGTTTATAACACAGGAATATTTCATTGATAGTTTTTTGTCTTTATTACAGGTTATGTTACAATTTCCCTTTATATTTCATTGGTAGTGAGAGGTTCTAATTCGTGTTGTATGTGTTGTATGCCATGCAACACAGGGCGTCCTCTGTGGCATTTAGCACTACAACGTCTGTGTTTAATGAGCTACGTCGGGTTGACTAAAGGTGCCTACTATGTGACTGCAGAGGGGTTTTCGGCGACTTGGCGACCTGGTCTGTTTTCCAGGCGACTTTTCGACCTGGTACAATAATAAAAGCGACCTGGCGACTTTTGGAAAACTTTGACTATAGCATAAATGGTAAAAAAAAAGCGACTTTGTGACCTGGGCCCCTTAATTTCGGCGACTTTTCGACCTGAGGGGGGACCCCTCTGCACCCCCTACTATCCTCTGTATAATAGGGGTTGGGCAAATTCGGATATTTGCACCTCCAGTATGTACTCTATGCCATGTAACACAAGGCCTCCTCCATAGCCTAATGGTTAGAGCGATGGTCTTCAAATGGCAGGGTTTATCTATGCCTGGGTTCGAATCCCACTGAGGCCAGGGTTTTAAGAAGGAAGGAACCTACAAAACCTCCTCCGGAGATTATTTGAAAAAACCTCCGCTCAGGGGCCTAAAAACCTCCGCTCAGGGCCTCCATAACCTCCGCTCAGGTTGTGTAAAATCTCCTTGTAGGAGACTATGAAAATAAACCTACAGTGAGAACAATAGGCCGGACACATGAGCGGAGTATAAGTACACATAAACTATGTTGAATTGACATAAGCCGTTTTGTTCAAGTCTATGAGCATATTATTACTCACACGTCTAGTAAGACCACCTGAACTATGGACTTTATTAGTACTCAAACTATTCCAAATTTCATTACGAACAAACTTTTATCAAAATAATTATCATACAGCAGGGCTGTCCATCTTGAAATGTTGTCAAATCCTACATCCTACCATATGGGCTTAAATGCGTTGCGTTTTTTAGAAAAATATATCTCTAGATCAAGCTATACTGCTGTAGGGGCACCAATGAAGTGGTCTGCCCTATAGACTCCCAGACTGACATGTACAAGGTTACCAGGTTATCAGTAGGAGCCGGATTGGTATACTGGTAGCATGGGTTCAAATCCCACATATGGTGAAACACTTTTCACCTTGTACCTTTACACTGGCACCAGATGTCTGCATTGCCCGGACCCGGGGAGCCACGCTTCTGAGAAAGGTGGTATGTCAGTCCCTTGGATGCCTAATGGTGTAGAGTTCCCAGTATAGATGCATTGACTGATCCCCTGTGCGCCATTGGTCATGCTTGGAACTGATGGGGGCAGTATAGGAGCACCAATGAAGTGCTATATCTTTTCGTACATTTGTTGTTCCCTTTAGTCATCTATTATGACCGAGCCAGAGGAGCGTGATCATTTTCAGGAGTTTTGGTCAATAAAACTATCAAAAAAAAGAAATATGTATATGTAAATCCAAGAAAGGATGTCAAATACTATGTCTAGGTGCCCATACAATCCTGTATTTAAAGAAATAGAAATTGTTTGAATAAATTCATTGCAACCGTAGGAAAGTATTTCAGGGAGAGAAATTAAATAAAAACACAACTATAACAGTTTGATTTTATTTTATTTTATTCATCCACTTTTATAACATTTTCAACACTGACTCCAGACAATTCCAAGAACTTTTCTTTTTGGGGCGCACCAATGGTGAAATCCTCAACAGCAGATTCTGTACAATACAGCCATATCCTTGAACCAACCTCGAACTCACATCAGATTGTCCTTTACGGCCCATCGTAGTTCAGTTGGGCCTGGAGGTAGACTCGGAAATCATAAGTCTCTGTGTTACCAGAGATTTTGAAGCCACCCACAGTGATTTATACGTCTTTGAAGAGAGAATGCGCAAAGTTGTTCACTGGTGCCACCATGCCAGTTAGTCGAAAATATCGCCAGTTGGTCGAAAATATCCCTCTTTGTGCGTCGAGCTTTCTTACTAGGATGACACCATTGTGCAGCAGGGTCTTTCTCAAAGTCTTGAATATGGGTGTTGCACCACGCATTAGACCCAGGAGCACGCCACCGATACCATGACCACCCTGGTATGGTGTACCGCTGTAGACGGTCACGCCTTTCCCACATCAAGCTCTGTAGTACTCACCGTAACCGTAACTGGTCGTCCTACCGCCAGCACTGGTCGAAAAGTATGGTGGTCGTTGTCGAAGCATGCCGGTTGACGAACTAGTGCTCTGTTGGTCATAGATGAAGTGTCACCATTACTTCTCCTCTCAAGAATGGTATCGGTTCACTCGTTCTGTCTTTTAAGTATATACCAATTGAATCCAACCTCTGCGACTTGAGCGGGAAGTACTCTAAGGGTGGAAAACTGACTGCCTGTATACCGCTCGTGTCCACCCCGCTCCAGTTGACACAACGTAGCAGGGGGACTTGCATGTCGCCCACTCTTCTGTCTTGGATGGCGTCCGTGAACATGCAGACAGAGTACACATCACCGAAGAGGTCCATGGTGTAGACACCAGACGTGGTCTTTGTGAAGAATGTCTTGGCATCGAAACCTAGTATGTGTGCCAGATGTTTGGTGAGTGACACACATGTTCCTCCGAACTTTGACGGTGACACGTCTTGTCGTCGAATGGTAGAGGAATAATTTCATATGTTATATGATGAAGATATGATCGTCCGAGTCGTCCCTCAGCAGACTGTTCAAGTGTCGGACGAGCTCAGAGTTGTCTCGAGTGAAGAAGGGGGGTATGTGAAATATGTTCGGTAGAAGCGAGCGGACAAAAGTGGTTTTCTCCATGTGCCGCACCAGGCCATGGGCTAGTGTCCGTAGTTTTCGTTGTCTCCTGGAAGTGACCATGGCTACTTGAGGCTCCGACACCTCGGTGGTGTTGCGCGACAGTGGATTTTGACTCCAGCCCCAAACGGTTGCAACTACTTGTTCCTGTATCTCCGAGTCCAACTCTTGCTCCACCGTGCACGATAACTTGGGCATCGTCTCTTGCTCTTTGTCTGTAGCCAACAGGTTCATGCTCTTTATAATCTTATCCATATCCATGACTCGATTGATTCTACCCCAGTCAATGTCAGGGACTTGCTCCTTCTTGAAGGTCTTCTTTGCCAAGGCACGCCTGGCTTCTGCCAACGCTGTCTTTGTTCGCAATGGGACCACCATCACCAGGTCATCATCCCTCACATTGATCCACTTTGTGGGTAGAATGATCCCGCTGAGCGACACTTCTAGATCCTCCCCCAAGGTCAATGGTGACTCAAAATGGGTCTGGACAGAGGACAAAGTGTTGTTGGGGTAGTACTCCATTAAGCTGTTGCTTGGAAGTGTGATGTTCAAGTCTCAAAGTGACTCGGTGGTCTGTCCACCGACTTGCGAAATTGACTGACGTCAGTCAGTAGATCGATGATGTTGATACCGGTGCAGGACATCGGTTTACCACCCATTGTCGACAGGTCCCTGCATTCGTCCCACTCTGCCAGCTTCGATTCTTGCAGTCTGTGGAATTAACTTGGTTGTTTTAGTCTGAGTCTTCATTAGAACCTGCCCAGCAGGGGCTTGAGCAGTACTGTATCGGGTGTCGGTGTGTCCCGGCTCCCCTTGGATACCACCCTGGGCCTAGTGGTTGGCCGTGGGTCACTTGATGAGGAACTGGAGTTTGTTAAGCACCTTCCTTTAGCGAACCATCTTTTCTCGTGACTTGAGGTTGAGGTCGCTCAAGATGTGATCGAAGTCTCTGTTGGGGATCTGCAGGACCTCGAGGAGCGCAATATCGGGAAGAAGTGAGCGCTGAGCTTTCTCATAGAAGTGAGCGGCTCCCACGTCGAGAGTAGGTGGAGTGGGGGCGGTCTCACCAACACCAGCATGAGTGAGGTCGACACTGGGACCTCCGAGTCCTGGGTTGCCGCTGCTGACCGCCTACAACAACACCGCTGCTGCTGCCGGTGTGGCACCAGATATAGAAGACAGAGGAGCGATAGCAAGCCCAGCTGGAGTCCCAGCAGAGTCGAGAGTAGTAGCAAAAGGACCGACCACATCTTGGTTGTGTGGCCTCTGTCCTACTAGCTTGGGATTGACCAGTGCCAGTCACTTGTAGGACATGGTGCCATCGAATGAGTGTTGCTATATTCGTAGAATGCTTTTTATAAGAGGTAGTGCCATCCCGATGAGAGCCGGAATGAAAAATACAGCTGTTTGCAGCAGCGCAGATCTCTTCAGCTTGTTCAAGGTCCCTCTTTTGGCGACGAGCCGGAGAGTGGCTGCTGCTTTTTCTGGTTTGGTCCTTTGGTTCTGTGAGAGGTGCAAGAGGTTCTGACAGAGTTCACTCAACGTTAGGATGAAGTCATCGCTCCCAGACTCGATCAAGTGCTTACACATCTGGGGGGTGCATTAGCCAAGTGTTTCAGAGTGTGGTAGTGTCTCTTGAGCCGTCGGGTTGCAAATGTCCGTTTTTTTTCTCCTTTCATTTCGGAAAGAAGACAATCTGATTGTGTGGTGTGGTGACCGAGGACCTGAACCTCAGCTTTTTGTAGTATCAATATTTCTTTCAAGTCGAGCTGCCATTGCTGTGTCTGTTAGCTGCAGCAAGAACACAGAGTCTATTTCGGGAGTCATGTTAGAGTCATCATATGGAGGGTTGTGTCTGTAGGCATCTGCTAGTCTGCTGCCAACAGTACTGTAGTACTCATTGATGTAATCTGCAGTTAGACATGAAGGTATGTCAAGGCCATCTTCATCTACTAGTCTGATTGTGGAAGTGGTGTTTAAGGCATGTGGCTCGAATTTCTTGAGTCCCTGTTTCACATTGAAATTCAGTTCACGCTACATGCACTGTAAAAAGTTGTTGTTCCTGCACAGCAAAATGTCCTGTAGCTATACAGTACTTTTGCTGTAAAAAAGCAATACAGTAAATTTTACTGTACATGTACATTTCTGTTGCTGTAGATGCAGCTTACAGTAGTGAGTTGCACTTCCTCTGTACTAGGTACACGGGGGGTCTTTGGGTCGATCCGTGGTCTAGCCACCTCTCAATGTGTTGCATACTAAATGGTCACAAGCAATTTAACATCAGGCTCTATGGGCCTGGTCTATAGTTGTCATTATATAGTAAACAATCTAGGTGTTATACAATAATGTCTGCATGTTGCTGAAGGTGCAAAATATGTGAGCCATGCTGCAGGCCTTATACCAACAATTGTTATTGACTGCCACTTTGGCAGTTTTGGCTTGTTTGAGGCAGGCTGAATACAATATGAGACAACCGCAATAAGAGATCTAAATATATATATATATATAATGGACTGGCCAGGTGGCTGCATGGTCACATAAGCTACCTACTACATGCGTGTGTATGCCAACTCAACTGGTTGCACTTGCTTCCACAACCCTCTATGTTCTAATTGATTTCTCCACTAGCCTCTTTTTTCACTTTAAAAGAATTCTTTACATTTACGATGTCTCAAGTACATGTTTTGTCATTATTGCAGCCCTTCACAATGCAAAAGACCTAAATCGACAACGTGGGCTATCTTGAAAAAGAATAGAAAGACCTGCAGTCTAAGGTGTGCAGCATTAAGAGTAGCTTTATTCCAGACTACTAGATATGTTACCATTACATTACTACTAAGAATGGCACCAACAGACTTTATCATAGCTTGTTATAGCTTATTCCGAGAAAATTCTCAGTACAGAACACTTATTAATCTATGTAGTCAAATTTAAAGATAAAAGTAAATTGTGTGTTACAGGTAAATAATAATTGTGTTCACACTTCTTGATATCCTTATTCCAGTTTCTTATGATTGTTTGTGTTGCAGCTTCAACAAGAGAGAAACAACCAAGGAAAGTTTCACGCAACTGAAAAATGCCATACAAAACAGTTCCTCCCTGGAGAACCTAGAGTAAGTGCTTACCATATTGGAAATGTTTACGCCACTTTGTTATGAATATCTTTGTATTTATTCCAAATGATGATATAGTATTCTACTTTTAAAGCACTGTAAACTATCAATAATGCAATATAACAGCTGCAATATGTTGTTGATACAATATAATATTTTTTCAAGAATCGTTGGAATGCCTTCAGATTGTGTCAAAGCCCTTGCAAAATTTATTGTAAGGCAGAACCACTTAGAGAGCATCAGGTAATGTTCACTTTCATCACATTAAATCTATGCGTTTTAGCTTTGAGTTGAATGAATTAAAGTGGATACATCCAATTTTTATAAAATTCTAAATTCTACTCAACGTTGTTCCAAATACTAAAATCAGAGCAACATGATAAGAAATGAGCATGAATGGAATAGGTAGGAAGAATAATATTGGTCAACACCCTGGATCAATTTTAAGAAGTTTGAATTTTCAAATATTTCATTAACTACACAACACATGTCAATGTGTGTTTCTAATTGATCCAAAACATTTAACTCACTTCACAACAGATAATAACCAAGATTCAGCAGCATTTTATCAAATGCATCTATCTAAACGTATATCTCAGTATCAATGTTTATCAATTGCAGATTCAAAGGACCAACTGGAAGAGCATGTCTGGAGGTTGTCAAAAGGTGAAATAATTTAGTTTTGATTTAGTATGGTCACGATATGAATGATATATTTTGCAACATCTGAATGATAACTTTGGATGATTAACATCATTCTAATAATTCTACATAATTCCTCATGGGTGAATTGAGTTGATACTCAGTTATAGCAGTGTATAAATATGTCTATATTGATGTTGCAGTAACACGCCAATGGTCTATCAGTTAAGCAATGGTAGGTACAATCTATTCCCATATGACCGTCATTTTAAGCAAATAGGATAGAATCACCATGAATCAGATACCTGCTTTGAGTCTAAACCTGGATGTATACATCCTCTCCTTTTGTTCTTTCTTAGAAATATATGTCATACGTCACATATGTATCAACCCTATAAATGCATCTTTCGTTATTCTCCCTATCCTTGGATCTCGGGACTGCCCGAACCCATGCAGGACTCATGGGTTAGTAGGCTTATGAGAAAACATTTTAGTGAATCTTTTCTTTATTTTGAATTATCAAGAACCCCCTAACCTGACTGTAAAACGTTTAAAATGATCTGATGTATATGGTCAGGTTAAAAATCTCGGGAAGATTTTCATCAGTGGTGCTAAATGTCGCAAAAATACCTTATATCTTTTATTCATTATCCCCCATTAGTCGTTCAGGGATCTTTTTTTCAGTTATATTTATGCCTTCCTGTTTTACCATATTGTAGATGGTCGGTAAAGACGTGGGTCGGATATTGTTGGCCAAAAATCTTAAAAACGCTGAACAATTTTGGACAAAAAAGGTTTCCCTGACACACGGCTATTGTTAAGGGGTGGGCTCTCTTCAAATAGCAATCTTTCAAAATACATGTATATCACTATTATCATTTTATGGCTATTGGATTATCATTTAGGAAACTTATGTTTACATTTAATTAGCTACACACATTTTGTTGGTAGATCTTAAACATTGAGCACTGCATGGGTTATCTTTTAAACAGTGCAGTTATATTTACACATATACAGTGATATATATATATATATATATATATATATATATATATATATATATATATATATATATATATATATATACATATATATATATGTGTGTGTGTGTGTAAAAGAATCGGGCTGCTTGATTAAATACAAATACAAGTGTTTGACGTAAGACGCATCAACCAAATGTAATTTAATTTAAATTAGATATGACACTCTCTCTTATTTAGACTGATCCCTCAGTCACCACTGAATTTCTATTTTATGGGTTGTGAGTATCTGCCAATTAGGCACCATGTCCAGGTAATTGCCTCTTTCTGTAGTTCTGTTCGGGAGATAATTGATAATCAAGTTCTAACCTACAATAATCATGTGTTGGGCAACCTATACATTGAGGCATCTGCTGCTTTATGTGTCATCACGTATCTGGCATAGGTGGAGTTGTGGGAATATCATAACTACATATTCTTTGATATCCATTTTCAGATAGGAGAACATTTCAACAAGCAGCTAAATGCCTCCAAGATGAAATGAGCGGTTTTCTTGATGAGTGAGTTGGATATTTTTAGTGTTGTTTTGAGTTTATATTTAAACATTAATTCAAATGCATTTAAACAAATGGTCCATACCCGGATGTTGATCTGATGTTTAGAGCAATGTTGAATTTTCATATGATCATACAGTATTCTTGGAAATGGAAATTGCTAATAAATCAATTGAATTGAAGGGACATTCCAGCAATTGAATTAATAAAGGTGTCTAGGGCAAGCCGAATGTGTAGACTTTCCTTATGCTGAGTTTATGGGCTCTAAACAAGAGTTTAGAGCTTTTAACCCAGGTTTAGAGTCCTTAAACTGGGTATGTAAGGGCCTGATCCTGGGTTTGGAGTAGTTAATCCAGGTACAAGGCCTTAAACCCCGTATAAGGGACCTTAACCTGGGTTTAGAGTACTTAAACTGGGTATAAGGGACTAAGACCAGGTTTAAGGGGAGTTTACCGATCCGTTGTGGAGCGAAATTGGGTTTAACATACATAATCCTGGTTTAAGGACCAAATTCCTGGTTTAAGTCCTTAACCCATGATATGTTGACTAAAGATGGGTTTGAGACGTACCCATCCTATCTCCCATATAACCCCTCCTATGTACCCTAACCCACCCTTTCTCTCCTTAGTGTGGGTTTCTCTCTTTATTCTGGGTTTCTACAGTTATACCCACCCTGGGTACATCAAATACCTGGTATATGTACGAAACCTCTCCTTTCTGAGGGGGTATCACTAACCCACACTATGTGCCCAAAGAATGAGTAATAACCCATACTTAATGTGGGTATCAAACCCACACTAAAGGAGCGAAGGGTGGGTACCACTAACTCATAATATGTTAGTGGTTTTCCTTAGCAATATGATCGTTCATTTTGTGATAGAAGTATATAATTTGGTCCAGACATACTTTGCAGGATACTTTTTCATATTAAGATGGGAGGCGCTTGGATTTTTTTAAAATTTTTTTTTAAAGTATTTATTGGGTCTAATGACTAATTAAATAGCCAAACCTAGACTTAGGCACATTGCCTTTCTGCCGTCCGTACCCCTATCTATTTTACATCAATTGTGAGACGGTCTTTATCTCTATCATGACAAGCTATGGAGAACATTGTAGCACGGATACTTCATGTAATGTATTAATATATATAAAATAAATTATATCATGTTCGTACAATTGTTATATATCATTATATAGGAATGATGAGATGAGATGAGAAATGAGACATTGTAAGTTGGATGGCATTTTTACACCATGAAACAGTTTGGGTAATCGCGCTTGATGGCTAGCTTGAAGTCCCTCAAGGACTCAATACGCGTGTAGGAGGGTTTGAGGTTATTCCACCTATCAATGGCCCTATAAAGGGCACTTTTTGTCACTATTGGTTTAAGGCTGCGTATGGCCTTAAGCCTATTTCTTAAGTGTCTACGTGTAGGTATATCGCGTACATCAAGCATGTCAGGCAGTTTTGACAATGAAAAAGCATAATATAGCAGGTGAATGTCACGTCTATAATTAAGGTAAAGGCATCCACTTTTTGTGTGCAATTCATCCGTATTGTACATTGGATTTTCCTCGATCTTCACCTTGTAAACAGTACGTAGGCCTTTGTTTTGGAGCAATTGAAGCTCCCAATTTTCACCTTTTTTACCTCTGTCCCAGATGAAATCTCCATAGTCGAATGATGGTATCACCATGGCCTTGTATATGCTTAGGGCGCAGGCACTATCAACATGTGTTCTTATTTTACCCAGCTCATTAATTTTATGTCTTATATTGGACATTGCTTGTTTCCTGTGACTAATGAATGATAGCTCAGGGTCTAATGTGATACCCAGGTATGGAAAGGTGTAACATCTAGATAAAGTGACATTATTCATAATAAAAACAGGGTTATCATTATAAACATTGTTATAAACCATCCATTGAGTCTTCTTTTCATTCACTGTGAGACTATGCTCCTTACACCATAATGACAATTTATCAAGACACATTTGCATTTGATTTGGATTAGTGACCGATATGACCGCATCGTCAGCATAAAGTACAATATGAAAATCTTTAATTAAAGGTAAAGAATTAATATATATAGAAAAGAGTATAGGGCCAAGCACAGACCCCTGTGGTACACCATATACTATAGGAGCATCATCTGAAAGTGTATTGTTAGCTATAGTGCGTTGCACTCTATCAGTTAGATAGCTTTTGAACCAGGCGCATGTCTCCTCGCTAAGTCCAAATCCGTCCAGTTTTTTTAGAAGAATAGGGTGGGATATCGTATCAAATGCCTTTTTGTAATCCAAATATAGGCTGTATGTAGGTAAGTTATTAATAATGTTATTAATAATGAATTTAATATGTGTGGTGATAGCTGAAATGGTGGAGTGACCAGGCCTGTAGCCATGTTGCGCTGGGGTCAAAAGACCATAAGTACTCATGTGATGCTGAAGCCTCTTTAATACTAGAAGACTTAGTAATATTAATTGTTTTAATGACTTTAATAACATCTAGATAGCTTAGCTCCCATAGTAGATCTACCTTATCGACTGGCGCAGTAGCGGGCGGAGTATAGTATGCATGTGGGTTAATAGGTGGCAGCACCTCAGCTAGCTTGGAGCCAATGGTAGAAAAGTAGTCGTTAATGAATTTAGAACAGGCTTCTGAAGATATGACTTCGTTAGTAAGAGAATTTTTCAACTTAATAAAGGTAGAACCTGTTTTGGTTGGTAAAAGTTTCCTAGCACCAGCCCAGAACTGAGCTGGGTTACTCCTTCTTTGTACCAATAGCTCGTCTAGCTTTTCTTTCCTGCTATAGTGTATCATAGATTCTACTCTGTTCTTATATTAATTAGCTATATTCCAGTCGTCTGGATCCATTGACCTCTGGGCTGTAACATATGATGAGTCTCTAACTTGCATAGCGTTAATGATGGGTGGTGTGAGCCATTCTGGTGTATATACCGGTAGGACTAGCCTACGTATAGGACATACAATATCTAAACATTTTTTAAACGTATAAATAATATTTTCCAATAAAGTATCTGGATCGTCACATGTAAAAATGTCGTCCCATTTCTGAGCCAGCAAAAGATTTTTGAAATGTTGCATATCATAATGCTTATACGATCTAGCATCAACAACTTTCTTCCTTATTTTTGTGCGCTCACACTTAATCAATAAATAGATAGGCTTATGATCAGCAATATGAAAGTCTATGGTACCAAATTCACAAACGTTGTGTATCCTCTCATTAATATAAATATGGTCTATGAGAGTACCAGAGATAGGGCGGGTTATCTCGTCAATCAGCTGAAACATATCATTATCAGTACAGAAGTTCTCAACCTTAGAGTCTATATCTTTCCTAGTGAAAAGGTCAACATTAAAATCTCCAAACATGATTATTTTTCTATTTTTAGAAACAGGGGTTCTGAGTTCCGTTAATTTGTCAAAAATAGCCCTTTTGCTCACATCAGCATCCGGTGGCCTATAACACACAAAGATTTTTTATTTAATTCTACCAATTTCAACGTCAACACACACAATTTCATATTCCCTATCAATTATACATGCATTCTCATCAAGTGTGGCAGTATATGTATCTCTTAAATAAATCATTAAACCTCCAGCTTTTTTGTTCCGGTTGGGGTACCTGTCTAACCTGAAGAATTGATACCCAGGGAGATGCATCATAGCATCACATATAGTAGGGGTGAGCCATGATTCTACGACACCTGTAATATCTGTGTGTGTAATAAATTTCTTAATATTGACCCTTTTTGGGTATGCCGACCTGGCATTAATACATGAGAATAGAAGACCCTTACGGTCTGATACTGTATCTAACCTAACCATTGCGTAAAGCCAGGACTCGGTGTTACGGTAGATGAAATGAGATGACATGATAACACATATGAAAAATTGATCGCATCTGGTACATTCTAGCATTGCTATGGTGTCAGAGAGAAGCTTGGAGCTCTGAAGAGAAACAATTGTTGCTGGGCATTAATTAAGCCAGGAAATGGGAAATAATCATGAAAAGAGTAGATTACCGGTAGTAGGGGTGATATACATGTGAACAGTACATATATTAATATATTAATGCTATTGTCCAATTAAATTGAACAGTCTTACTGTAGAAGTTTAGATGTTTATGACTAGGAAGGCATTTATACATTATAACTATAATAATATACTAATATACGGTAATATACGGTAGTGTAGCTGTGCTAAGCATATAACTCTAGCGGGTCAGTCGGTCAGCTAGACCTGTTACGTATGCTACTTTACATAACCAACCACTTAGTGTGGTCTAGACCATCAAAACAGCATTCAAATGCGTGTGGCCCCTGCAGTGCATGAGGCATAACCATTGGTGTATAGTATACATCTAATGATGTTTATATATGTTTTAACGACCTTGCGTTGGTACATGGCCTTTCATAAGGGTGTGTAGGTCTTGGCTTGCTTGTCCTTGATGTGGCGTTGGTGTAAAGTTCAGTTTACTTGGTCTTATTAAGCAGCCAGGACTGCCTAGAGGGGGGATGGTAGGCTGGTGATACACCTCATGGCTCCTCCGGGTATCATGACTGTTGTACACATTGTTCGATGTATCATGCCATGCCCCTCCTCTGGTGCCTCTATTGGATCTTCCCCTCCTCCTGTTGTCTGGCCGTCGCCCTGCACCCCAAGGGGCTGAGTCATATCTGACATCCTGCGTGTGTCTATATGTAGTGGATGGATTAGGGCGTTGGTGAAGGGGGGTCGGCTTGGGCAGGTGTACGATTGCAGCGGCGACTCCATGATTTTGCACTTCAGAAGCTTTTCCCCTTGGTGGTGTCGACATATCGTTCACATTGGTGATTGCAGGGGGGGGGGGGGGGGGTTGAGGGTGCCACTGTAGTCATTGTGTTGACGGGTACTGCAGTGGTTACAGTAGCTGTAGCTGGTGTAGCTGCCGCAGGGGTTGTGGTAGATGCTGCGGTAGTTGTCGTCTCCATCACGGGTGAAGCTGCCGCAGGAGTGGCAGGTTGGGCAGGTTGGTGATGGTCTGCTGCTGGCGCAGGGGGGGGGGAGGGAGGAGTGGGATAGCAGCTCCTCCAGTTTCTAGTGGTTTAGGCCTGGCGTGGGGGTTGGGTATCCCATACAGGATTCTTCTGGCTTCCATAAGGATGTAGCCTCCTCTATTTTGGCCTTTCCATGTACCATTTTTTAGGGCCTTACTCTTCATTGAGGCCCCTATGCCCCAAAATTTCGATCCTGTGACCTCCAAAAGCACTCGGGATTCGGTGGCTCTTAATATTTGAAGAAGACCAGCGTCCTGTTCAAATTTCATCACATTTAATTGTTGGAGGTTACTTTCATCATGGTTTCTCCATGTAGGACAGTCTATTTCCTTACCAAGGTTCATAGCCTTAAGAGGGGTAAAGGCATCCATGATTTCTTGTGCTTTAACATTGTCACCTGCATAGAGGGCCTTCCTATGGCACAGCCCTTGTTCCACTGACAAGTATATGTATTGTCCTGATACGATCCTGCAGGGGTAGAAGTTCGATAGTGGAGCCAGCTCAGAGTGATACCCTACATATGTATCAGTGACTACCGTACGACAATTAGCCAGCTTGATTTCTTCTGGAAGACGTCCCAGATTCTGGTGTGTGTAATACCTGTTGTTGTAGATAAGACCTCTACCTTTTGCCTTAACGTCATAATTCATCTCAAAAGCTAGCTGAGCCACAGATGAGACGTCAGCTTTTTGCTTTTTAATTACTGCGTTGGCATCTTCACTCACATATATATGTTTGACATCTGGATCGTTGTTTAAACCTCCTTTTAGAGTCATAAGCTTATCCCTAGTGGAAGGCTTGGTGAAGACAGCTACTATAGCTCTCTTAGTGGTGTTAGGGGCGCCCTGCCTATAGGCGTAATCGAGTTCATACCTGTCAATGGTCGGGTCGATCTTTTTCAGCAGCTCAAAGGTAATATCATCAGTGTTCTCTCTGGGGGTGAAGGGTAGGCCTTCTATAATCAAATTCCTACGTCTGGCTGCTTGGTCCTGGATAGCTAGAGATATCCCCAGATCTAAAATGTCACGGGTATTCACCCTCACTTGCCTTTCAGCCTTGTCAAGCCTAGACTCTAGCTGTCGTACCCTATCCTCCAGTGCTGCTTTCTCATTCTCAACTGTCACAATCCTTCACTGGGCATTTTCAATTGATTCAGACAATAATTCTTTTGTTGAGTTTAACCCCGTAAGAACAAAGTCCAGTGCAGTCGACACCTTACCTCCTATATTAGGGCCAGAGCGGGTCTTGGCCGATTCAGTGGCGAGTTCTTGTATAATACCTTCCACCTCGTCAAGGGTGGTTGACGCCATGTTTACGTATAGCAGTGGTCACCGGTGATTCTGGAGAACCTATGTCGGCATGTAGAACTCTAAAGAATTCAGCCAGGTTGTAAATATCCAGTCCAACGTAATCACAGAACCTTACTCCAGTAGTGTGGTGGATATGAAGGCTCCCCGAGGTGTTTTACACATTCTAAGGCGGTAAAACCCTCAGAGCTCAGCGGCAGCGCGTCTAGCAGGTCTCGTTCTCCATAGCATACTCATTCAATCAGCCGTATTTTGCAGAGTAAAGTAGGTTAATTTGAAAATCTGTAAATTTTCCATTGCTTTTTAAAATAGACCATCCACTGTCAAATGATGTTAACTTCTCATATAACTAGCATATCTGAGGACGGGTATCAGAACACAGCCCCATACAGGCCCTAAGTGTTCCAATTATCTAATTTAGATATACTAACCTATTTCAAACTCATTTGCATGATTTGCATATTTGAGCTCCAAACCTGTATCACAAGTTTAAGTTTGTTTAGCAGGTACAAAGCCTAGTCAACATATACCTTGATATGTCCCTTTTTGGCAAAAAATGAGAGGCCCCTGGAATTTCGAATCATTAGGTCACTTTTGACCAGCTCAATCTAGGTCAAATTTAAAATCTCTAAAATCTATATTGGAGACTCTACTATGTTGATTACATTGAATTTTCAATGTGAATGCCCAATATATGTGCCTTAAAGCATCAAATTGTCTAATCTAATATGTTGACCTACTTTGACCTCATATGCATAATCTGCATAATCATGCTCCAAGTCTCGACCGCAAGTTAAAATTAAGCTTAAATTTATACAATCAAGTCAACATTATATACCTTCATAGGGGTGTTTTGGGGAAAAAAGTGGGGGGCACCTAGAAGTTTTAATATTAGGTCAAATCAGACCATTAAAGTTTTGGTCCAATTTAAAGGCCCTAAGATCTATACAGCTTTTAAAAGCAGATTCTCCTACTTTGAACACATTAAATATTCAATTAGAATGAAGCCCCATACATGCCTGAAATCGTTGAATTGTCTGATCCAAATATACTGACCTACTTTAACATAATTTGCATAATTTGCATATTTTTGCTCCAACTCAAAACCAGAAATTTGAATTAAGTTCAGGGGTATACAATCAAGTCAACATATGCATCAATACAATATATTCAGGGAAGAATGGACTAGCTTTTTGAATTGTTAGGTCATTATGCACCATATTAAATAAGTTCAAGTTGAAAAGCTGTATGTTAATTTTTAAAGTAGATTTTGCATGCATGTATAATACATTGAATCTACAATTTGAATGCAACCTCATATATGCCTGGAGTTTAGTTCAAATTATACTGACTATTTTAACCTCATTTGCAAAATTTGTTCGGGAAGTCTGTTAACATACAAAATGTCTGCTGTAAAAATCAATATGGAATCTAGAGCTGTTAATATTGGCTAGATTGCATACACTTAGATTGAATTTAAACTTACAGTCTAGACGTGCAGTATGAATATGCAAATTATGCAAATGAGGTTAAAAATAGGTCAGTATTTTTCAATTAGATAATTTGAAATCTGCCAGAATATAATTATGGGGTTGCATGTTCAATGTATTCATAAAACAAGAGTCTGCTGTAAAATTCAATACAGAATTAAAAGCTTTTCAACTTGAGCTAGTTTTTATATGGCCCAAGACAGGCTAATAATTCAAATTCCAGGTGCCTCCCATTTTTTGCTGAAAAGGGACCTATCACAGTATATGCTGGTTGGGTGTTATGCCAAAGTCAAACTTGTGATCTAAATTTGGAGCACAAATATGCAAATTATGCAAATGAGGTTTAAATGAGTTAGTTTATCTAACTTAGGAGACTTCAGATATGGCGCCAATGTTGCGCGGCAACATTGGGATATATTCCCCAGGTGGAGTAAGAGTATTCCCTACTTCACCACCTGCCTACCTGGGGGAGCTAGGTCCCTTGGTGCCTTTGTTGGTGGCAACCAATCTGTAGGCCTATGCTTGTAGTATGGAAGGTTGAGATATTTGTTTTTGGAGAGGTGAAAGGTGGAATTATTCACCAAGATGGGAGTTTGTCACGAATATGAGGTGAGGATTGATCTCAGAAGCCATAAGTATACCTGCCCAGAGTGTGGGGCAAGGATAAAGCATTACCGGCAAGGTGTGGGAGGAGAGACAGAGGTCTATTACTTGACGCCCAAAGCGACGGCTAAGGCACCTACCGAGGAGCACGGCTCCCAGGAGCATCTTCATGGGCTGTCCGGGGGTATGGCCGGCCAACAAAAGGAGAGCCCGCGGTCATCGCCGCCCCAGGGGCATTGACACTGACACCCGAGAAGATATTACAAGACCGAATTGAGCGGGCTGAGGCCAAACGGGCCTTACTGGTGTGGAAGGGAGAGCTACTGACCTTGGAGGCTAGTTTACACGAATTGGACATGCAGAATGATCGGATGGAGAAGGAGTACACAGCAGCGCTGGAAGCCATTGGCATTCGGCCTACCAGAACGCCGATCGGAGATGGCGCCATCCAGACCGAGGATGGCGCACCTTTTAAAACATAGATTCCAGTCTTCAACTCGCCAATCGACGCCTCTACACGTCAAAGCCGGGTAGGGAATGGCCTTTTTGTGCAACAAGATGAAAGGGGGGGGGCGACAATACAGCCTAAAAATGAAGATCTGCATGTTTCTGCGAGTAGATTGCAAGCGGGCTCAAAACCAACAGAGATTGCAGCGCTTGTTACCGGCGAGCAGGGGCCAGCTCGAGTGGTACCAGCCCAGGGCGGTTCGATTCCGACAGTTGCAGAGGAAAACATGGCAAGTTCCGGTAGGACACTCGCAGGCGGCTCGCAGTCAGCAAACGGACAGTTTTTGACAAATAACTCGCTAATCCAGCCTCCTACTTGCCAAATACGGGTAGGAGAACATCTTTATGTGCTTGCTGGCGAGCAGGAAGCACCAATAAGGCGTGGGAGAGTTGAAAACAGTCAATATGTGGGTCGACCTACATATTCTCTATGCAGTGACAGTGGATCAGCTGATCGGCTGTGGTCGCTTCAGCATGGAGGCAAGGAGCTTCGGCACGGGAATCCGGCGCTTCATCGGGGCGCCGCCCGGCGTCATCGGGTTGTGAGGTTCGGCAATACCAACTTCCCTCCCCCTGGTGTGGATCAATATCAGCAGCAACGCCAGAGGGGCTACATCAAAATCGAAAATCCAATGTTTTTCAACCTAGCTTAGTCTGCTTTAAGAATTGATATAATATTCAAAGCTTTCCATTCTGACCTAGTTTTAGATGGTCAAAGTGACGTAATAATTCAAAATTCCAGGTGCCTCCTATCCTGAAATGAAAAAATACCCTACAAACTATGTAGGGACCAAATTATATGCTTCTATCACAAAATGAATGATCATCCACATACTGGGACATTCTGTGCCCTCCCCTTCCCAGGACGCGTATAGGGTACTAAGGACGGGTATAGGGCGCTGAGGACGGGTATAGGGCACTGAGGACGGGTATAGGGTACTAAGGACGGGTATAGGGCGCCGAGGATGGGTATAGAGTACTAAGGGAGCGTTCATTATTTATGGCCGGGGGGGGGGCTGAGCAAAAAAGGGGGGGGGCCACTTTTTTTAGGGGTATTCGAAGGGGGGGGTCATTTTTTTTAAACCTATTCTTAGGGGGGATCATTTTTTTAGGGGTATTCCTGAAATATGTAGCGAATTTGGCATATGGAAATGTCGCAGATTTGGTAATAGTCTGCGTTATATTTCACCAAATTATGTCAAAATCCCAAACCCCTTTAAAACTGTCTTAGTGTGTCCCTGTTGACACTCAGCATCGTACATCCTTTGGAACTTCATTCAGTTTGGCTTTGCCTACCCCAGCCAAAGTCAAGTTGCTTCTCACACCCCTCTGGTTATACAAAGCTGAAGCTAAAGCATGCTACAAATTTAAAATAACCAAAACCAGAACTCAGATGCGGGTTATAAGATGGGATTTCGAGGTGTAATTTGTACAATTGGTGTGGGCAGTTTGAGAAACCTTTTGGTAGGCAGAGTTCATTGTAAGCTTGCTTTACTATGTGGCTGAGTGGCCACTGCCACGGTACCGCAGTTAGCGGTTTTCTAACAACTATAAACATGTTTGTGCTCCAATATTACTGTATAAACACAAGAAACCTGTATCCAGAAAGCAGGGGAGGGAGGTCACCACCCCTCCTTTTGATGTAAAGAAGCGCTGACCGCATCTCCTTTTCATCCCCTCTGTCAACCCACCACAACCTCTCGAGGGTCTTGTGAGGCAGTGGTATTTGGAAAAAACCTTCGATTCATGTCTGGCTACTTAAGCCAAGATTTTGGAGAGGTTGAGAATCAATGGTTTGAAATTGAAACCAAAGAAATGCAACCTACTAGGACTTCAATTAACTAACTCGGTCTGATGATTTCCACCGAGGGCGTTAAGGCAGATCCCGAAAAGTTAGATGTTGTGTCGGAATGGGAAAAGCCGGAAGGACCTAAAGACATACGGTCCTTCCTCGGCTTCTGTAGTTACTACAGGGACTTCCTTCCGGGGTATGCCAGAATAGCTCAGCCTATGCAGGCTCTAGCTCACTGGACTCCGGGTAGGAGGAAGGAGCCTTTCCCATGGGGTCCTGAACAAGATCTAGCATTCAAAGCCGCGAAGAGCCTATTTTGAACTTCTCCAATTTTAAGATATCCCACTGCAGAGGGTCATTTTATACTGGATACTGACGCCAGTAACGATGGTATAGGTGCTGCCTTATCCAAGATGGGAAAAAAGTACCGCTGGCTTTCGCAAGTAATACCCTCAATAAGGCCCAGAGGAATTACTGTACTACTAGATGCGAGTTGTTGGCGGTAGTAGTTTATACGAAGAAGTTTAAACACTTCCTGTGGGGAGGTGATTTCACTTTACGGACAGATCATTCCTCCTTAAGGTGGTTGCTCAACTTTAAGGAAGCAGAAGGAATGATAGGTCGGTGGTTAACCTATCTGTCCGAATCCGGGTGGGAAAACAGATAAATCCAACACCGGGCGGGGTGTAAGCATATCAATGCTGATGCCCTTTCGCAAAGACACATACGGAAATATAACAAATGTATCTCCACGAGTGTCTTCCCTTCTAAATGGAAAGCAGGGACAGTGGTCCCCCTTCCCAAAAAAGCAAATTCTTTGGAAGTAAGTGACCTTAGACCCATAAGTCTTTTACCCCTACCTGGGAAAATCCTTGAAAAGATTATTTGTAACCGATTACAAACATATATGAGTAGGAATAACCTCCTGTCCCCGAGACAGCATGGTTACAGAGCTGAGCACTCGACCCAAACTGCCATACAGGAACACTTGCAAAACATCATTGAAAATATTATAAATAACAAGCCTACTATCTCTTTATATCTCGATTACAAAAAGGCTTTTGATACAGTCTCACACTCAAAATTATTAGAAAAATTATCCCTTTTAGGACTTAATGAAAATACCGTAAAATGGTTCAAAAGCTACCTCCACCACAGAACTCAAAAAACTTTTGCAAACAACATCCTATCAACAGATAAATCTATAACGTATGGTGTTCCCCAGGGTTCCGTTTTGGGTCCCGTGCTCTTCTCAATTTATATAAATTCTTTACCAAAAATTTACAATTTTAATATTACTTTATACGCTGATGACGCGGTCATATCTTTGAGCTGTCCACATAATATGCAAACTGCAATCAATCTAGTATCTAAATGGTGCATTCAAAACTGTCTCACGGTAAATGAAAATAAGACCAAATGGATGTACTTTAATAATTTCCAAAGAAAAAATCCTGTTTTTACACTAAATGGTGCTGTATTGGAAAGAGTTTACACTTTCACATACTTAGGACTCACTTTAGATCCTGAACTGAAATTTATTCAGCATAGAGTTAATACTGTCCGTAACATAAGAAACAAGGTCATCCAGGCAGCTAGAGCCCGTATCTATGTTGATACCCCCACCGCCTTAACAATGTATAAGACCATGACTCTTCCTTCTTTTGATTATGTGGATTATGTATGGGACAGGGGTAATGTGGGAGAATCAAACGAACTTCAGTTCCTACAGAACAAAGCGCTTAGGACCATTTATAGGGTTAAACTAGAGGCTAATCCTCTATACAACACTGTTCAGCTGCATGACAATAGCAAATGTATGTATCTTAATATTAGAAGAGACATTCACCTCTTATTTTATGCTTTTACCCTCAAAAAACAACATAAACTGGTAGATAATAGAAACCTACCGACAAGACACAACCAAGGCATAAGGTTAAAGGTTCCAAGGTCTTTAAAACCCATTGTACTTAGGAGCTGCTTTTATAGAGCCATCACGCGCTGGAACATGCTCAAACCCTGTTACACTATAATCGAGAGCCTGGCTGCGTTTAAAATTATGATAAAAAAGGATTATCACCACTGCTTTATGTAAGAATGTCTTTTAAAGTCACTTTATGAAGAATGCCCCCCACCCAATGTACACCAACCCCCCCACCATCATCTCATCTCATCTCATCATTAAGAACATAATTTACATCTGTGATATATGATACACCCCGAGTCTGTAATACTTTTAGAAATGTATGATAATTAAGTAACGCCATAACCATATGTACTTGAATCTGTGATACACTCATGAATGAGAAGGGGACCTAGCGGAAGTAAGGCAAAGCGCCTATGCTAGGATGATGCATCTACTTTTGTATTTGTTATCTTTTACCCAATAAAACACATTAAAAAAAAAAAAAAATGTTCTAGAATGGATAGTAATGACTGTGGAGCCCATAACACTGTAGTGGCTGGAATTAGAGTGCCATATGATGTTGGCCATTTCAAAGCTATGGAGTGGTCTAATGAGACTATCAGGCATTCCAGAAGGGTGACACTGTCATTTCAAGACTGATAGAACAGGTCTCTAGTGGTGTCCAACCACAGAGACCATCCATTTCTATTGAGAACCGAGAAATGAGACAACTACATGCTCAATGGCAAGAGCTAACCGTTGTCGACGGTATCTTATGTAGGTGGAAAATAACACCTTACAAGGCCAAACTTCGACAAATTGTGATACCCACTGCTATGCGAAGGGATATCATGTAATTCGTACATGGAAAGAAACGCTCACTTGCGAGACTCTCCAGAAGGTACTACTGGCCCGGCATGAGTAAAGATCTACTCCAGTAGATCTCAACTTGTCCAGACTGTTGTCTTAATAAACCAGGTGAAGGCCTGGAGAAATTACCACTAACTCAGGAACTGTGGGGAGTTAGGTTTGCACGCATAGCGGTGGACATCATCAGTGGTCTCAGACCTACTCCTGATGGAAACATGTGCATGATGGTAATCTCATTTGTAAAAGGCTGGGTGCTCCATCTAGGTGTGCCCTTGATGTTGCACAGTGATCAAGGAAGAGAATTTGAATCTGAGTTATGGGCAGCAATGTGTCATAACCTTGCTATATGCAAAACCAGAACGAATCCATGCAGACCTCAGTCTGATGGACAAGTAGAACGGTTCAATAGAACCCTTATACAAGTCCTGAAGCCCCTGGTTAACAGTCAGATGGATAATTGGGATGAACAATGCGAATTTGTGGTACATGCTTACAACAGTACCGTGCATGCATCCACGGGTTGTTCCCCCAATCTGTTGGTGTTCCGAGAGGATTTGATTATGCCTGCTGACTTGGTGTTCGGCGTAGCTGGGATAAACGCGGAGACACCTTGTCAGGTGATGTTTGTGGAAGCATTGAGGGATCAATTTAAATCTGCCTTTGAGATGGTTCGATGTGAACTGAGTAAATCTGCATCTTGGCAAAAAGTGGGCTACGATGTTGATTTGAAACTCAGATCCTTTCGAGTAGGGGATGAAGTAGTCAGGCCACATGATCCACTACAGCAGCTGAAACTATCACCCAACTGGGATGGTCCATTTACTATTGTTCTGATTGTTTCTGAATCTACAGTAGTGATCAAATCATTGTTGGGGCGCCTGTATAAATCCAATGTGGCTTGACTACATTGGTGGCATGGTGATGTTTCAGCGCATTGGAAGTCCGGGGAGCATTCGAAATCAAATGACACTGAGCGGAGAGCGACCTCCCCGGAATGGCGTGGTCCTGGTAGACCTAGGAAACTAGTGATACCTTCGAGTGAAGAGAAATCATTGCCCCCGGGTATTGGTAAATTAAAAAGGAGCCGTGATAGGCCTAAAAAAGATTTACTGGTACTAAAAATTTGAGCTTCTGGCAAGAAGGATAAAAAATATGTAAAAAAAAGTCTTGGCAAATGAAGGTCTGAAGGGAAGGAGGGTTGTCCAATTGACTACTGGACATCTTATTGAATCTTCCCGGAAGACCAGGTCTAAAGGACCCAAGATAGGGTTGAGGCGCAGCGCCCGGTTAGGCAAGGGTGCTGCTGGGACCTGATTTGTATACACAACAAGCAGATTAGATCCTATGGTGGTAGTGCAGACCTAATTGCCGTCGAGTAATCAGGACTGAGGCAGTGCTGGCGAATGAATGAATCAGAGGGTGGCAGACGGATTAATCCTGCGGGTATTCTAATGTAACCCGTAATGACATTTGCCTACACTCCCGAAGAATTCATAACCAGCAGCAGCCACGGCTCTGTGTAATTGACTCAATAAGGACTACACCCCGGTGAGCTACCCATTCGATTAGTGGCGGGAAACGCGAGAGTCTCCTGCTGGGTTATCCGTTGAAAAGGGCTAGAAGAACTTCGATTTCGATGGAGGAGCAACCTCTCTGCACCCCTGGTCCAACGACTAGGATCTATTCCAAGATGTTGACTCAGCTGCCACTGTTAGAGTGGCTGGAGTGGGTCCCTATTCAACGGCCGAGCAAGACGCTAGGGCCATGCCGCCGCCAGCTAAGGTAAATTTAGGACTTTTGCCCTGACAAAACACCCCAAGGCGCGTCCCGGCGAAAGACATCGAGAACTCCATGGAAACGAATCCAGCGGGCGACCTGGAGGAAAGTGAGATGCCAGAGTTAGAGGAGGTGAGCCAAATGAAGCTGAGATGGAGAACGCCGTTCGGAAATCCTTAGCTCAAGAGCAGTTGATGGAGGTGTTAGAGTGTGAGCCGCCGTTCGATACTTCGTTACACCTCCACCCAACCCTCATGGCGATGGTATTGGACAAGCTGGGGGATCATGGCTTCTATCGCTATGACCGTACTTGGCTAGACAGTTACGAAGGAGCGATCCACGGGGCCTACAAGAATGGAGTCTTTGGCATTCTTCTACATTGTGGTAACCCAGTGAACAAAAAACGTTTATTAACGTTCCGAAACGTTATAATGTAGAACGTTATTTCACGTTACATGTAAAACGTTATTTTACGTTATTTTAAGATTCATTGAAAAACGTTTGTATTTACAACGCTTTTTTTAATGTTATTTTACAATTTTTATAGGGCTATGGTTATACAAAACCTTTCTCAATCGCACATCCGGTCCTGCAGGTGTAAATTATTCCCTTTGTGATGTCATGACAAACACACACACACACATACTTATATTTATATATATATATATATACATATATATATATATATATATATATATATATATAGACATGCCTCCCAGAGTCTCAAGGAGTAATGCTGTGTGTTCTAGGGCTACAGCCACAGGATCAGCTTTTAGTCAGGGGCTGCTAGTGAGTTCATATATTCCATACTGTGTGACATATCATATCTCTAGTACCTGTTTAATCATGGTATTATGGTACGTTTTAGATGGAACACCCTGCCTTTGGGACGAGAGTCTGTAGTCTGAGAAAGCTGTGGGACCGGAACTAAAACTGTGGGCCCGGGAATTTTAACATCCAAGTCAGTACATAGACTTGGGTATCAGGGAAATTAGGTCAATATATCATGCTCCAAAATATAGCCCTAAATATTGACTCTATCACCCATGTCGATTGATGAAAAAGGGGCAAAATGGACAACTTTTTTTTCAGTTTTTCGTTATGGCTTGTGTAGAATTATATATTACACTAAAATAATTTATAGGCACCCGTGACACTTTTAAGACACATCTCTAATACTCGGTCATGCAAACTCTCTTTGAAGGTTGGTTTTCAACTATCATTAAAAAAAATCATGAGAAGAACACCAAGGGTTTATTGAGCACTTATACACCACACCAGTAGGTACACTTGTGTTTCATCCAGCCTAAGGTATACGTACGGTGGTGGTGTATGACGTGTATGGTCTTCAAAGCTTTTACCTCAAAAATTGAGAGGGGCCCGAATTGTGCAGCCCCCAATCCAGATTTGATCCATACCGGTAGTACTTTAGAGTCTATTATTTCGTTTTCATTTTCTATCTAGCATTTTGCACAACGTGTTTTGGGTGAATATGTTTTTTCCCTTTCCAACGATATGTAACATGCCTGTACTTCACAAAGATGTAGGATTTTATCCTAGATGCATGTGGCTCCAGATAGGTCAAAGGTGACCTGGCGACCTGGGCGGTTTTCCAGGCGACCTGGTACAATAATTATACAGGTCATACATGTACTGTAGATACATGTGCAGACACCATGGCTGTGGGGACTAAGCACTGGTACATGACACCTACATGCACAGGTTCGAAACCCACAAGGAGCCCTATTTTCGCATCATGAATAACCCACGTAAAACAGCTTTGTAGACGTTTTATATCACGATTTTATAAGGTAAAATTACGTTATAATAACGTTACACTTTCAAACGTTTTGGTAAAACGTTAAAGTACGTTAATTGGAGTCAACGAATTTGCGTTAAATAACGTTATATTTCCGCTTTTTTAGGAAAGTTATATGCCTGCTATATAATGTGTTTTTGTTTACTGGGAAGGACTTTCGAACCCTCAAACAGGCCGAACCAACTGTAGAGCCAACCCTTTTGAGTGAAGGTAGTGGTAAAAGCACTAAGGGAAGGAAAAAAACGGCTAACTAAACATAAAAGTAACCGCCGACCCTCCCTTGCGAATACCCCTCCAGCCACTCCATCGACATCTGAAGTGTCCAAGCCTACTCCGGCTCAATTCGAATCCATTTCGAGTCCTCCTGAGTCGACCCTGACTCAATTCTAAGCACATACTCCTACAACTGAGACTGTTAAGACTCAATTCGAATCCCCTCCAGAGACTCCTGAGTCAACTACGGTTCAATTCGATCACCTCAAGTCAACACCCATGGATATTACCTCCACTACACCGGGACAAGCTGAGCAGGAAGCTCTCTATGCTCAGGTGTTAAAGGAATCCGATGACTTGAAGGCAGCAAATGAACAATTGAGACGCTCTCAAGGCTGCTCAGAATGTTCCTCTCACACAAGCTCAGGCACGGAAAAACCCTAATCCAAAGAAAGGACTTGCCTCAATCCACTCCTCAGCACCTAATTCAGATGTTGACGGGGGACAATTCGAAGTACCCAAAGCCCAACGACGTAAAGCAAAGAAGACTGAGGCCCGACAGCCCTGTGTTCCCCACCCTCTACCCCCGCAGACGACCGCAATCAACATGTCTCCTACTGTGAGGCTGGTAGATGTGGTTTCGAAAGGTGAAGTAACAACAACAGCTTCTCCTTAGACACCGCCAGGAACACCGGCTAAGGCTTCAGCGCAGGTCCCTCCACCTGCATCTCCACCAACACCCCCTGTGTCCGGGCATTTGGATCCTTTGAGCCCAGTGGCCCCTCCCTCCGTGGCAGACGCAGCAGCTGCCCCAGCAGCAGGGAGTCCCCAAGATGAACCAAATTCTAGAGCAGAAGAAATGATCTGGTGGAACGCTACTGGTGGCTTCAAAATGTTCAGGCCAGAGTGTATTGAACACTGCAAACGATCCCGGGGAATGTACTCATGCCCCGAGGAAACAGACTTTGAGGGCTTGTCCGACGATGAGGAATGGGTGAAATCCAGTACTGCGACTGTCAGCTCTTTTGGTTGACCAAAAACTGGTTCAACCGTCTCTCCGATCGTAAGCAGTTTCCTGAATCATACTATAATCACGAGGGCCACCCCAGGATCCGGTGGGCCATGGCGAGGTATCGACAGGGGATAAATGAGGAATGTCTGTTTGATTTGTGCATGTACTACTTCAAACATGAGAATCGGGCCATGCCGACCCCACTTTGATTTATGCAACACCTGGTAGAATGCCATATGCACCAAAGGACACAGTATATCTGCTCTAACACTGGGAAGAGTAACCAGAAATGCCGTGGGATTCAAACACTTCGAAAAGGACATATGATTGAACATCTGATCCAGCGTCATGGCAAAGCCATGTTGCTAGCCAGCAAGAACGTAATGGATCTACACGCCAAGTTAATTGCTGGCCTGGACAAGGTGAAGTTCAAAAACATCACTATCAAGACATTACAGTTCGGGAAGGTCCAGATCGCAATGAACTCAAAGCAGTCCGCCGTCTTTGACCGTACCAACCGGAGAGGACGTCTGGATCTCGGTAAAACTATCTATGCAGAGATGGCTGCATGGAGAACCGCCAACCCCCCATAGGGAAACGCGGCGAAGCCAACAGAAGTCCGGCGACCTCCGAACCCGAGTGTAAGGTAAAATTGGAAGTCCCATCTCCTTGAGCTCCAGCCCCAGGGAGAGGAAGAGGAGTGACAATTGAGCATCGATCCCCACTCCAGGCGCTGCAACCCGACTATGGTCCAGATTTCTCTGCACCAAGAGGTTGTTCCACACTCCAAACCCTTCGTACCCTGACCCCGGGGAACTTGGCTAGTAAGTCTGAGTATCCCACTATGGATACTCCAGGGCCGGAACGACAAACGCAGAAGGATCCCTACAAGGATCTCCCATCCGTCATCTGTGTGGAAGATGCTATTCGTCGGCCACACTCGAGAGATGTGGAGATGGTCGAGGATTCGATGAACTATGTCCTGCCTGGGAAACCGGACAAGGTGGTAACTGCCACCATTAACACCTCTCCGGTAGTGAAGAAGACCACTTCGGAAGTGACAAGTCACAGTGTGAGGGTAGAGCCTAAGGCCCCTGCATCCACGGTCACTTCAAAGCCAAAGCAACCAAATACTGTCGCCACTCGAATTTCGAAAGTTATAACCATTATTATAGTTGTAAGAAAAGATATTATGTTACCTCAGATAAAACATATCATAGTCATTCCTAAGATTATTATTAAAGAATAATTTTCACACGAATATTGGTTTCATGTGTGACAAGTGGTGAAAATCTCCGACCAGCCCTCCACATACCAAAGGACTACTTGGAGCCTGTAACAGCCCCTGACACTGTGGTCCATACTGAACTGTTCACACAATGGCTGCTCAAACAGCAGGAAGCCATGCGACAGTGTGCCACATCCGTTGGAAAAGCATCCGCAAACTATGCTATGGCCATACAGTGCAAGGAGGTTGAGCGGCTGACCACCATCTTCGAACAACAATGACTCGAGGACCAACCTGAGCCAGGCAAGGTCGCTAAGCTCACGGAGATGCTATGGAAGGCCAAACGAGAACTGAAAATGACCCGGGCCTTTCAGAAGGCAGCAGAAGCCACTGTAGAGGAGCATGCCGCTACCCTGAAGGCTTTGAACGTGAAGTTCATAACTGTGTTCGGGATAGGCCTGAGCCAGTGGGACAGTACACTGGAGGAGATCCAGGACATCCTTCGGGATATGTGAAGTGTCCGGTTGTTTTGATTGTGACTGTATATTATGTTTCGATGATGCTATGAAAATAATTGTATTCGTAGATACAAACGATTGAAATCATGATTCGAAGATAGTAAGTAGTTGTGGAGTGTGTTCAATAACATTGTCATATAAAAAATGTCTTAGATATCTCTAATAGTGGGAATGAATTCTCACACTTTGAAAGTTCTAAATGAAAGTTATATACTCTCTACTATGAGCTGCTACCTATATGGTACCCTCATTCGAAACACCAACTGTAAATAGTGTTTGATATCTACCTTTTTTCTTGGAAATGATTACTGGTATTCGAATTTCGAAAGTTATAACCATTATTATAGTTGTAAGAAAAGATATTATGTTACCTCAGATAAAACATATCATAGTCATTCCTAAGATTATTTAAGAATAATTTTCACACAAATATTGGTTTCATGTGTTTCGATTCATACAATAGGACATATAATTACCTCTCCAGGGACGGTTCGCCCATAAAGACATCTTCGAACCAGTACTTCTGTGTCATCCGTCCTAAAAAGTCACATAATGTGCATTGCACCTACCCAGGAGTGTAAAAAAAACAAAAAAAAAACGTCTTATTTTATCTTTATTAAAGATGGATACTAACGTATCTATCTTGTCGTTATCACTGTTGGATCTCTTAGATCCCTGTTTTGTACATAGATTGTGTAAACATTGGTTAATGTGACAGGTCTAAATCAACATTCGGTTTTCCTCATGTTCAGATGGAACATATTCGAACCCTTCGATTCAATATAATTGATATTGTTATGTGTACACTGATATTATTCACCAATTTTGAACTGTATATTATATCAGATGTGTCAACCCTTGTTATAATCTGGTGCGGGTGATGTAGGGGCACGAGTAATACGTGTAAGCATGGGTTCATGGCGTCAATCTGGGAAGTGCCTCCTTCGGACACTAGGTGGCGACACCTGCGCCATGTCCTTTCGATTATCCGGTAGCGGAGCCAGGCAGGGCACTCCAGACGAGGCTCCGGTGGAGTGCCACGTCGACAATGCTTGGTCCGCGCTCAGGGTATATATGAGGCCGAGGTTGGCTACCTCAGGGAGTTCGTCCCAGGACGAGCTCTGATCCACACCTTTCCATACCTTCGTTACCTTTCGATCACGGGGCACCTACACCCCTCCCACTCTCTGGCTCCTGCACCAGCTATGCTGGCCCAGGACCAGATCATCCAGCTTTGCTGACTTTGAACTGGGTCCTCGATTAGCAGAACCTCAGGTCTTATATACTGATCCTTATGTTATTCTCTCCATTACTCGTAAACACTTGAGTTCCCGAGGAACTCCGGGTTACAATGCACCGGTGCATCCGGACCGACACGGTACCCGAGATACGTCGGGTGACACGTGGCGGTCTCGGCTCAATGCACATTACCAGGTCGCGCTCCACCAATCCTCAGGTGCAGGCTTATGTAACCACATACCCGACACTAGACAGGAGTGCGGCCTGGATACACGGCAACACACATACTCAATATAACCCCAAACTGGTTCTATAGAAATAGTACAGCGGCGTCCCACTACACTACTATAATGGCCCCTATATCCACCCTTTCTCACCAAAGGATGGGTATTGGTACATTACTCATCCTTTGTACGTTATACCAGGATTAAGTAGTAGCTATACCCATCCTTTGTACAACCCATCCTTTCTCTAGTTAAAGGGAATCGCTGGTTTCTACACAGAAGCCACCTGGCGGTAAAAATTGAAGCTCATGAAAAGTATTCTTTAAGCTGTAGTCATATTCCTACAGAGAAGACTTTCCCTAACCCAACTATTTGTATTTGCTACTTTGACAGTATACCTCCATTGTTCACATATATTCACTGCTAGGACACCCATAGGATCCTATAGTTAAGGCAAAAGAAATATTTTTCCAAAATTCATGCCTTTCTCATTTTATCCGTGACCCCCTGTTTTATTGGTCCTAAAAGGTTTGTATAGATGTCCTTTATATATTCCAAAGGTTTGGTTACAAAATCAATAGAAGAAGGGGATTATTCATGACAGATAATGGGAAAATGCTGTTTTCCTATTCATTTCTATAGTTAAGGTACTCCTTTGCTCAAATGGCCGTATCATGAAATTTAGTACCGTGACATGGCAATTTCTTTCGATTTTCTATTAGATCATAAATCAAACTAACATAATCCTGAGTTATATGCAAATGTCAATAGAACATAAGTAATCCTGCGACAAGTAGTGAGTCCCTTTAATCCTGGTATAAGGGACTAAGACTAGGAATAAGGCCCTTATCCCGGGTTTAGAGCACCCTAACCCAGATTAAAGCTGCTTATCCTGGGCTTTGGGCCTTATTCCTATAGAGTTAAGGTCTCTAAACCCGAGTTAAGGGCCGTTAAGTCGAGTTAAGGGCCCATTAACTGAGTCTAAGGGAAGATTACCCATTAGGCTTGCCAAAAACAATCGTTGAAAGGTAATTTGAAATATTCTTCTATTCATTTGAACATATTCTCATAATTGTTTACAGAAACCACATAGTATCTGCAATCAGCATGGAAAGCGGCAAACTTGAGCTCTTCATGACAGAAGAACAGATGATTGCGATGGACGCATCCTTAATGGCAACACTGAATTTGATACGCAAAACATGTGGTGAAGTAGCTGACAAGTACCAAATTGTCATTCTCCAGCATGAACTGGAGGTTTCCTGCCAGAGTGGACAGAAAACCATCTTCCCTGGTTGTGGTGTCAGGTTTGAGTGTTCTGGAGACTCTACCATAGAAGCTACTATTGGGGCGGTGCTTAAAGATGGTAAGGACAAGATGTACATCCTGTCCTCAGCCCATGGGAAGAAGGTCTATCACTGCTACCTCTTGGAATCCAACAATAACAGTCCAAAGGTATACGAAGCGAAATACCTTTGTGAAATTCACTCAAATAGTCCATACTTGGATGCATGCCTTGCAGAAATCGATGCTGGTCTCAAGGACAAGATCGGCCCACATCTACAAGGCATGGATGACAATGCTGCACTATCTGGGCCATATCTTGGTCCATCAGAGGACCTGAAAGATGTAAAGGTGATGAAATATGGTGCAAAGACACATCTGACCAAAGGTGTGCTGTCACACCATGATGTCCAACTACCGTCAGAAGGCATCAAACAAGCCTTGATGATAGCCCCAGCAGAGGCGTTGTTCACAGATGAGGGGGACTCGGGGTCCATCATCTTTAGAGAGCGGCCAAACAGAAACCAGGGCGATGGTACCGATCACCACGAGGCGCTAGCAATGCATTCAATTGCAGTCACTGGCTTCAGAGGGTCCACAAACACATTCAGTGTTGCATTCAGGCTTGATGATGTCTTTGACAAAATCAAAGAGAAATATGGTATTGACGTTGAACTGTTGCCAATCTGTCATTGACTTCACAGATTATCAGGCATTGATAACTGTAACCCCCTAAAGTACCAACAGACCTGCAATAATTAAAATATATAATGTTACATCATAATTACCTAGCATAGATGATGGGGACGCTAAGAATAGGCATCAATGTCAATCAGAAGTGAGACTGCCAGTGTCTTAACTTGGTTTTCGGATTTGGCAATCACATAATCAATTGTATCAAAATTCACCAAAGAGATGTTGTTGCCAAGCATGGGACCATGCATCAGTTCCTTCATTGTGATGAGGTATGGGGTTGATCAGCTTAAAATCAAAGTGTGGTAGCTGTTATGATGGACCACGCATGCTCTTGCCGTGGTGCAAAACGTTCATAGTAATATTTTGTGTATCTCTGATATGTTGAAGATGTATGCTAGTTTAAAATATATTGATAGCAAATTTAACATGATCCGTCTTCTTGTCCAAAAGTCACTTCAGATAATATTATTGATAAGTGGGAAATTTGCCCTAACCAGTTCTGTTGGTGTATGTACATGTTTTGAACCATTACATGCTAATACTTTTTTGATGCCGGGGGTGTACAGTCTCGGACTCCCAGACCAACACTGCTCCGGTTCCTCTGCTGTGTATGGTCTGGGAGCAGACATTGATCTCACTTGTTACCCATTTGCGCCAGTTTGGTGGCGCAAATGGGTGTGTATTGGTCAATACACATCCAAGTAAAGAGAGATGCTAATCAATATCACAGGGGTAATAAAAGTACCTGGGGGCTACTGTACAATTAACACTTATAATTGACAGAGGTAGTCTGGAATGCACAATGCAACTTGCCCTCCGGACGTTAAACTAACTAACAATCAATCAATCAATCAACAAAGGTAGTTGAAAGATGTGTATTGGGATGGGATGATGGCCTCCTCCCAGGCTATCCAACCAGTAGGATAGTCGCTGGCCGAGGCTGGGGGGTGTAGGGCGTATTTCTCAATATTATGCGGAGAGGTATAGGCTGCTTCTTTTCTTGAGGGGGGGGGGGGGGGTGGAGCGAATATTTCTCAATATCATGGGGGGGGGGGCAGCTAGGTTGCTTTAAGCGTATTGGTAGTGGGGATGATCCGGTGAAAACTAATGTACTTAAAAAGACCTCCGCCCCCTCCCCCTATTAAAAGATACACATCCTCAAAAAAGGAGTCCGTTCCTCCCCCTACATACGCACCTATTAACACTAAAAGTTCCTCAATAAATTTGATAAGACCCCTTCATTTTATCAGTGGGGGGGGGGGGGTAAAAGCTAAATGTGTATGTACGCATGGGGGGGGGGTAGTCCAAATGCGTACATGGTGCAACAGGGGGGGTGGGGGGTCTATTTTGGCCAAAAATGTGCGTACGTAATTAATGGATGGCCCCTAAGGGACATGTGCAGCATAAATGCTGTGAACTAATAATCTAGTCTACTGTTCATGTACACTGATATCGTAGTATAGACCTTAAGAATGCAGTAGATTGTAATGCTTAGTTGTATTAACAACTAATATAGTATATCCTATAGGATATTGCTGCAATTTTCTTGTTGTATAGAGTAGTTACTCAAAATATGTGTTATATGAAGTCTTTAAACTTCTGCATCTACCCCCATAAGTCTTTATGTACCCGGAAAGATATATTAATGTCTAAATGTTAGACAGTTCTTTCTTTGAATCAATTGGTATTTAGTTATTTTCGTGCTTGGTAGGTTTCTTAATAAGTTAGTATTGCTGGATATGGATTTATACAAGAGAATACGTGAGCTTAGGCTCGAGTAAACAATATTTTTTAGTTGTTTGATAATATGATGACTTTATGATATATAACATTTATGTAAGGTACAAATGTGTAGTATATTAGGAAATACTAACGTTCAATGCACATCTTTTCAATATAAGTGTATTGTTATGAGATATACAAGAATGTGATATGGAACATGAAGTTAGAAAAGCAAAAAGAATCAAAAGAAAGAACTGGTATCTATGAAGTCATGATGTTCAATGGATCATAAATATATTCACAATGAATGTAAATTGTATAGGCTTGTACGATACTACAATTTCAATCAATCATAATAATAATAATAATAATAATAGCTTTTATTGAAAACAAAAAGGGAGGTCATTACTGACCTATGTGTCATCATACATGTATGTATATGTAACTGAAATTACAGCTGAGAATTATGTTTTAAGATCATTGCCGTGTGTATACAATCGAATTGCAATAAGACATAAAGGCAGTTAATTCCTAGTTTCTTTTTTATTAAGCAGCACATTTATATAGTCCACTTATATAGATATATACAAATATACATCAGCTAAGCTCTAGACAAGCACGAAATAGTGGGAGAATGTAGAATATAAGGTAAGATTACAGGACAGAATTCTCGAATTCTCCAGGGAGCCATTTCACCGCATCAATTATAAAATAGCAGCTTTCAGACATCCATTAGTATATCATATACTTTTATGAAATGCATATAGGAAACACCAACTCAGGGAGTTATTTGCTCCAATATAGCTAATGCTTAGTGGTGAAGTCCTTTGGACCTAAATGGTTAACGCTTTGCATATTGATTTTAATCATTTTTGTTACAAAATAATGACGCATCTTTGTGTTTAACAGTGGTGACAAAATAAAGTAAATGAATTTGGGATATTATTTCCTTATGTTTTTTTTCCACAATAATCAAAATACTTTTCTTTAAATAGTTATTTTATTGAAGAGAAACTTGGAATCCCCCCACCCCTTTCTATTATTCAACTTCCGTTCCTCTGAGACAATTATAAATAAGGTATCTCTGGAATAAAAATTATATTCTAAACTCTTTGATTCCGAAATGTTATCACATTGCTGATCATACAAATTGAGAAAGACTTCAAAAGCACAACTAACATATTTGCAAATCGCAACAAACAATAGGAAACGCTAAACACAATACATGTGTGTGTGTGTGTATATATATATATATATATATATATATATATATATATATATATATATATATATATATGTATGTATACATACATATGTACATACATATATATATATATATATATATGTATATATATATATATATATATATATATATATATACATATATATATATATATATATATATATATATATATATATACATACATATATATCACCAGCACGACCAACTGGTCCATTGACAATTAGAACATGACAAGTATGCCATATTGCACCAATTATATAAATTGTCATATGGTCATGGGGAAATACACACAGAAAACCCTCTTTGAACCAAGGACAGTGTCCTTGTATGATTACTAACTATTTGAATTTAATGTTGGGGTTACTCTGAACCAGAAGGAGCATCTGCTGAGTAACCCGTGGCTTCCAAATCCTGCAATGAATTACAACAATATCAGTTTATCATTCTCGGACCATCTTGTAATTGTTTATGCAGCAATGTAGCATAGAGTTGTCATTTTGTACTTTTGACAGTGTAGAAAAAATAATATGTATATATAATTATTTGTAATTTTACTAATTAAAACCCACCAGAAAGCTTCTGATATGGTCTACAACAACTGCTCAGATAGCTAACATTTGTTTCAATGGAGTTCACAGCGTTCACCTTATTAAGAGATTTGGCAGAGCTTCCATTGCCTTTAGGACTGCACTCATCCCGTCATCACACATGAAGAAGCCATAGAGTCTGGAAAGGGTCAGTTTCCACTAAGCGTGTTTTTTGTATTTAGATTTCATTGTCACAAAGTGTACAATTATAATTCAACCAAGCAACGTGTGCATACAAATACTTTCAAATGTGTATCGAAATCTGATCCAATATCATTAATTAGTAGCACAATGAGAACACCTAAACATTATCGTTTAGCAAATTAGGTTATACACTGTATTTTAACAGATAACTGTAGGGTGAAAACCTACGTGATTTCTGTGAGGGCCTTTTGTTCTTTGACTGTGTCCATGAGGTGTTGCACGCCTCTGTCAGTGATCCCAGTGCAGCTCAACCTGAGAAGGACATTAGAAAGCGCACTGATGATGCATTGAACCATCTCAGACATTCAACAAGAGCTTCAGATTTACGTGACAGTGAATTTAAACATCTACAGAGTCGTTTGCAGTAGGATTGATGTAGCAGAGCTAATGATTATAGCTTGGGGATCAACTACTGCGAACTTGCTTCATTTTTGCATTTTTTACACTCATCCAAATAAATACAGATAGAACATGATTGCGGCATGCAACTACCCGTTCAGAAATCTAAAAGTTTTCGTTTTATGAGTGTCCTCGCAATCGTTTTTCATATGAGCACATTTGCAGTCGATTCACACCAGTGGAGCACTGTAATGTTATTTTAGGGAACATTAATTTACAATGGAATTTGGGATAGAAATGAACACCATTATTTTGACATTACCATAGCTCAAACAATGTTTGATTGTTGACCAGTCCGTTTGCAATCTGTTGAACACCATCATCAGTTATGTTTCTGCAATCAAGCCTTCGGGAAATACAGAAGAATATTTTCATTGAACGTGTGTAGGAAAAAACATTCATTTCTAGTTTGGAAAACTGAGAAAATATGTTAATAACCAATACAAATAAATGTATATTTTAATGATGAACTGTAAGTGGCATGATATTTCTTTGTAAATGATACAGTTGGAATCTAATGATACGTTTTTAAACCCGACCACTTGTAGGTCATGACAATGGAATTAATGATTATACTGCTTTAATTGAGAGCACATCAAATGCTACGTTACTTTTCTAATGTGCCATACTTTATTCAATTTCCTATAGTCTAGTGGATTTTGGAAATGCTCAAAGTAATCCGAAATAGATCCTTTATCAATATAAATCAATTAAGGCTAGCACAAATGAGAAGACCCGTCCTCATTAAGATGTTTACTAGCCAAAGACAACCAAGACAAGTAGTATAATCCTACCGAAGGCTAGTAATTGAGGAGTTTACCAGCAGCCATTGTCCAATGGCAACCATTCCATCATATGTGAGGCCAGGGTCTATCATCCTATAGAATATTAACCGGGGTGGCAGTCAGTTGGGAAACCTAGCACATATATATAGAGAGAGAGGAGCTAGGAATACAGCTCATTTTTCCAAATTGTGATGAGAATATGTCATTAAAAGTTGTAAATATTTGGTAATTTGCGCACTGGAAACCATCATAAATGACTGAAAACTATTATATGGTTAAGGGAACTTAAGGAAATACCTCGACCCTCCGATGATTTTCAGTTGCCAAGCCGTTTGATAGTCTGAACTAGTTACATAAATACTCTTTCGACAAGTATCAAGAAAACACTGAGATAAAATGTTACACTCAATGTGTGTGTGCTGAGTCCTACCAGAGCTCCTTCAGAGTCCTGTTCTGCTGGAACGAATCCAATAAATACTGCAAACCCGCATTAGTCATCCCACGGAACACCAGCCTATAACAGATAATAAAAGGTAAGGTCCCTTTTTACGATATAATGACACAAATATATATACACATCCGATAACAGCTTGGATATCACCCATAGATATCCAGCTTGCTCTAGTCAGATTATTTCAAGCGGACTGCGGAAAATTTCAGCAGGTAAATAAGACGATTTTCAGGGCATTCTGGTGGGATCAGTGCAGCAATATGTTCCACATAAATATGAATTAACATAATTCAATATGGTTCAGTAGATTGATTTGCTTTTCATGATTATATATATCCCTAGCACAAACAATTCATGAAGAGATGTTTACAGGCGCAGGTGCGGAGAAGAAGTAATCCACAATGGACGGGCGTCCTCGAGGTGTACACCACCCCCTGGAGTGTGGTGGAAGAACTAGACTATAGTCTATACATTGTTAGTTGGCGATATATCCCAGTAGTCAATACCAATACCTGACTACTGTAGCCATAAATGTGAAAAATGTGGATATTCAAAACATGTCTACCTATAAATATATATATATATATATATATATGTGTGTGTATATATCTATATCTATATCTATATATATATATATTTAAATCCATACCATGTAATTCAAACTAAAGCTCACCTCAGGTTTTCAAGTGTCTCATTTGATGTCAGTGATTCAGCGATGCGCAGGATGCCGTTGTCTGTTACAGCAGAGGATGCGAGGCTGTTGGTTATGATAGACAGTGGGAGGATTATTCATCCAAATTGGCCATACAATACCTGGAAGGCGTTTCACCGTATCATACGGCGGGTCTGTATGTTATATAATTGTGTTTCTGTTCATAATTGCGTTTCTGCTCAAGGAGCCGTATGTAGAAAAAAAGATATGGAGGGCCGTGTTTACATACAGCCGGCCGTATGTACATACGACCATAATTGAATTTCAGCTCAACATACGGAGCACATAAATTCTGTATCTTTGGCGTATTTGGAGCCAAAAATACGGAAGGGTAGGGGGGGGTGGTGGTATGTCAATAATCACATAAAAAGGCGTTAAATGTAGGGTCGTATGTGGTAAATAGGGTCCGCATGTTGGTAGTAGTGGTCGTGAGGAGATGTTAATGGTCATGAGGAGATGGTAGTAGTTGTGGGGAGATGGTAGTGGACGTGAGGAGATTGTAGTGGTCGTGAGGAGATGGTATTGGACGTGAGGAGATGGTAGTGGTGGTGGGGAGATGGTATAGGACGTGAGGAGATGGTATTGGACGTGAGGAGATGGCATTGGACGTGAGGAGATGGTAGTGGTAGTGGAGAGATGGTAGTGATGGTAGTGGTGGTCAGGAGATCCTCGTTCTACTTATCTTCACTATCGGTTTTGGACTGATTGTGTAGCACATTGAGGTTTTTCTCCTGTGTGGTACTCCGATTGGTATAGTATTTGTTTTACCTTGCAGTGGCGACTGTTGAGTGCTATTTCAGTGGCGTAGGAAAAGGGGGCGGGCTGAATATGTTTGGGCTCCCCCAAAATTTGTCAAGACCCATGATATAACACACACAATTTCAAATCCTTACTACTGTCACATAGGGAAAAGTGGGGGCAGGGGGGGTCCAGGCCCCCACTCAGAACAAATGGGGGCTCAAATACTACTTTCCAATACAATTTCAATATAAGCGTGTATATGATACATCACCCATGAAAGCTGATCCTTAAACTGGGTTGGAGTGCCCCCCCCTCCAATGAAGATTTGCTTCCTACGCCTCAGTATTTAGGTTTGACCTCTCCTGTCTCTTGCCCAACCTCTCCTGTCTCTTGCCCGACCTCTCCTGTTTCTTGCCTGACCCCTCCTGTCTTTTCCCTGACCCCTCCTGTCTATTCCCTGACCTCTTCTGTCTCTTCCCCGACTTCTCCTGTCTCTTCCCTAACCTCTCATGTCTCTTCCCTGGCCCCTCCTGTCTATTTTTTGACCTTTCCTGTCTCTTCCCTGCCATTCCCAGACATAGGGACCCTCAATAACCTTCCCAAGCCTACCTCTGTATGTCTAAAAATATTATGAGGTCACAGTAGGAATTCTCTGCTGGGAGTTCCCTGGAATGTAAACTAGTTTTTGCACATATTTTTAATTGAGACAGGTGAGCATGTCTGGAGGGCCATATGTTTCAGGCCGTATGTTATGTTTTTTCAGAAAAAGATACGGAGGGAATGCGGAGGGTGAAAAGAAATGAAAAAAGTAGATTTGATGTATTTTTGCCGTATCCTTTCTGTATTTGAAGGCCCCATGTTGGGTATAATATTAACATACGGTGAAACGCCTTCCAGCAACCAACTCAAAAAAATTGACTATTACACATCATCTTCTTAGTTAGTCGCAGGAATCATGCATATCAGTATAAATAGATAAATCTGGTTACATTTTAAAATAGATAAAGCAGGAATATATGTGACTTTCTCTTCAATCAAAGTAAACTTTGTTCCTGAGCGCACAGCTGAATGTCCGGGCTTATAGATTTCTGAAGCCACGGGCCCGAGTGGCCTACGTACAGCTGGTACTTTTAGTGTATACGCCTGTTTACCTAGCACAACATATCTCAGTGTGTGGGTCACTTAGCAAATATCAGCATGCAATAATAATGTATATTTGGATTGATGTCAGCGTCAATATGTTTGTGACCTACTGTAAAATACGCAGTGTATGATTTGTCTTCAGTGCATCAGCAACACCTGCCATTCCCTTATCCGTTATGCCATCTGAAGATATCCTGTGACAATTTCGGAAATGTGATGAACTATGATGAGTGCATAATCGCACTTGACATTTAAAGATACATTTTAAGTTCATAGCCCCTTGAAATGAGGATTTTATTCATGTATTATATGTATTGTTCTATTTCCATAATTACATATTCATCGTTTTGAACAATTGAGTAGATTTCACTATTCTAGCCGATGTTCATCTAATACCATGGTCTGACAAATGACATAGGGTAAGGGCACCCATTTCGGACACTCCTGGACAACAAAAAAGTAGTCACCTTTGCCTATTAAATTTGAAACCATAGAAGGATAAGCCTTTTGATATGGGATGTGCCATTGGGCACATTATATATATATAGCTTATATTTCCCAGAAAATTACAATACATAATATAATTTAAGTTGGAATAAATCCACATCTTATATATCATTTCAAACAGATGAAACTGCACCTAAGGGTGGACATCTGCATCTAAAGTCGAATTGTGGGCTTGAATCGTCACAAAAAATACAAATGTTCCTATAATTATCATTAGGAATAGCATAGGTAAAGAGGAAGCTAGAAAACATTGAACAAGAAAACCAATTTCCCCCATTTACTCTTCATTATCGTTTTGAGAATATAGTGAAAACACCAAAGAAGTCAAGCAGTCACAATACCATGTAAGTAGGGGGGGTGGTTATTCAGTCAAAATAGAGTCAGGAATGCGGGACCCATCCTAAAGGATGGTACTCATCATGAGAAACAAGAATACGACCTTCATTTTTGATTTCGAAACCTCTAACCCCCCCGTACGCCCCCTCCGAAGATAAAAAGTTGGAAAATATTAAATTAATTCAATTTTAATTAGTTTTCTTGTTTCCATGGGGACTATTCTCCTTTAAATGGATATAAAACCACTTTGATGTAGAATATAAAAATACAGTGCACTAAAATGAGAAGTTTTTAAGTATCTAAAAATTTCAAGATAGCCGCCGTTGGCAAAAAATACCATTTTTAAGCTGTTTTTAACCTCTATGTGGTGTAACTGACATGAAATATATATAAAAATATTCTAAAATGGAATATAAACATAAACTGTACCAAAGGCAGATATATTGAGGTTTTAAGAAATCCAATATGGCCGCCTTTGGCAAAAACATTGTTATTCAAGCATCAGAAATGCTATTCAAGTGGTAGAAAAGATTTTCTTAGTTGATATAACTATGTGTTTTCTTCTTGGGCAGGAAGTGATTAAATGATATGACCAAATAGTTGCAATATCACTTCCCGCTCCCCCCCTTCAGTAAAATGTTTTAAAAATATGAAACATTGTGTAGTTCCATTTCATACATGTAATTCTTCCTAGATTCATTGAAATAAGGCCCTAAATTATTTACATAACAGTGTTTCGATGCTGTTGACAAACTCAATTGAGGCAAAGGAAGTAATCTTCAATTGTCAGCAGACCCCAGCCCCTGCCCACTGTATGGGCTTATACCGTACCGTCGCGATTAAGCGCCGGGGCGCTCTTCAATTTGACGGGGCTCTTACCCAGGCGCTTATACAAGACAGGCGCTTATTCAAGGTCACAATTTTAGTGCTTAAGAAGCATTTGGAAGCCCCTACACCCTGGCGCTTATTCAAGACCGGCGCTTATTCAAGACCAGGCGCTTTATCGCGACGATACGGTATATGTACTAGTATACTAGCCTACCAGGGATTATTGACTATGTACTGGGAAGGCATTCGTTTAGTCTACTGATTTTCCCTTAATCATGTTGAAAGCAATCATCTTACACATTAAAACTCTGACCTTCAGATGTTAAATTGGCAGAGAGTACTGCTGTTACTGATGGCCAGCAGTTTATGTTATTCAGTAAGAGGCCCTTGTTAATCAAACTCCATGCAATTTCAAATTTAATTATTTTTCTAGAACATTATTGGGCTCTAATATGGCTATACCTATCAAGCACTGACCTTGTTACACATACTCAACCAGTATCTAAACAATAACCCAAAAGAAAATATCATAGGGAGTCACTGCTATGTTCCTACTTGCACTATTTTCTCAAAACTAGACTTTGCCTTTATACACCTGTGATCTTAAGTTAAGTTTTAATTGATGTTGTGCTCTACAGATCAATTGACACATTAAGGTGACAACCAGTCAGTTTATTTCATAGTTCAGTACACCTATAAGCATGTGTCTTAAAGTTTAGCACCATTCAGCTAATGGATTAAAATAAGCAAGTTCTAGAACAATTAACAGCACAACGGTTACAGTCATAGGACAATAAAGCAGGGAGAGGCTGTCAAAACCTAGAGGCAAATGAAAAAGTGAAAATATAATGTACAGACCTTAGATGTTGATTCATTAAAAGTATTTTTAATACATATAACTGTAAGCCTTGTCCAGAAACCATTATGTATTAAATATGGTACAAGTGACTTGCTGTATAATAGTTATAAGTCAAGGAGAGAGTAATTGTCCAGGGCGCTAGCCAGGGATAATTACCCTTGCCCAAGGCTTATAACACTTCTGCAGCTGGTCAAGTTTAACCATATCAAACTTATGGTACTACTAATCTCCTTGATTATTTTGTACATCGTATATACCTGGCTCTTTTCCTTTGTTCTATCGGCCAAGTGTGGTATACATTTCTACCTTACAGGGAGTAACATGCACACACCCATTATATTGTAACTGTTGGTTTTGTAATGATGATATTGAACTAGTTTCATCAGGGGTCTAGGAGAAAATTGGTTTTGGACTACCCTCTTTTGAAGCCTATCCCTATCCCCTCTGTTCCCAGAACTACACTCTGCCTACAATGCAGTACAAAGGCCCCATAACTTTAGCTAGAAAAGCCCTTGTTAGTGGCAGCAATTTATTTCTTAAGCTTTTAAGTGAATTTAGTTTTGATTATAATTGTCTTATGCAACATTCTACATTTCTGTCTATAAAAGATTTAACTTTGCCTTTGTCTAATGACAGCCATTTTGGATATTTTTAGAAACTGTACTAAACACTGAAAAATTATGTTTTTCCCAATGGTGGCCATCTTGAATTTTCAAAAGCTTCAAAATAGCTGACTTTGGTGCAGTATGTCATTATACACCATAGCAAAGTGATTCTTATGAGATTTCTGGTGTGGCAGACCAAATATGGATAGAATTACATTGAAAAACTGTGTTTTTTGCCAATGGCGGCCATCTTGAATTTTTCCAAAACTTCAAAATAGCTCATTTTAGTCCACTATATTTTTACACTTCACCTCATAGTGATTTGATGTGAATATTAAAGGATGCACACTATTTGGGAATTTTTTAATTGAATTAATTCAGTATTTTCCGACTTTTTATCTTCGGAGGGGGCGTACGGGGGAGTTAGAGCTTTCAAATTCAAAAATGAAGGTCAGATTCATGTTTTCCATGATAAGTACCATCTTTAAGAATGGGTCCCGCAAAAAGTTTGCGCTAACCACCCCCCCTAATGTAAGCCATGGCAGATATTTGCATTTTTTTTAGAAGGAGGAACCCCTCAATTATAAGATTTAGTTGATAGGAAATAGTAATATTAACTATTTAAATGAATGCCAATGGTGTCCGACTGAAGGTAGCTGTCCGACTCAGGGTGCCTCTACCTTAGAGTTAAATATGGATAATAATCGCTCTACATACTCTAGTGTCTTTAGGCATCCTTTTAATGTGAGCAGGATAGCGAGCTCTGATGCACAGTCATCAGTCAGTGTGTCATCAACCAGGCTGTGTTGGAAAGATCTCATAAAATGCATGGCATCTTATTCATTTTATTTAATAGAATCTTATTTTTGCAAAGCTATACTATCATGAAGTTGATATAATCAATGATCGTGAAGGTATCTTAGAAAAGCAACACTGAAGGGGAAATAATGCTGACATATATTTGATGAAGATGTATACATTTGATTTGCAATACTTGATTTGGAAAACTTGATTGGGAATACTTGCGCAACATCTTCAATTTGCTTCTGATCTTTCAGGAATTTTGCGAGTTCTACAACAGATATCTTGTCCAACTCTCCATGTTCTAGTCTGGAATTGAAGAACGATCCACATTAGGAACACAGTAACATATGCTTACAAAGAGATAGTAGATATTGATCATACTTGTAATGTCATGTTTGCAAAAATGGATCCATTCAGGGTCTATGTAGAAAGTAGGGGTACAGATGGGGAAGTGTTTGAATAACTAGTAAGTAGAAGATATGTATACAGATGATAATGCTCACTAGGCTTTTGTAGCGTACTCATACTCTTTAGCGGATTTGAAATAAATATGGAATCCGTGAAGGATTAGGCCTGTGTCCACTATGATTAAATGGACTGTTTTGGCGCTGACAAACCCTGTTTTGGGGCCGACAATTCATTCTATCGGCACCAAAAGCTGTTCTACGGTGCCAAAGCAGTTTAATAAAACCTAGTGCCTTATGCTGGCTGGGATCGGATTGTCCCTCCAGATGCGATTCACTGACTATTTCCTCATAATTTCATGGAATAGCATCAGCGATTTGCTGTCACCTGTCCTACAAAAAATTTTGAAAAAGAAAATCGGGTGCAGATCATCTCTGTTCCTTTAATCGAGCCTTCCAGAATATTGACAAGTGTAATTACATGTTTATGCATATCAGCCTAAAACTATCGGTTCCTATGCTCTGCAAAGTAAAGTAACAAAAACATAGTTCAATGGACATGGTTCAAATAGACTATTAAATAACGTATTATGAATTTAACGTTTTATGAATCTACCTGAAAGTACTGATTTCAGGATTGTGTTTCAGGACAAATGTCAGAGCAAGGACATCAATGGCTGTGAGTTTGATGTTCTCTATGCAACAGCCATCTTTGAAGGTTGTTTCCCCAACAGCACGTGCAACGTCTGGAGACTGACTCTCATGGGCAATCTGCATAGCTTGTAGTTTGTTCTCCATACCCTGTCAATAATGTAAAGTAAGTAGTCAAAAGAACATCAGAAGAAATGGAACTTTGTTTTTTATACACATGAAATATGTAAAGCACCATGTGATAATTTATTTGAAAATCTATTGGTGCTGTATATTCTTGCGTATAAGCCTAACTCACATATTAGCCCCTAACTTTGTATAATCATACAAGCCGGACTGGGGATTCTAATATGGTGACTTCAGTAGTGTAGTATACGGGGAAAACAACTCGTATAAGCCACACCCTATAATTATAGGCATGTTGAGTCTGACTCGCATACTAGCCAAGGCTTCTACATGAGAATTCATGGTAGTCGGATAATCGATAGGAATGTGCTTTTCTCACCCTTGCAAAGGACTTCAATTCTTCCTGCTTTTCTAGGAAGTGTCCATCTTCTGGTTGATGAACGCCTAGCCTTTCAAGTACCTCACTCCCACCGTTGAAGGCTAAGCCATACAGGAACAAGATGGCCATGCTGAACTGCTGTGTGTTACCCAATTTCTCTAAGAGCTGTTTAAACCCTTCTGTGCACTGGGAGAGGAATCCTGCCATGGCGAGTAACTCTTGGATCATTAAGTGAACAAACTGGCTCAGGACAGTACACTTCTCCTTGTCTTCAGGATCCAGATGTTGTGTTTGCATCAGCAGACCTGTCTGTGTCATGTCCTGTGTTACTGGTGTTCGATTGACAATATCATGTGTTAGTTTCAAGATACAGCACAGACCTTATTGTACCTTAATATTAACATTATGTAGTGAATAGTATATTGAAAACAGTACAACGATCTAGACCCCCAACCCCCTGCCGTCCACGAATCCAGAGGGTGTTCCTATAGGATTGGATTTTGGATGACATTTACTAGTTGTGTCAAAGCAAAGGTGGAATTGGAGGATGGTCCCTTGGTAACATAGGCCTTCTATTTTAAAGCAAATTGTGCCCAAAATGATGACTCGGTTCTTCATTATTCGGAAGAATCATAACAGGAAGAGATTTGAGATTTTATGTGTAATATTTTGCAAGTTCTCTCCATTTGATATTGGCTACGTCCACCCCTTGAAGCAGTTTTGCATTTGCACATGGGATGTAAAAGCTAAACAGTGCAATCACACGTTCCTTAGGATCACTATTGAAGTATCTTTTAAAATGTGATAAAATGATTGGATTTGTGAACACAGTATTGAATAGAACCAATCCAAATATAGATCTTCTATACAGACTTGTCAAACACAAATTCGGATGGTATTGGCACCACCTATAGGAACAGGCCCCTGGAGGACTGGTAAGGCAGCTTATAGCAGATCATGCGAGTGAGGACTAATCAGGTTACACATACATATATGTATGGACTGGTAACCTAGCTGACACCGTGCACCTCCCACCTCCTCCCTTCTAAAAAGAAGCCCAACACAAATATCCACCCTATCAAAGTGCTCATACACCTTTCTCTTATACTGATATCCACGAGGGTTCATGTCAGCCCGATATTGCAACCAAAAAATATGTAAATGATAAGTTTGCAAAAGATACAAAAATCATGCTGAATGAGGAATTATTTTGATGCTATTATCATTGATGATACACCATTGTAGATCATAGCAATAACATCACATTATACCACCGAATACCACATCATGATGGGGTATATACTTTAGTGTTCAACTCATATGCACTGAAATATATTATGGTACTCACTGTCCTTTTCTATTCCGAGCTCAGCAAAGTCCTTGGCATCAAACACAAGTCGTAGGGGTCCTTTGCCAACCTCTCGTACAAGACCTTTGAAAGCCAATTTGGACAGGATTTGGAGAATCTTTCCCACGTTGAAACTCTTTTCAGCTTTTCCCATGGATCGCTCAATGAATTTCTATAAGTGTGATAAAGTAAGCAATTGAAGGAAGTAGGGTTTGATGGTTATGTGTATCAGGTATCAATGCAAAAGAGTTCGGTAGATTCTCTGGGTAGCCTGGAGAGCTAATGGCCTGTGAATTATGGTGCAGACCCATACTCTTGTCCAGAATTACTTTCCTGTGGGCCCAGCTGATCATTACAAATGGACGCATGATAGTTTAGGAGAATGAACTTATTCACTATTGACAAGTTCTACATAGTTAGAATTAGAAAATCATGATGGAGACATCTTATAGATCTGTATTCTGTAAGTATTCTCTAATAAATGTAAATATTCTTCAGGGTCAACAGTTTTTATCCCTGTCATGTTAATCTCGAGCCATAAAAATCACGTTGAAGAAAACAACTTCGCCTCTTGAAAAAAAAAACTTTGAAAAAGAAAATTTCACTTTCAAATTGTCCAAGGCATTAGCCGAGGATAATTACCATTGTCCAAGGCTTATAGCACTTAGGCAGCTACTTGCCTGTATCCATATCTGAATACACCCACAGTACGAGATTGTGCTCAATTGACTGCATCGACATACAGTCCTGTATGTAATATACAGTCAGGCCTTTTCTCTTGTTCTCCCAGCCAACTGTGGTGTAAATAAAAATGAAGTTGTGTACTAGAATCACACGCACTTTCAGTATGGAACTGCACTAGGTACTTACATCCATGATGTAGGCGGTTAACTGAGTGTAGGTTTTGACGTCAGGTGGTGCCTGTTTCTGACCCCCCAGTATCTTACATAGGGCTGCACAGTAGAAGGTTATCGACGATACAGACATCAGAATCGGGTTTCTCTCTAGGGTCTGCCGAACAAAGTCTCTGTTTTTTTCTTGTACATTCTTGTTGATGAACTCCTAAAATTAGTATATCAAAAATATTCTTGTCAATCATACTTTAGTTGGTTCCACACTATATTCCTCATCTCAAATCTCAACCTTCCATACTACAAGCATAGGCCTACTGATTGGTTGCCACCAACAAAGGCACCAAGGGACCTAGCTCCCCCAGGTGGGCAGGTGGTGAACTAGGGAATACACTTACTCCACCTGGGGAATATATCCCAGTGTTGCCGCGCAACATTGGCGCCATATATCATATTAAATGAATGGGTCAAATGAAAGGGTCATGGTAAGACCGTGGGCAGTTAGGTATCAGATAGAGGGTGACATGGCACCAAGCTAGAGTGCTAGAGAGCGAGAATAGAGAACAACATTTATAGCATACGAAGTATGGTCTATCTGAACATCCTGACTCACATTTAAGACAAATATTTTTTATTCCTAATCATCGGATGTACTAACTTTAACCCGGTCTCGTGTCAGGCCCAGGAGTTGAACCAGCTGTAGGGAGTTGGACAGGGACTTCTCTGTCAGTGTCTTTGGAATATCGCCAAGATCAGCAAATGGTCTGAAGTAGGGTAGTTCTTTTTCAAACATGATGGTTGCTTATCGTCATGAGGTATCACACTTAAATTATAATAAGGTAATTAATGGTACATACTTATAGAGGTCATGGTTACGGTTTTTTGGAATGCAATTCGACCGAATTCAGATGAAAACATTTATGCATCATACGATGCAGCTTTATATATCGCACATTTAGTTGGCAAAACGGCTGAAAGTAGAATATATATAAGGACCAAATATGGACCAAGATTGGCACATCTTGCAGCCAACATGAAAGTTCTCCTATAGCGTTTTTCACATGCTGAATCCATTTCTAAGAGGAGACATTATATCAGAAACATTTCTACTTCTAAATTGCATAATCTCACGTTTAAAATACCAGGTGGTGAAAACACATAGTTTTCTGCAGGAAAAAAATCTGAAAGTTGGCAGACACATCTCTGAGACCATGCAAAATTATTATAAAAATACAGGTCTATTGCAGATATAGACTGTAGCCATTATGGCAGCCATATTTCAAGATGGCTGCTGCTGAATATTTATAAATCGTTTACCTCCTGTACTAATCAACTCGGAATCATGTTTCCAAGTGCTTAATATATATTTGTAGCATACTTGGATTTCGATGAGGTTATCCTTTGAAAACAGATCAATTAGTGTAATCATTTTCATTATTAAAGATCATCATTCTTCTAACTGCATTGATGAAAGCAATAGACCGAAACTCTATCCTTGACTTGACATTCTTATGGTTGCACAACACTACGTAGCAGTAGGCGGCATTAGTGGCCATTTTGCTAGCCTATATTAAGTGAGCCTAGTTAAGTGTGAAGATGTCATGGGAGCCATTTACAAAGGCCAAGTTTTGTCAAAAGGTCAAGAAGGGCTAACTGTTGTAATGTGGTCATACCATAAAAGCCTGTCATAGGCCCTTGGGATGCTAATTCTAAGTTAGACTAAGAGCTGAGATTATTCTTCTATACTCATCACACTCATTTTCACAATAACTGGAACTGCTATATTATGTCATCTTGAATCTCCTATGGATGTCCTGCACCTAGTCGTTGCCAGTCTATGCAATAACTATACATTGGCATCATCTAATCTGGAATTAATTTATTCATTCATACTTTTTATTTGTTAATGCCAATTTAGAAGTAGAAATCTTTTTTAGAACTGACAATCTCTTTCACTATCTACTGGAGACTCACACTTTTATAATGCTCTGATGGCCTTGCGAAGTGTCCTAATTCATCAAATAGTGATAGAGAATTGATAGAGAATACATTATACCGGAACAGTCTCTCTAAGTATTGCAATATTGTTTCAATATACCTTGAACAGACTATGAGTGTTGACTTGCAAAATTGCTCACGTCCCATCAGTGCAAAGCACCAGCGGATTGGTTCGGCTGTAGTGGATAGCTCTTTTTTGGCCAGCTCTTTAATGTTTTGCCAATACTTTCTAAAACTGCGTACTTCATCCACTCCATCTAAAAAGTAGGGCACAGGGAATGATAGAGATATAATACTATCACACTCAGATATCTGATCAGTAATTGTAGATTAGATAATTATACTTCTGTGACTGGTTCAATAATGTGCCTCAATAATGGCTTCACCATTATCGCTGTCTGATGTTAACATTCTGTGTGACAATATTCAACAAATACCTAGAACGAATGCGATGTTCATTTCATTTTCCATTAGCCAAGCGTTGTCTACAGTGAAATCACTGCTTCCAGTATTATACACGGAATATGTATTAATCAGATGTGCAAGGTCCACTGCTTTTGTGATGGTCATAAGGTATCGTAGATTGAACAGGAATATGGCCTTGAACTGAGTCGCCCATTCACCATTGGCCCACTTCCACAACAAACGCTGCATCAGGGTGGATTTACCAATTCCAGCACGTCCACGCAGTAAGACATACTTCTTAGAGTCATTGCCCTTAATCAAGTCTTCATCTTCTATGTCAGTTCCACCTTGTTCTTTCAGACTGTCCTGGTAGTGGTCAGGTTTCTCTATGTCGTCCCTCTGCATGGTACCAAGGGCTTTCTGTGTTTGGATTTTCAGTTTGATATACTGAGTGTTAAAGTCAACTTGGTCATCTAAAGACTGGTCCTTTTTGTGTTTTTCTTGTAGAATCTGGGCTGATAATGCCTGCTGCACTTTATCTTTATCTGATGGAGACCAAATAGAGAGAGAGTGGAGCACCGTGATGTATACTTGAATATTAGCAAGGTTTAGATTACAACATGTACGGCAACGTGTATGTTTACAGCAATGCTAAAGGATGAGTTATACTAGCGACTAGAAGCCAAATGGACATTACACCCCCAGAATTTCAAAGTATACATCACTAACCAGGTCATGGCATTTGCAGTTTAGTGGTGTTAGGTGTGAGCACATATGAAAGTAAATTATATATTTTTCCCCCAAAAAAAGAATTTGCCAAAAATCTGCTAGCGACCCCTCCTATCTATATTTTTCACCCAATGTGATACACCTTTCATAATTCTTATTCCATACATATTTCCCTAGCATTAGATCAGAAGAAATACACAGTAGAATGCTTTCTTATTATGTTATTCATCTCAGGAAACATTGAATTGGTATTATTTTATTTTATTTTATTCAAGTTAGTGTTTTTTTTGTTTTTTTTTATTCTCCAAACTGCCTCTATATTGATTTGTTTGTTATGTACATTAATTATCATATGTCTAAAATTATTTCTCATGAAATAATTGACTATTGTTATTTTTATGCTGTAAACGAGACCTACAGAAACGGAAATTGCTATAAAGGACCTGCATGTTGAGGCTCAAGGAAAAAAGGGGGTTCTGAAAACACATTGTAGGCTTATCGAGGACATTTTTTGCCATACATTGATCAAATTTAGGATTGTGTATCACACTTTTTTCAGTGGGAAAATTAAAAGATAAAATCGAAAATCCATGTCGAATAATCAGATGTTTTCATTCTTTTTGTGTGATTCGCCAAGAAGAGAATGTCTACTAACCCTCTGATTACTCAAAACTATTGAATTATGATGAATATTATGGATACCCAATTATTGATACCACACTATAAATATTAAATTGGGAACAAAGTCTATCCTACCTTACACAGGCCACGTGGACCTCACCACTCTATCAACCTGTGCCATTGCCTATCCACTCAGCAGTCCATCACATGCATTAACTCAAATATTTAGGACCTACCGCAAATTTCCGCGTATTACCCGCATCCCGCATATAACCCGCACCCCAAACTCAGGAGAATCTTATAACGCGTTTTTGGATCTGAAAATCTCGATTTTAGTACTGTTCTATAGAATTAAAAACCCTTGTATAACCCGCACCCTTTATCGGCATGTTTGGTATCAAATGAAAGCTGGGGTTGATTCGCGTACAACCCGCGGGTAGTACGCCGGAATTCACGGTATTTGCACATCAAAGTACAACGTTAGAGAACTACTTTTGTATATGTTGGGTGTAATAACTTGTATTCTTAATGCCATGCATATCTGGAAACTCCATGTAGATATAATAACAAAACTGGCTCGTTGATAGAACCACGTTTGAATCATGTTTTATACCTTCTAAGAAATATTCTTATACTTAAGATCTTCTTACCAGGTGGTTTGCTTTGTGGACATCGGGAAGCACCAGAGTCATCAGAATCACTGCCGACCCCTGTAGGGGTAGGAAGGCCCCCTATGGCGGCCACTCCAACACCACCATCTGCACCACCACTGCTAGCTTCACCACCAGGAGGAGCCACTGGAAGTATGCGTGTAAGTACCAAAGTTGCCCTATCAGAGATGCCTGGAGCAGTTTATTACAGGACGTTCATGTTTACATGCATGCCCTGCACCTGAGACCTGGAGGCTCTTTCAGAACAGACTCGTCAGTCGTCATATTTCGATTTTCGTCAAAACATGTCAAAAGCATAAATTTTGGTGTTTACGAGCAAAGCAAATCTGTACATTATAAGTGGTCGTCAAATGAGAATTTGGGGCATTTCACAAGGCATATATATAAATATTATATTTGTATATATTATATATCTCAATTATATGTAAATACGGCCCTGCCATCTGACGATTTAAGGCAAACATACCCAATTTTATTTTTTGGCGATTTCATGTTCTGAAACGCTTTTTACTAGTGGTCGCAAAATAGCCTTTTTCACGTCAAAATTTGCCTACGACTGCATCAGTTGTTCTGAATTAGCCTCCTGGTCGCCTCCAGTGCCTGCTTGACATCCTTAATTTCAAAAAGGTAATCCCGTGGTTGGGATGGGCGGGGGGAGGAGGGGGGGTTCTAAACAGACTCTTCATGAACCTGGTGTGCTAAACCATTGTGAAATATGTTTTTTCGAATCACGGACATTAGGCCCCTAGAAATCAGGCCCCTAGGGATTAGGCCCTTGACTGTTAGGCCCTATGTAATTAGGCCCGGAAGTCCATTAGGCCCAGGGGGACACTAGGCCCTTTTACATCATGTGTACATCATATTTTCATCATAATACATCATAGTACATCCTATTTTACATCATATTTTATCTATATAAGCATGTGCATCATTGTACATCATGTATGTCATGGTACATCATAATACATCATGTGTACATCATGGTACATCATAAAACATCATGGTACATCATAATACATCTTGTGTACATCATGTGTACATCATGTATACATACATCATTGTACATCATAGGTACACCATAATACATCATATTTACGCCATAATTACATCATGTGTACATCAAGTGTACATCATGTGTAGGTCATAATTATGTACATCATGTGTACGTCATAAGTACATCATGTGTACGTCATATGTACATCATATTTCCCATTACACACTCTCTCAACAGTGTACATCATGTATAAGTCATATGTACATCATATTGCCCATTAGACACTCTCTCAACAGTGTATACCATGTGTACGTCATGTGTACATCATATTTTCCCCATTACACTCACTCAAAAGTGTACACCATCTGTACATCATCTGTAAATCATCTGTACATCAGCTGTACATCATATTGCCCAATAGACACTCCCTCAACAGTCTGTCAGACGTACAGATGACAGATATGATGTACAATGACGTATTTATGACGTACAATGATGTAAATTTGATGTACAATGACATAAAAATGATGTACAATGATGTACAATGATGTACAATGACGTACAATGATGTACACTTTTGGGAATGGAATATGTTGTAAATATGACGTAAATATGACGTATTTATGACGTACAGATGACGTAGATATGATGTACAATGACGTATTTATGACGTACAATGATGTATTGTTGATGTACAATGATGTAAAAATGATGTACTATAATGTACTATGATGTACAATGACATACAATGGTGTGCACATTTGTGAATGGAATATGTTGTAAATATGACGTAATATGACGTAAATATGATGTAATATGACGTAAATATGACGTATATATGACGTAAAAGGGCCTAGTGTCCACCTGGGCCTAATGTTTTTCCGGGCCTTATGGTTAAGGGCCTCATGGACAGGGGCCTGATTACCAAGGACTTGATTGACAGGGGCCTAATGGTTGCGTACCGTCCTTTCACCTGTTGTCCAAGCATTGACAAGGATGTAAACGTCTCTACCTAGACAAACACACACAAACACATACATCTATTGCTAGGTACTTATCACCTCTAACAGTGTAGTGCCACCAGACCTTCAAACAGAAAAGAAACAGCGTCAAAAGGGAGTCCAGGTTGTCTCCAGAATGATTCTCCTCTCTAGGGGAGCCCAGGTCCATATGTAACTCAGTTAGGTGAGTCAGGGAGCCATGAGACTAGCCTAGTCGACTCCCCTTTTGGGAGATAGGGAGTCTCCTAGGGTCCCTTAGGCAGGGGTTGAGGTTGCATACTCATAAGTATGATAATGGGTTATCATACTTTTTACATTTTGTCATGTAAGAGATGATGCCGTCGAATACATTTGCGAGTCCATATTTGGTGAACATCGAATGTCTAAAAGTATAATATAGAACAAACTTACCCAATAGCCTCTGCATCTCTTGTGTCTGAGGCACAGGTTGTTCGCTGCAATATGGATTGCAAAATGGATCTTTTCAAATCACCATCGCTCATTCATGCAAGCCAGATTAAAGTAAATTGAAATGCAAAAGAGTAACTAGTCTCTTGAATTTTGAATAGAAGTGAACATGTACCTCACACGACGTTTCCTTAGTATCACATACATGATAGCCAAAGCCGCAATGATAACGATGACAACAACAACGGGTCCAACAACTAGACCTAAAATAAATTTAAAGTTATTCAGACAGTATCTGCCCCTGTAAATCCGCTGTGCAGCCATCAAGAATACCACCACCATCAAATACCAGGTTACATAAATCCTCCCTGTTTGGCAACATATCAATATGTGTTCCACACGACTGTATTCCATGTAGTGAGAGCTTAGAAGGGAGGTTCTGAGGCCATGCAGGGTCTTTTCACAATGCGTCTTCAATGTGTGAAATAAATAAGCCAAAAATATAGGCCAAATAATGGGATATTAGCGTTATTGAAATAAGTTGTGAATAAAGTATGGTATAGTTAGTCATCCTGGTTTAGCTTTACGAAGAACATTAATCATCCTCAAGGGAACGTTCAGAAATGACGTCACCCGCTAGGGGATGGGTGAGTCTTTGAGTATAGTGACGAAAAGTGACATGGGGGTGGGGTGTGTCAAGGTCTGTGTGACATCACCTTTTTAAGTTCACACATATTCATGAATAAAAACACAGCGTAGATGAAAATAAAATGAAAATGACTAACCCTGTTAGAGCAGCATAATGCATTATTACATAATGTCATTGGTCATCTTGATGCATAAATGCAGCCCTGGCGAGTAAATTCATGCATCATACCAACCCTACAGGGTTCAACCACTCCTGAAGGATCGGCATGATGCATCAATGCAGTACCGGCAAGGTACACGCCGGGGCTGCATTGATGCATCATGACAACAAATATTATCTTTTGGTGACATCCGTCTTAAAGGTTTAAGCTTGAGGCCTACTGAATTCTCCCTATTCATAGACCGTATGAGGCTTATACAATTTTCCCAAAGTCTAGGTGCTTCTAATTTGAGAGTTAGGCTTATAGACAGAAATTTATGGTAGATTCATACCATACCATCATGATATGAGTTCCCTGGCATTTATTGATTTGGAGGCATGATTAGCCCCTGCACTATTAAAAGACAAGCGCTTATTCAAGATCTGGTTAGTGTTTAATAAAGAAATGTTTGAAGACTGATATACCCCAGGCACTCACACAATATCTCCCAGCCTTATATGGCTCAAACTCCTGACTTATGTTGTGTTAGGATAGAGGAAGGACAAATCAGAAAGTTCTTAATATATTTAAACAAGTTCATATTATTGAAAGGTATATATCTCAGCTCCTTGGAACACTTTTTGATACATCTCTAACCCTAGAGGTTCATTTTTTATTGCCTCACGAACTCGATTGTCCGTTTTCGGGAGACTCCGAGACCAAAATAAGGGGATTATGTACATAATGTCTTAAAGTACATAACAGCAACTAATAACTTTGTTTACAAACTGGGACAACATATATCTTAGGGCATACCAAGAATGGATACCCTCAGAAAAATAGTTTTTGAGATACAGCTTGATGAATATTGAAGATTTATCAAAAATATTAAAATTTTAACAACATACTCTCATTTTACCCTAGTTCACTCAAAATGGTTCAATTAATTGTCAAAATCACTCTACAATATCCTGATGGTATATACTTTAGGAAATATGGACCATTAGGATCCTTCGTTGAACCTACTTGGCACAGTACTGGCCTAAAAAGTGGCTATTTCACCTTATTTCGGTCTCGGAGTCACCCGGGTGACTCCAGGACTCAGTAGCTTGGGGGGGGGGGGGGAGCTACAAAATAAGTGAGGTCTTTCTTAGGGGGCTTATTGCTGGTAGGTGACAAAAAGTGAAAAGGGGGTTGGGGGGAGGTCCTAAAAATGGCCCACAAAACGGTGACGTCATTTGTGAACGTTCTCCAAGATTCCCAATCATCAGATTTACCAAAGACAATGTATCTCGGCAGATCGGATAATTTCTAAAGACATAACTGTAATGTCTAGGAATAAGTCACTCTATGCTAACCATATTTATTAGCAGATTAAATAAGACAAAACTTTGAATAGAAACAAAAGATTAGCACATGTACGGTTACTATACTACCGCGAATTTCCAACCAACATGATACTTGAAATCACAATCATGCACTTTAAACATGTATATTGTGGTATTTACTCACCTATATTAATGTTGGGCTCACTAGTGTCACTTGCAGGTTGTATGCATTTTCCGATCTGGACACTCCAGTTACCGAAACCTGAACAGGTCACAGTATTGGCACCATGCAATGTATAGCCTGAGTCACACTGGAGGGTGACTGTATCATTGACTTTTCCACTCGATGTAGAGAGCTTTCCGTTCTCAACCTTCATCAATGATGGGCATGCCTTATCTGGGTCAAAAATTTAAAAGGATCTTTACATGGTTTAGAAATCACCATGGGAACCTACTTTTTATGAGAGGTAACTTCCACTTTCTTTTTTAAATTCAGAAGTCAGTAGGAAAATATATCCAAAAAATGCCAGTTTTCTTTATTGATAATGGTTGGCAACAGGCTGATAGGTGATATCCGATGAGTTTATGATCACAGGGTAGAAAGGCAAGTCAGTGGTGTTAATCTAATTGGTAAAGTTCATATATAATGTGAATGGAAAATATCTATACAATATCATTTTTGGAACTTGCCATAATGTATCAACATTATGTTTGGTTACCTACTTCTGCAATTCTTCACCCGCCCACCTTATATATTGACATTCCGACAACGCCTCATGGTAGCCGTTTTGACATATTATTTGTAACAATGTTTTTGAAAAGGTATTTATGTCAAGCCCATGACGATTCTTAAAGCTTACTTGCGCAGGTAACAGTATTCCCTGACCAGTTATTGTCTGCTTGACAACGCCTGGTGATAGCGTCAGGGTCAGTCGGCACATAACCGTCATCACACACTGTGGTAGCAGTAGCATTGTAGGTCGTGTTTGGTTGAAGGATTCTGCCGTGTTGTGGATCATTCAGTTTAGGGCAGAATACAGCTAGATGAATAAATAGAGGTTTCTCGGTACAAATAGCAGAGAACACAATTGTTTAATTCTGACCCTATTTGTAATCTTCAGCTGGCCAAATTGTGGGGTTCTCTTGGTAATTAAAGCTATATATATATGAATTTGTATCTGCGTCCGAAAATATGATAGAAATCCAAAATTAATGATAAATGGAAAAGGACAAATATTTACATATTACAGAGGGGGGTTAGTGATAAGGGAAACTGATCCCACTGTGCAAATGATCTGAACAAAGTTAAAAAGATTCTATACACCTTGAACACTATTTGTAACCAGTGAGGCTATGAAATATATATGATTAATTTACACTTTTATCCGTAATTCTTATTAGAATGACAGAGCATAATGAAAAATGAAAAATAAATCTTGCAATTAATGGATGGTCGTTATGTACGTATGTACATGCTTTGAACCGAGCAGATTTGTCTGAGCTATGGATACATTTAGCTCCAATGTCTCTCGGTTTGTCCCGAATTAGTACCCCGGAAACTGGGGTGAGGCTAGGGCATCCTAGTGCCAGCTACGGCGAACTACTTGTGTGCCTAGCTCAAGGGGTGAGGTAGTGTGAGCTGTGGGTGAGGTGCCCTAGCCCTTCCACATGCTCACCCAATCCTACCCAGTGACTAGCTGGTGGTGGGGGAACTTGGGTGAGAGGTGGGTAAGGGCTTGCACAAGGTGTGGGGTTGTCCAATGTGCAGTATATATCAGTTACTTACATATCAGCACCTCACACCACACAGCAGTATAGTGGTCAGCACCGTCGCCTTGTACCCGAAAGGTCCAGGCTTCGTGACTCGGTCATGTCAACCTACTCACCAATTTTCTCTTCATAGAAATAGAAAATTGAAGATAAAAATGGTGGGAAGGTTGACATGGCCGAGTCATGAATCCTGGACTTTTTGGATACAAGGCGACTATGATGACCACTAAACTGCCATGTGGTACACGTTTATGATATCTAAGGAACCTATATGCATTGTACATTGGAATGTTTTAACCTTTTAATCCTAGCATTGCCCTCACACAAGCGTGCAGCTTGTGATAGCCCTATCCAACTCTCTGCCGTTTTGCACAAATCCAAGCTTGATGGCTGGGACTGTGTGGCACTGTGGAAGAGTTGCGACAGGGGCTTGCAGTAGTATAATGAAGGCCCTTATGCAGCTGTAATGCCAGTGCTTCTAGTTGCCCTCGTTTTAAGAACAATAGACCAGTAAGATATATTTAGTGGACAATTGTAAAGTTAGGTTCGTAAAAATAGACAATTAAAGATAAAACAGTGGGTAGGTTGACATGGCCAAGTCTCGAACCCTGGACCTTTCACATACAAAGTGACAATGATGACCACTATACTATCGGATCTGTGTTGGGTGGCCATATAAAGGAACCTCTATTTATCCACAATGGCAATACACAACCTACTACTTGGCGCCAGTTCACCACCTGCCCACCTGGGGGAGCTAGGGCCCTTGGTGCCTTTGTTGGTGGCAACCAATCAGTAGGCCATTGCTTGTAGTATGGAAGGTGGATATAATTTTTTTTTATTGTTACTGTGATACTACATTATGATGTTAATAAAAATGGCCTCCTGACCGTGTCTGGCTGGGGCAAGAGTAACCTGTGTCATCTCATCCTTATTATCAGTTACGTAACTCTTCAGGAATATACTCACGTAAACACCTCACTGCCTCCCCACTCCAAGTGTTATCATGGCGGCACCGTCTTGTAGCAGACTTCTGGTCACTGATAACGAACCCCTCGTCACACACCGTGGTGGCAGTTTTACCATAAGACCTATCTTGGTCTATTTTTCCATTTTCTGGATCAGCGAGCTCACGACAATTGAAAGCTAAATATGGTGGATGAATATTAGATTTATTCACATGTCTTGAATGTGTGATCCGATTGATTTATTTATATATTAGAATAGAACTCCAACAATAATTATATTTCATGTAATCATCCAATGCTAATCAGCTGTTACACGCAATATGATGTAGACAGATACAATTTTGAACACATTAAAAACGACCTTTGCATGTTCCTACTCCATTGGTCCAATTGTTGTCACGTTGACATGTAATGGGTGACGTCCCGTTATACCAGTACCCCTCCTTACAGGTGTATAAAGCATCACAGTTGTAGTAACGACAATCCAGCTTTAGGCTCATATAAGGACCTGGCTGGCCTGGATGTGGGCACTGGACCACTGAAAGAAGTAAAGGACTGATAATGATGCTATGTACTTGTTGATAACCATGAACACTAGAGGTATACAAAGTATTTAGGGAAAAATTAAAATAATGTACAAATGCATACTTTTGGATACATATGAAGAGTGAAGACCTCTTTTGTGTCTTTCACCAGGGCACAAATAGGTGCATGTACCTTCCATCGGTATGATACACACACAAGGCTAAAGTCAGTCGCTAGGCAACAAATTGACAAAATAATATTTTCATCTGAAACAAATCTAAACTTTCTAGACTTTCCACCTATTTTTCCACCTATTATACAATGCTGCACCACATATGGGGCTCTGGCAGGTTGTCAATTTTAACTTGTTAATTAAATTTTTTTAACTTGTTAATTCTATGCTGTTCACTTAGAAGACCCTAGGGTAGTCCTGTAAGGCGAGCTTAGAGACTAAGCGTTTTTCAGTATTCATCAAATACGGTGTTTCATGGTTGAATCCATGGCAGCGCCATATTTCATAAAGAAGAGAATGACACAACAAATGACCCTCTGCCCCACTTTTTCCAATGCGGACAAGGCAATGTCTGAGAAATACATATGAGTTATTTTCTAGGGTCTTTTTTAAGAGTCTTGGCAAATTTGGAGGGCCCAAACAGATCCAAGACGGCTACTTTGTTTTCAGCATCCCCTTCCCTTCTCCATATGCAACTATACATATATATATATATGTAAATCATATTGATAAGGGGAGGGAAGCCCTTAAAAGCGTGCTACGCTGAATACAATTGCAGTCCATTTACATCTACACGGAGGATCCGGTTTGGTCCATTTTCCATCGATGCATTTTACTGAAGGAGATCCCTTTTCGTAATGTTGTTTGCAGTCTACAGTTACAGATGTCCCATTTGCCGCTTTTTTGAGACTGCCATAATAAGTTGCTTCTTCAAGAGCTGGCCTCAAACATTCTACAACAGAAGAGATGATCGATTAATAACAGTACAAGGTAGCTTGGGGACAAGGGCTAAAGATGGCCTAAAGATAAATTAGTGAACCACCATATTATATATATACACCATCATGGTACATGTCAATTATTCTTGTTTATATACCCAGGATCGTATTTGTTCCTGCAATATTGGTTTATACATACAGCGTTGTGTTGTGCAAGTGTAATACTCAATGAGACAAGACAATAACAATGATAAAAACACCTATCATGTTGTGCATTCTTATCAACTGAAGACCAGTAACGTATTCAAATATTTTTTTCCATAAATTCTTTATATATTCAACAGCACTAAGCCCTAAATTATTTGTTTTTCATAGTTGCGGGAGTGCCCATATTTAACGAGGGCGAGGTGGTGGATCGGGTGTGTGTGTGGGGGGGGGGGGGGAGCATTTGCATTGTTTTCAGCAAAATAGCTAGCACATTACTATGCAACAAAGGGGCATGCGTGATTCACAACGGCAGGGGAGGTTAAATGCTTCGACATGATCCCCTTTTGTTAATACATTAGCACTCCCGGACTTCAAGAGAAAATGTTTTGATTTATTCAGGCCTTCCATATGCCAAGTTTTAGAAACAAAGGTGGTTATAATGATTTCAAATAAAGATAATGTTAAAGGAAATAATCACCCCTACCCTTTGGTTTTCTTTCCCTTAGAGCAGGTGCCTCTATTAAAGTAATAAGGTATACCAAACTCAAAAGTAAGAGTGCCTTCATCATCCCTGCAAAAGAAGGAAAACCCTGCAAATCATTTAAAGCAGCAATATTTTTTCCCGTTTCATAAGTCGCTATATTAGTAGTTTTGCTACATCAGTGCTGCATTAGGGTTCTCTCCATTAATAAATGTCAGATGTCTGGACAACCAGTCCTCTAAAAATGTAGCCGGACCTGCAACATTGAATGAGAAGAAGATGCCGTGTTTAATTAACCTTCAAAATACTAATTCAATGAAAATTTAGGGATAACCATGATAATATTGAGTTCAAATAACACAATATTCGATCCAACCTTTTTTGGTTAATGTTAAAGCACTCACGCCTAATTATTTGAGAGAGTGTGGAGGGGGGGGGGTACCAAGAGCGGGTAATAATGAAAGATTTATAAATATTTCTTCTCTGATATGCAACATACATGCATTTGCCTACTTATGACATCTTCAATATGGTATGAACACCATTTGCCGTTTATAAACAGATTTTTAGAAATAGTAGGAACGCTATATAGTGTCGGCCCGAGCATATACTTAGGAGACCGTTTTGAAAATGATTGGATCATAAATCCAAATCATGAAACAGGCATCTGTTGTGTAATATCTATACATGTGCGTGACTGGAAAGTTCACTACAGAATGGTATGTTATGATTGTAATACAATTATGCTTTGCGGCTGTTTCCCCAGCTTTAATGGATTTACCATCAGTAGCAATTTCAGCGTCATGCTACTATGTAAGTTTTTGATATCATCCTATGCATGACCAGTGCTGTATGTTCATAGTGTTACTTTCCCCATTTACAATTATCAGTATGTAAGCAACACTATACCGTGCTACATTTAACAAGAACAGACTTGTCAAACAAACATGCAGATAAGGTTTTTAGGGACTCGGGAATGTAGGGGATGTGCGTGCAGTAATATCTTATCCGTGTTCATCAGGAAGATTCAACTGGATTTAACATGTTTAGAAACCATACTAAATGACCGATTTCGGGCAGTGCTTTGTTACCATTATATTTCAAAATACTTGTTAACTGTCTTCATATACATACCTTTGTCGGTTACGGAGACCAAGGCATGAAAATCAGTGTGAAAAGACTCCCTGCGGCTCCCGTGGAGGACACCTTATGTGTATCCTATCACACTAACTGAGGATCAAAGTTCTATCTGTAAGAGGGGCGCCCTTATCTCACGACTTATCATAAGGGGAACATGGGAATGCCTTATGACCGTGATTTTTTCTATGGCTGTGTCTCACGACCTTGGGCCAATGTTTTTTTCTCTGACTGGGTGCCAGCTCTGACCGGGTGCCAGCTCTGACCGGGTGCCAGCTCTAACCGGCCTGAATAAAAACGGGTTATTTAGGGCAGATGATGGGCAACTAATGACCATTTTAAAGAGTTATAACATCCATTAACCTTTTCAGCCAAATTCTATCTCCATCTGCCCTAAATAACCCGACTTTATTCAGGCCGGTCAGAGCTGGCACCCGGTCAGAGCTGGCACCCGGTCAGAGCTGGCACCCGGTCAGAGCTGGCACCTGGTCAGAGACGAAAACATTGGCCCAAGGTCGTGAGACACAGCCCTATGGTGGATGATGAGGGCCACATTCGCTATATGTTTCAATTATGTATATGATCAATTGTCTGCTGATGTAAATATCTTATTAATTTTAGTATGTTATGTCCAAGAATGGGGCAAAGCTTAGCCAGTACTCAATACCCTTGTACCGTAAAGGCCCAATGTAAAGCAGCCTCGAATACTCCATGCCCATACTGGGCCTGGACAAATTAATATCTAAATAAATCAATGATCCGGAATCCTGGATCATTTTTTAATGATGTGTATGGGTTCGAATCCCACCTTGGCACAATTGGTAGTGCATTCGAAAAATTATTTATTTAAGCCATTTGAGGCATAGATCCACCGTTTTTGACATATTTATATAACTCAATAAATATATGGCTAGGCCCAATAGTTCAATTTAGGTGCATTATAAAGATATCAGTTGTAATACTAATTGAGCAAGAGTGGGGTTCCAACCCACGTCCTCCTGAGTGCTGATACACAGTAGCATAGTACATGAGGGCCAGTGTAGGTATAGGTCTGTAAGTAAACCCCCAGACTGTAAACGTACAGTCAGGGCCCGAGACTGAATGTAAAGAGGTTACCTGTTATGGAATGAATCATACGCTACACTACAAGGCATGGGGGTACGAAGCTGTGAGATTTTCGGATTAGTCGACAATATCATCAGGTAGTCATACTCATGTGACTAAAATGAATTAAATAGACGTAGGCTTTGGGTTCCACGCAGCTGGGTTTACAACTTTATGCTGGTTTCTTGAACTTAAGATCGTTACTCTATGATCAACTACAATTTTCAAAAACTCAAACTCTTATGGGAACCATAATTATTCATTTCTGAGTAACAGGAAAGAGTTCAATATTCTGCTTCCGAGTACAAATTAGACACTTCTTTTAGTTTGGATTATATGTTTATTAAGGTTTCACGATTTTCATTGACAGGAAACGACATTAGGATCGTGATTTCCGTCACTATATATATTTTTTTTAACACACTTGAAACTATATACTGAGGAACTAAAAGCTTGTCACTTGCTACGTATGTGAAATACAGCATATAAACTAAGCCGTCTCTAATAGGTCTAAGTAGCCATGTTCGCGTACCCCCTAACACAACCGAAGATACAGTAATTTATGCCATAAATGCGTAATATTTCCATACTCCCATGGATGGGGGTTGAACATGATGCAGCATTGCTTTTGGTCTTCAGTTCAGAAGTTTACGTGTTGATTGCTTTTATATTCTATCTTATCCTAATATAAGTACATATCCGTATAACAGCCTTTATGTTTGCAACAATAAGTAAAGAATAATGCTCTCGATATGGGATACATGTTATAGTTCTTACCACGTTTAGACGGTGATGAAACTTACTACCTTATAATTGTCTTTAATCAAAAGGTTTGAACATACTTTTATTCTTAGTTTAGCATTTTTCATGATTATAATGCAATGTGTACTTAGATGCAGTGATATAAGAATTTGATTTTTGTTATGTTGGAAATGAATACAAATACAAATTAGGGCCGCCGATTTAGGGTATTTGTTGAAACAGCGGAAACATGTTTCTCATGGAAAATTAAGCTGATTCAGATCTCCTATGGATCTGCAGAGATCAATCATATTTAATTACATGAGACACTCTAAAACGATCTACCAATCGATATGATCACCTCGAGGTTTAGAATTACTCAGCCTACTAACTTTCCAATTCATGTGCTAAAATGGCATCATTCTTACAGCATGCTACATAGGCCTATGTTTTTTGCCAATATATTAATTGACAACATCTTCCCGATCTGCCCCTTCTAAATGGAAATATAAGGTGCCTTACAAAGTAAATGGTTCTGGCCCTGGGTCATTCTATTCAGCACTGAGAATCTTCTGAACACCATGGTCTCGAGGCATCAGATAAGGGGATGCCTCAGGTTTGGGGGCATCATCTTCCATGATGAGGTAATCACTATGGACCGGTGCTGTCTTCTTTGAGGGTCGTGGCAGGGGGGCTGGTGGTGTCTCCCCTCTCTTGCGTTTTGGTACCACTTTGTCTATTCCAGCTTCATCATTCTTCTGAACAGCTTGTTCAGAAAGGGGACTTGGGTTCTGAATGTTCTTTGGATCAATCAGTTGGTACGGTCCCTGGGCACAATTAACATAAAGTTCAGGTGGAGGACTTTCAATCAAATCGTTGCCAACATCGAGAGTCAGTGAATGTTCTCCCTCAGGTTCAGGAGTGTCCCATTTTGCCACCGTGACATCAGCCTGGGCCACGTGCATTATTCTTCTTTTCCTGAAAGGAGACAATAGCAACTATAAGGAACTACACAATTCATTCATCAAGGGCTATATTATCTTTCTAATGACTTGTGCATATCATTTACACGTCTCTATGGTGATTGTTCCATACATATATAGAAAAGGTCCCCTAGTTTTAGTTAGTTGACTGGGTTATTTCACATGTTGAGCAGCAGCCATCTCCAACCAACCTTCACCTTAAGAAATAATCAGGCGAGTACTCCTTTGTCATTGTTTTTTCTCCACTATTAATTCAAAATGATAATGAAACATTATATATTTGGGTGGGTTATTCACTGGGATGGCGAAATAGAATGCCTATATAAGTGCCTTGTTTCAACCAGTGGCACTGCTGTTTTCCAAGAAAAATAAATAAACAAATGCCAAGGCCCAAAAAAAGGTTTGTTTCAGGTGACATGGCAAAAAAATGTAGGGTCGGTAGGTCAGATTGTTAAAAAATTTAAACATGAAAGTAATAACTCTTTGAAGACCCTAAAATTGACCAAAAAAAGGGGCAAAATGCGAAAATGTCTTCAACATTGCATAAAAAAGCGTAGGGCTGGCCCTGTTTGGATAGGGTCGGTCGGGTGAACTGAAACAAACCTCTTTTTTTTTGGCCCAATGCCCATTGATACCCTCTCTGACGTATTTCATGAGTGTGGCCTGGGGCTTTATCGCATGAAGCTACAGGCTGAGTCAGATATGCCCCGCCCCCATGAGTGAAATACGTCAGAGAAAGTATCAATGGGCATTGGTATAAAATTTGTGTTTATTTTTTGATTTGAGGCCATTTAATGAAGGAAAAACTACTTTCTTCTAGCCAATTGAATATGCCCAGATTGTGTTCAAAGCATTGAATACGGCCCTTCCAGTACGCAAGTATAGTATATTTAGTTTTATATGTTGTCTAGTCCTTCTGACGGCATTGCACTGGCAATGATTTGTCATCAATATTGATAATTGATAGGTGAACGTTTATTAATCATTGGTCATACTATTAGGAGTTTAATACTACCTTCAGCCATTTGAAAACGTGTTGTACATGTCAAATTAAGTATTGTGAAAAGACTCAAGACATTAGGCATCTTACCTGATTACAAAGAAGATAATGATCGCTGCAGCTAATATCAAGATGACCATGATGGCCCAACGCATATTCTCTAGCACATCTGACTGACCTGAATTCAAACAGTCTTGACTTAATGTTGGAATATAACAACACATAATATCAATATCCTGAACATTGTGAATTCGTTAATGGTAGAATTCTATCAATACATGGTATGAATTCCGCTTTCTCCAAACGTTGCTTTGGCAATTACTGTCATTATTGTAAATATCTGTGTGATACCTAAATAAGATGAATTATTACCAGATTTCAAGGGTCATGCAGTGCAAAGTATAATCTGCCCCTACTTTCATGTGACTACTACTTGGTGGATGCGACTTTCATAAAGTTTGATTATTCTGAGCAGTAACTTATTATTGATTAACGCGAATTTTGGTCCTTACTGTTGCATTTTCCAATGTTGGTATCCCATTGACCAGAGGCTTCACAAGTGATGGTGTTTATCCCATCCATGACATACCCAGAGTTACATTGCAGAGTGACTTTATCAGTGTACCTGCCACTCTTAGCTGAGAGCATTCCATTCTCTACGTCATTCAATTTGGGACATTGCTTCCCTATGGTAGGAGAAAGAATATAAATAATGATAAAAACAATATGGAATATTGAATATAGGTATTTCACTACCCCTCTCACTGCCATAGTCCACACACCTTATCAGATACCTTGCCCTTAATTGACATATCCAGTTGATGAGAAGCAACACACAAAATACACTGTGACATAATCCCTAGCTTCTAATACCACAGACATATCGATATAGTATAAATGAGATAAAGCACTTGTGTTGATCAGTATGACCATTTACAAACCAGCTATGGGTGAATGCATTTGCAGCCCTACAGCAAATTCTACCATAGAATCAAAAAGCGAGTCTAGGCTGCATCTGAAATGACTCGCCTCTTGAGGGGAGCCTTGGCGGATTAGGAGAGCCTTGGACACTCCCTGGCTGACCTGGGCGAGTCACCCAGGGGAGTCACATAGCTCCCCGACTTATCTAATCGAGTCATATAAGGACCAGGGCTCTCCTAGAGAGGGAGGTCATTCTGGGAGCTACTTCTAATGACTTACTCATGCAGGTCACTGCTGTCCCGCTCCAACTAGTGTCTTCCTGACAATATCTGATTGCAGCGTCTGGCTCAGTAGCCTCATACCCCACGTCACAGATGGTTGTCGCTGATGCGTTGTAGTTCCTGTGTGGTTGGAGGATTCTACCATGCTTGGGTGCAAGCAACACAGGACAGACTATGGCTGAAAAGAAAGCTTTGTAATACACCAGGAGGCTCTCTCAGAACGGATTCATCAGTCGTGAGGATAAAAGGTCCATTACAAACCCTACAGGAAAAAAATCAAACAAACTTGTGGTTTGTTCTGAAAGAGCACTCATATGTCTTACCTCTTCCAGGGCATTTAGCCACCCTGACAGTTGGCCCCCGGTCATATAGTACCCTGATTCCTGGCCCCCCTAACCCGTGGCCCTCCGTTACTTTTGGCCCCCCCGGATTCTTGGCTCCCCCCAAAGAGCCCACAGCTCTGCGCCGCCATCCCCTTTATATTGACTGCCATGCTGTCATGTGACCGTCATGTCGTCATCCCCATGTCTGCCATGTCGTCATCACCATGTCTGCCATGTCGTCATTATGTCTGTTATGTTGTCATTATGTCTGCCATGTCGTCATCCCCATGTCCGCCATGTTGTCATTATGTCTGTTATGTTGTCATCACCATGTCCGCCATGTTGTCATTATGTCTGTTATGTTGTCATCACCATGTCCGCCATGTCGTCATCACCATGTCCACAATGTCAATATTTTTCATGTCATTTTAATGTGAACATGATGGACATGATTATGACATGGCAGTCATGATGATGATATGGCGGACAAGTACATGTCAACATGGCGGTCATGATGATTACATGGCAGTTATGACGTGGCGGATAATGGTGGCCTAAAAAAACGATCGTCGTCTGGCTTCAACAAGCAACTGAATTAAGCATGCTGATACATTGGCGGATCCCTCCGACTCCCCCCCCCCTTCAAAAAAAGTGAAGAACAAGAGAGAGGAAAAGAGGGAAAAAAGAAGAAGAAGGGAATCACATACAATGTCCCCCTCTCTCAAGGTCCATGATCCGTTACTGCTGATATGTAGGCTCGTATGCATTGTATATACTGTATTCTACAGTTTTGCTTAAAGCTATCATATCATTTTGAACAAACCTTCACATGTTCCAGAAATATCAGTCCATTTACTGTCCCTTTGACAGATCGCGTGGGATGCGCCGCTGTATCGGTAGCCCAGCTCACAGCTATAGGAGGCTGTACACTTGAATTTCTGGCACAACATATTTACACTCATGTGCCCACCAGGATCACTGAGATCAGGACACACCACCACTGAAATATAAAGTATATCATAAGGCTAATGGCCTATCAAATCAGCTTTAATGAAAGGTGCACATATAAACCACCTTCGCTAAAAGTCACAAACCACACAGCCCACCATATACATAACAGCACAATAAAGAAAATTAAAATAGCCTACATTTGCATGGAGGTTTAGTCCAGATCCCGTTGACACATACAACTGTCGGGTATCCTTCTTCATATCGTTCTTTGCATTTGACACGTATTTCCGTCCCAGATGAGGCAGTAACAATGCCTCCTTCATAATATGCTTCCAAAAAATTTGGTAGGGGACAAACTGCAAAATAAATTCAGTGAGTTATTTTTTCCATGTCCATAAATTGATGTAGTCTCCGGAAGTTTAAACGTTGATAATCTATGGATAACACACCAGTTAACAGTAGTTACCATTTCCCGTTATTATTCATCGATTAGTAAATTTATACTCTACTATATGATAATAATAATAATGATAATAATAATAATAATAATAATAATAATAATAATAATAATAATAATAATAATAATAATAATAATAATAATAATAATGATAATATTAGACTGCAGAACACGGCCATTTCGTAAATACACAGACGAGCATTGTCAGAACTATTCCCTTTTGTTCACTGATTGATGAACAAAAGGGAAAAGCTTTTGCCACATTCTTAAATATTTCTCTGTGTATGGATCTGTATAAAAAAGCAATCCAATGACGATCTTACCTTCTGCTGGAGCAGCATGTATAACCGTTGAGATATATAAAACAGCAACAATCCACAGCTTTATCTCCATCTGAAAATAAGAAAAGATGTCTCAAGATGATTCAACACAACCAACTACAAAAACCTAAGTAAGGTGTACATGGTGTCAGATTTATTTATAGGTCAAAGATCACAGCGTTTCGCAGAAGTTAGGCTTCATCAGGTTTATATATTTTGGATGATCTTACTTTTGTCTATATTAGTTTATATATGTTGGACTGTTAGATGCTAACATCCTATATGGAATATCCAGCAACTCGGGTAGCGTATTTGAGTCCAGTCCAATAGTTAATTTTTTGGAGACTTGTATTATATATTTGAAGGTATTATGACATATGTGACTGATAACATACCATGATCCTTGCAGACGCTACATGTTCTAGCTCCAAATCCACTTTGCATCAAATATGCCTACTTTCAATTACTCTCATATTTCTAGTATTCCCCTGGATTAATTGCACACTGAGTCACCGATATCTAAGGAGATTATTGACATGAGGGCTCCCACATTGTGTCATGTGTAGATTTGAGAAGCCCTGATGTAGAGACGTTGTATTGAATACTAGAGATCAGGGCTATTTACTTCGGTATGTGCGTATATATATATACATATATATATATATATATATATATATATATATATATATATATATATATATATATATATATATATATATATATATACATACACACATATAAGTATATATATATATATCAGATTTGGCTATATACAGGATTGCCCAGAGACTGAAAATTATTCACAGTCAAGCATCTTGCCGACCCCAAAAAAGAGTCTATACAGCCCAGAAGAGCTGGCATAATTCATCTATGTGGCCCGGGCAGGTAGACTTGCAAGGTCTGCATTCATGCATCCTGAGGACAAAAGGCGTAATACCTTAAACACTGTGAAAGGTTGAAACAGCCTGAACAGGTTGAAGGGTTAATATGTGGAGACTCCCTTGAGGGAATATTTAAGTTTATGGTACCACCCAGTGGGCACAAAATGCAGTTCAATGGTGAATCAACATTGAACTAACATTGAAACAATGTTGTCAACCATTCATCAACATTGATTCAATGTTCTGTGCCCACTGGGCACAGGTAGTGGATCCCAAGGACATTTCACCTGGGAAACACAAAAACACACCCATACATATGTGTATCTATCCTAATAGATCTATATATATACATATATATACACATATATATATATATATATATATATATATATATATATACATACTTATATGTATAGGTAGGTGTATGTAGCAGATGCGGAAGTAGAGGTCAAACTCAAGGATTTTATTCGTCAAAGGTTCACAATTCAAATGTATTAAATCACTCAAAAATGTGTTACTGTAGATTTTTACATTAAGATGGCTTCCAATATGATCTTCAAATAGGTTCTAGCTATCTCAAAGGTCAAAGCTATATTGTTATGTATGAATGGGTGTATAGGTTGGCTTTATGGAAGCAGCGTATCAAATGGGAGCTCATCTTAGGATAAACTGCCAGTAGGGTAAAGGCTCCCTGAGTCTGACAAACACCTTAAGTCGGACACGCTTGGCCTTGAATTACATAATCAATAGGACAATATCACCTGTTATGTCAAGTAGAGTTGAAAACTAAGATGTCTTCTCTTCTAAAAAGAAACAATATACCAAATAGCATTCAACTTATACATGGTTCTTTAACTGCCTAAACTTGTTCTTGCTATATTTTCAAAATTGAAGTCCAGAGAAAATGGGAAAATTTGTTGCTCCTTCCATCCCATCTGGCTTCTTCCTTATAGTTATCCCTATGGAAGATAGTTGCTAGATGTTTATTTTTGGTAATAGTTTAGGTCAACAATTATGAATGTATTACCCATAATACCTTGTGAGAGGAGATCACACCTCAGCATCAAACTGCACCTAAAGCCGGACACAAATTCCACCTGGAGTCGGACACCAAATACAACATGTATATGGAGGTACAACCTATTATATTTAATATTACATAGAGGATGTTTGATCTATGACATATCACGATTTTACAGATACTCTGAGAATGTTGTGGAAAAGGTGGGGGGGGGGTCAACTTTCCAGCTCCTGTTCTCTATGTGTGGCCACGTTAATGAAGCTTGAACGAATTATGAAAAGGGTATGTACATTTTCACTCTCAGCGATATACACTGTTAGAAGTAAGTAGTGTTCCTGTACACCAAATACTGGGGGCAACTTTGGTTCCAGTCGATTGTGCTGTAGACCTACAGCAAGTGAGCTTTTGTATATTTACAGCACTATGTACTGTATAGGGACAGCAGAATATTCTGTTACTGTATAGCAAAATTGATTGTAAATCATAGTCTGAAGGTCCTGGGTTCACCTCCCAGTGCTGGTGATATTTTTAACCATCCATGTGAGGGAAAACCAAATTTTAGGTAGACCAAGAGAAGTGGCTCCACCAAGGATTGAACTCACCACCTGTGGTGTTAGAGACAGGCGCTGATCCATTGCGCCACAGAGCCGGTGTTACAAACATTCATATTGGGATATAAGCCACCTCTGCTATGGCTGTATTAAATGAGCTACAGCCTTGTTGCTAAAGAGCCCTGATGAGAGGTGGCTAGACCTAGGATCGATCCCACGACCTCTCGTGTACATATTACAGGGAAATGTACTGTAGATCTACAAGTCACTACCGTAACCTGCATCTACAGTAACAGAATTGTACATGTACAGTAGAATTTGCTGTATTATTATTTACAGCTAAAGTACTGTACATGTACAGCAAATTTTGCTGTTCACGAACAACAACTTTTTTATGCCAAAGTGGTGGCGTAGCTCACTGGTGGTGCCACCAGGCACCACCAGAACGAGGTATATGATGTTTGCACTTTACCAGAAGTCAGAACGGGCGCCGCCATCTTGGATTAAGGAGTCACAACACAAATTTATGCTATGTGATAACAATAATATAAATCAACCTTTGATACTTCCTGACAGTGATTATAATCATACCTACCCCCCCTAATATGGACCCAAGGAATTCAATGGTTCTATGGCTCTGTTGCTAATACAGCTGGTTGCCTAGTAACGGCTATTCTTATTGTTTATCTGCCTAGCAACACGCATTTCCATGGTCCTAAGGTTGATTATAATCATACCCACCCCCCCTTATATGGACCCAAGGAATTCAATGGTTCTATTGGTTTGTTGCTAATACAGCTGGTTGCCTAGCAACGCCTATTCTAATTGTTTATCTGCCTAGCAACGCACATTTCCTTACCCCCTAACATGGACCCAAGGAATTCGTAGGAAATGCCATATTTGAAGTGATATCATCCTTCCCCCTGATAACCCCTTCCTGGCCCTGCTTATTTGGTGTCTTGAATGGGTTCCCTCAAACATACCAACCATGTAGACATTATGTTTCTTCGAATGCAAGAATTGCGGTTGTTGCAGCGTAAAAAAATGCCTCAGGCATTTTTTTACGCGGCAACAACCGCAATTCTTGTTACAGTGTAGATCTACTTAAAGGATGAAATGTAATTCAATCTCTTTAGGAATATGAGCTGCTATATCTTATGTGTCCCATGGTGTGCCCCATATCAAGCTTAGCCTCCTTTAGATGATACAAAATGACCAGGCAAAAATGGTCACCTATTCTTAGTCCAGGACCATCTGAAACGGGTGCCTTTACACTATACTGCAATCTAACATAGTGCCACCGGAAACCCGACTTTGGTAAGGCTGTATCAGCTAAGTGCTCCCACCTGGCATAACATAGCCAAACCCACAAACACACCGGATAACCAGCATCCCAACACAACCACCCTAGGTGCTTCATCTGGGGAGTGATACGTCACATCCTGTGAGCAACCATATAGGGAAGGTAACATAAACTTGATTGTTTCTAGTTATATGGGAGATGCACCAGTCAGTTACAAGATAGTAACAAGATACCATTAGCCAAATATACATAAATGTGACCACATATTTGTAATATAATATTCTATGGTGTAAACTGCAGACTCCTTACAACCCAGGACAATTAAAAACAAAGTAGAGAGTAATGCCCCTGGTGTGTGGCTATCATGGTGAGGCTACCTAACCACGTGTAGACTTTGTTCGCCGACACTATGACATAGCACACCTCTATATGTAACCTTCCCTATTGCAGAGGTATGTGCCCCAACACCATCCCTACCAGATTATACCGGGAGGATTACAAACAGTAATGACTTAATAATGGAACCCATTCAAAAGGATAACTGATAAGAGTTAAAACTGAAAAAAGCACCAACAGTTTTTTTTTTAAAGTTTATAACACATAAATTTGTTAACATATATACATGTGGATATCGGTAGATGCTCCAACTATTCCCTGAGTATTAACAGATTTAGAAATAATATGTTAGACAAACCTGGACTGAGGATAATGTGTGCAATAATATGATATCTTTATATACTAATAGATACCAAAATGATTATGCTGTGGAATCCCGTTCATAATATTGAGCAGTATGCAGAGTTTGTATTGATCCAAAATATATAAACTAACTAACTATCCAATAAAGTAAATGAAATGGTCGATGCCATCTGGAGAGCAGGCAATAACCTTTTATCTGTTGAGGGGTCACGGAATCGTCTCAGTCAGGAATGTCCTTGGATGAATTGCCTATGTTCATTTCAAAGGATGAAAATTATCAAAGCTAACACTTGTAAGCCAGAAATTCTGAATAAACAAATCTGAATAAGAGGGTTAACCATTCATGATTAGCCAAAATGTATTTGTGCCAAAAGGCAATGCCCTGCTTATGAAGGATTCTAAATTATTCCCTAGAGCAGCAAATGCGTACCACACGGCTGGGTGGTATGCAGAAACGTACCACACCCCCGAGTAGTACGTTTTTCCTTCTCTATTCTTACATAGGGTGGTACCAATAACGTTAGGTCGTGTAATAATAATTATTAACAAGGGGGAAGTGGCTCAGGGGTAGAGCACTATGCTCCGGAGTCAGGAGGTCGTGGGTTCGAATCCTGCTTTCTCCAGATGACTTTTCCGCGATCTTTACACTTCTAGGGACTTACAGGTCCCATTTGGCTCTTCAATTATGCTTAATACTAAAACCACCTACCATAGTTCCTGTCCTAATTTCTGACCCCGGTAGACAGCTATAAACAGCCACCCTCCATTCCGTGCTGCCACCTACAGTCCATATCACACATTATAGACATATAAAGTGTGGTTATAGCTACTGGTTCCTCCAATTCTCAGTTGGTGTCACCACTGGGTAGGATGAGAGGTTCAGTACAGAGGAGGAAGTAAGCGCCCTGACGGCTGGTGGGAAAACGATGCATAACTGGTTTTCTGTGCTGTGTGTGACAAGGCACAGGGAACCAAATGAAGCCTTCAGCAGCACATTACTGACCCCTTTATATAGTCAGAGGAACTAAATTTGCATACAAGTTCTATGGGGCAGGGCCAGCAGATACTTCATATGTGTAGTTGGATGTATATATGATTTTCATCCAAATGCAGTGTGTCTCCTCTGAGTCTCCGGTCTGCTTATTGTACATCACACATCTGGCTATTTATTTCCAGCAACATGTTGAGTATACTTCCACTGATATGTGTGTAGAACATGTTCAAAGTTAGCTAACATTAAGGTTTTCCGAAGAGCAAATGTCATGTGAGATTTCTGCATCTGTATAAGCTTACACATTTTCAAAATTATACTAGGAAGATGGAAGAGTTCCTAAATAGTGTGACTGTACCAATACAATAACTGCCATATGTAATACAATTGCATTATGAGGTAATTTTGCATGACCTGTTATAGTCAGGTTCATGGGACCTAGACTCTTTAGTTCCCTTTTTCTCCACCCCTTGTCAGGTCGCTTCACACCTCCTAAAAAAATATCTTCTCACCACCGGAAAGCCCGCCATCTTGTTCTTCCGGTTCCGGTGAACTATAGGTCACTAAGGTACAACATTGATGATCTTATACGACCTGCTGTATATTAGATTAAGTATCATCTGTATCACTGCAGTACTGCATCAATAGACGTCTATTGATGGTGCGGGTTTACAGATTGAGGTGACCTTATTGCCATGTGTGGAGTGTCACTAGGCTGCATTGGCGGATTCAGGGGGGGGGGGCCCGACGGGCCTTGGCCCCCCCCCCCAAAAAAAAAGAAAAAAAAAGAGGAGAAGAAGAGAGGAGACGTTTTCAGGTGATCGGGGCAACTTATATAGACATTCAACTTTATAGGAGAGTTTTATCAGGGGATAAGCTAGATGCTGCTACAGAGTCTCCCGAACTACTCACAATTTATGAATATAATCAAAGTGTAGATCGATATAAGTTAGTAAGTAATTGTGCAGTATGATATACTGGCAGAAAGGTTATAATTTCTGATAATCTTCGCTAATTTGTGCTTCAATACATAGGTTTGTGGCGAATATATAGCTGTTGTTACTTCTGAGGCATTTTCTTGGTCTGATCCATGATGATACTATTTGATAAACTTCATAACCGGTATTTTGTGTCTTGTTGTTGTCATGTTTTTGCTGTGTAGTTGTCTCTGAAGTGTTACTATTTCTTCATAAACTGAATAATTAATGCACCATAGGTGTTCACTGTCAAACCCATTATGATAGATTGTTTACATTAACTTTTTTGCGAGACACAACTTATTGTGGAATTTGTGTCAATAAAATCTTGACTAGTGTAAAAAAAAATGCAGGGGGGGGGGGTACACCAGTGATCTTCTGTCAAAAAAGGGAGGGGGGGGGGTCTGTTCCTGAAATGAGTATGTACTTGGGGGGGGGGGGGGGGTCACCCTAGTATATAATGCAACATGTGCGGTGGGGAGTCTAATTTCAGGGAAGAAATGTGTACATACTTAATGGAAGCCCCCTTTGAAGATCTCATTAATGGCAAAGTTATAAATAACCTAAGTGAATCTCTAGATTTGGGACCAGATAATTTCTGTATGCACAGGTATATGTATGTTAAACATAATCACACTGTTATGACAGGTGCATGTGGGATAGCGATTTCCTCAACATCCACGCAGTGCTGCCACCCACAGCTTATCATACACTAAATCTAAGTGTAGATTAGTTCCAGCAAAATTCCCTGGGTGGCAGTACTGGGCCCATAAAGGATTAATATACCGTGGCCGGGTTCGTGCGTGAACTATAGTCTAGCTTCAGTCCATTCCAGATAGGTCAAAGGGGTTCAAGGTCGAGTTATATCAATATGCAGGCATGCCCAAAACTCAAACTAGGAAAGGCCAGTACTCCAAATCTTCGCCAATTGTAATTTCCCAATTGCCATTACTTGGATATGCATGCCCAAAATATATACATATGTCATATGTATGATGTATATAGATATATAGATATATATGATAATGTATGTAAATATAATAGCCATACATATACATACTTATCTTCATTCTGTTTATCAATACATTTCTATTGACTCATAAGTTGGCAATTGGCAATTAGCAATTGGCAAATGTATGGGCCACTGGCCTTCCATATGGACACTGGACCAGACTAGACCTACACATGAACGACTTCAGTCCAGCTTCAGATGACTAGGGCACTCCCGGGATTGGAGCGCGAACCAAGCCCAGGTTGTATCTAGTCAATTCCGGAAAGGCGGCCATCTTGTCCTTCTGGTTCCTGTAGATAAGGGTTCAACAATGTGCAGAATAGATAATGTCATCTGTCCTGATGTCAAGAACAGACGTTTTAGATCTGTTCAGCATGGTTATAGCCACAAATTAAATATCAGCTAAAGGTTCAATTAGGGTTTCACTTAAGCGTGTCACTTCAGGGTCTCATACTGGTATGCGTAATACAGAGGGACGGGAAGAAAGGTAGATGGGACAGGTGTTCCTCCAGGTGATAGATACATATGCAGACAATTAAATGTCTATCATGTTATCGTCATCAATATTTCCTTTATTTTACGATGTATGTTTTTTTTCTATACTTATCAAATAACATACCCTAAATTTAAAAAGTTTGTACTTTCCTTCCCCCATAATGCAAGTAGATCTCCTAGGCCACAAAATGTAGATCTAGCAGTGTCAAAAGCCATAAATTATCTATGCAACATCAGTCATCAAAATCATGAATGTGTTCCGATCAGTGACATAATCGATGTGTGCTTGGTCACCAATGGAACGCCAGGTTCGGTCCGTATGGGCCCTGTGGACCTGCTGACCAGCCTTCGGCTGTGTTGGTTTTAAAACTATATTATCATATCACCAATGGAACGGGTTCCGCAAGATATTGATTATTTGATAACAATGCACTTAGTGACAGTAGAGCCTTCTTTGCAAAGTCATATGCAATATAGAACAGAATAAAGCTGATGTGCTTTTTTTTTCTAAATGAATCAATTCCATACAAGTTTATAATTATAGGAGGCGTGCCAAAGGAACAACATAATTATGGACAACTTGGTATGGTATGTATAAGCGTTTTAGCCTCTATGACTTCATCTCTGCCAACCATATAGAGTTGTGTACATAATCGATAATGCTATGTGGCCTTCATTGTGGAGAAGATTGGCCTCCTAAAATGTTATGTACTGTTGTATCCTAAGGTACACAACAGAGAGAAAAAAAAGGAATAGTGACTGAGAATCTCAGTGGCCACCCATGTCAAATGAAGAGGAATGATTTCAAAACATCTTGGAGAACGGTAAAGTGAGGTCTCCAATGTTGGTTAACAGTAGGGTCCAGTGTAGTTGTTTTCATATCTAGCAACCCCTGGCTAACTGGGGGATGATCAAGCATGATGGTAAGATATCCCCTAAATCGCCAAAGATATCTTGTGCTTGAAGGATAAGATATGGTGCTAATAGTTAAAGTGCTAATATGGTGCATCTTCAGATCACCTTTATTTATACATACGGTCTTATGTAGGTTTCAGTGTTTGGTGTGGATGGGCACATACTACCCATGAACAAAGGATATTCTGATTACCAATTTAACATGCAAAAGTTTCGGGAGGAGATGACCTCATCCCTTCAGTGGTAGTACTGAGACTCTCTATTACTACTATATAAACCATTATTGGTACATCCAAACAATCATGGAACAAAAATGATAATGTGTTTCGTCAATACATTAGTTCTTCCGCTACTCTCCAGGTGTCAGTACTGGGCAAAGTAAGGACCCTACATGTACACCGTCCACGATTTTGTATTTAACCTTTACCGGAAGCACAACCATCTTGTTATTCTAGTTCCGGTAGACAAGTGTTGCAGATAACACGCTGGGAAGGCACACCTGACAACTAGGGAGGGTAGATAAGGGGCTCTTGATTATGTATTTTGGACTCGGTTATAGTCTTAAGGGGTTCCTCCACCAAAGACCGTCCATCTGTCCGTCCATAAGAACCGTCCAAAAAAGCAGGGATATTGACTTTTTTCATGGATGGACGGACAAAACCCACTTCCACCAAGGTCCGGAATGGACGGACGGATTCTGTCGATCAATCCGTCCATCAATCCGTCCATTCCCTCCATCACAGATGTCCCAAAATGACCAAAAAATGGACGGATTCTGTAGAAAAATGGACGGACGGAAATATCAAAGATTTTTGATATTCCCGTCCGTCCACTCTGTCCATCAATCCGTCCAGTTTGAGGTAAAAAACTGGACGGATTGATGGACGGAATGGCCGGACGGATTCCGTCCATCAATCCGTCCACCAATCCGTCCATTTTTAGACCACAAACTGGACGGATTGATGGACGGAATTGACGGGCGGTCCTTGGTGGAGGTCCATCCGTCCAACAAATCCATCCAGTTTGTGGTCTAAAATGCTTTTGTGGACGGATTTTATGGACGGACGGAGGCACGGTCTTTGGTGGCGGAACCCCTTTAAGATGGCAGGCACTCTACAATGTAAAGCTATTAATGTAGCCACACATAGCCGAACTTAAGTTATTCTATGATAATAATCATACAGCATGTTCTGTTTAGTAAAATAAATCTGAGTAACCAACAATTAAGAACCTTTTAAAGAACTGTAAAAAGAAGCCAGTAAGCAGAATACCAAATTTCTCACCTTCCCCCCTCTTGCCGTAATTAGACCTCTTTATCCGTATAGATGTAGTATTGTTTAACGCCATACCTTATCTATCCTGTATCAATAATCGAAAACCATAAAGATGCAAATGACTTTAAATGAAATTGTTTCAGTCTGTGGAATAAGGGATCTCCATCGACTTTATCTGGCTATGTTGGTCTTGATCACCGATGGAATAAGCGACATTGTGATCTTCTGCCAGTGGATATTGATTAGCTAGTTAATATATGTAATAGCCAGAACAGATCTGTATGCACAAAAGTAGCTAAGGAGAACAATATGTGCTTCATAACTGATGTTATCACACAACCACGTCATTGATACGATCCTGTGTTAAGATAATTAAGGGAAAATGTGTGGTATGCTGTTGCATAGACCGGGCGTGGGGTATGCTTTTTTGGGCTCTTGACCAATCAGAAGGCCGCATTTGGATCACGTGATATGGCAATGGCAGTGATGTAGACAAATTAGACAATGATGTGAATGATGCAAATTAATGATATAAACAACCAGATTTGCGATGTAAACAACAACTAAAAGGTAGGGGGTAGATAAATTGTCTTTTGGTTGTTTAATTAATCCGAACCAACCGTCGCTGCATCTGGCTTTACCAACCTCGGGTTGGTATGGGATGTACATGACCCCATCATACAATGCTGGCTATTTATTGTAGTGAAAGTAGAGCTTCCTTTGCAGAGTGAAATGGTACAAACTAGATAAGATGATATAGCAGAATGTCACATAGACATAGCAGGCATGGAGAAGGGACAAAGTTGTGCCTCTACATGGGTCCCCAAATTATTGGTCGTGTCGCTGTGTCGATCTTTAGCAAAAGGGCTGTGTCACTGTGTCCATTTTTATGTGTATAGCATATATAAGGACCTCATGATGATGTCTATGTCCGTCGTTTTTAAAAAGGCCGTGTCGCCCATGTCGATTTAAAAAAGGGCTGTGTCGCCATGTCGATTTTTTTTCCATGTAGAAGCACAAAGCTTGTGTGGTATGTAAACACAGTTGTCTCAATGACTTTGTGCCTGTCGACCATACAGTATGCACCACCATGAAGGGTGGCACATGACTTAAATCTGGTCGGTCATCTTACATTAAAGAGTGTACATAATCAATAATGTAATCTGACCCGCATTGTGCAGAACATTGACATTGATTATCTACTGCGTCATAAGTTACAAAACAGAGATAACATCAAGTAGTATAGTAGGACATCTTAGTAATATTGTGAAGTGCTGGCACGGCCCACATTATGGACTGTATAGCACTTGGTGAAGCAGGGATGACGTCATAAATTTACAGTCTAAGCCATTATGAACATTTTTAGACTTTTTCAATACACCCAAACCTATTCACCATGTTTGCCCCCCTCTCCCCCAATATACACCTATTGCTAAATTAATTACCTGAAGAGTGTTAATTTGAATTTGATAGGGAATACACATCAGGGATGTTATTCTTATCTGCTCAATATAGACCGAACCTATTTTTTATCTATCATGTGCATCATATATAGAAGGGGCGGTGTTGACATCATGTTGTCACATGTTTGATCACATCATTATAACCAAGATGATTTACCTTTGAACAAAAATAGATAAAGCTTGTGCTTACAATCATGGTTATGGCATATTTGGCGAATAACATAGTACTTCTATACCAGTTTTTATTTAAGGTCAAATCTCACAAGGCGATCTATAGTAGAATTTCTCTGCGATTTGGCAATCTGTTGTGATTTAGGGACATCCCTCTTATTCGCAACAGATGAAACTACAAGATATGCCAATATATCAAAATCTAGCACTATGAAGTATTGACAATTTTGCTTTCATTATATCATCATGTATCAAACTAATATAGTCCCAAGTGATTAAGAGAAATTGTTGGTAGATCAAAATTGACCGAACCCTCCCTTCTACCTTTGAAAATGGTGTAATGCCTAATTAAGCATACACTAACTATTTAAATGGTTAATCGTATGCCTACCATATAATTTATGATATTATATTATACTTTTAGTTATACCACGGTTATCGGCTTTAGGCAGGACAGTTTGATAACAAGCTACTTGACCTCTGCAAGAGAGATCTTATCAGCTCCATTTTTTCTCTGCTAAGTTCTGAGCGAAGCTTTACTTTTATCGTATCAGGCACATATGCGATGGTCATGAGAGAATATAGTTACCACCTGTGTACTTGTTTACTGTTGATCATCATAAATGGATACTATACTCAGAATGTGTGTGATACTTAACTAAAGACTATATGGTGGAGTGAAATGACTTTAAGACGTGGATAGACGCTGATAGTACCATCTGAGTATGATGAACATTAGACATGACAGTCAGGACTGCAACAGTTTGACCAGTTTGTCCTCCGGTCTGGGCAAATACCTCACGCTAAATTTCTGGTAAGTCATTTTGAACTTGGCAGGATAAATTTATGAATATTGTTTTTTAGGAAATAGTAAACACACATTATGATCAGATTAGTTATGCTCAAGTCTATCCCTGATCTAAACTTCACAGGGAATTCTTCAACTGAGTGTCACCAGAACTACCCCTTTTTACTTTCACTTTGTGAAATTATTTTGCAGGTATTGATTATTACTTTTGTATATAATTGAGGCACATCCAGCACAAATTCTAGTCTTAGCTCCAAACAAATGTATAGATCTCCATATGACTGCATTGACACCTAGCCCCTCTTTACATATGCCCTCTCCTCCCAATGTCAAATACGCTAGGTCTGTTCTATAAAGTGCCATGATTTTTATTCTTGTGTGCGCCATGTGTACTCCATATGTGCACCATTGGTGAACCATATGTGGGCTACGTGTATGTCGTTAGTGTGCCATCAACAGGTGTTATTTTTTGTCACTCATGGCAAAAGCGAACACCAAATTTTTCTGAGGTGTGCAATGTGTGTTCAAGTATGCACATTGTTTTTGCACCTGGTCGAGTTTCAGACGGCTCATTAGAGGGCGTGGTTGTAATTTCCACTGTTTAATTTGACCAAACCCTATGAACAGCAACATTGTCTTACAATATGGCGTTTAGGTGCTAACAAAGCATCAAGCTGAAATCACATTCTATGTTTCAACTAAAAGAATTATCCTCTTGGGAATTAGGAACCTTTCTTAATCCTCTGAGTTACACACGTTTGTAAATGGTCTAAAAATATGCATGTTCCTACCTTTTATGATTAAAGAGAAAGGAATGGGTCACAAAATGTCATACTGTCCTACAGATAAACAGGATCCCTTACTGATCCTTCTGGCAACTAGGAACATCACGTAATTGGGAAAACATACTAGGGATTGCCACTTTCTTAAGCTAGAGTTGAGTTGCATGACACACTTTTCTTCGCTTTTGGCTTTGGAAGCTATTGCGAATTTCCAATTTAACTACTCTGGATACACTGTGGGCCTACGTATCTGTGATTTAGACACTGTCTTTGGTAGCGTCAAAGATGTATAGATATTCTATTCAACTTGAATGTCGGACAAAATATGACAGAAAAGGGCAATTTACAGAACATTTCCAGTCAAAATATAAGTTATAAAATTGCATTTCACATGGGAAGTTTGTCTGTCGAGTTGAATATCATAACTTTGCATGATAATCTGTATACGCAGGTAGCTTTTTACAACAATGCCAAAAAGCTAGTCGAGCCTCTCATATATAATGAAATTAGAAGGTGACTGGTCAATGCAAAAGAAGTCCAAAAACAGAATTGAGGACTGAGGACTGTCGGCCAATGAGTGTGTGTTTGTGTTACAACTGCTAAGTGTATAAATCCTGCTAACTGTAGTATTTGTAGCGTATTAGGCTATATGTTCCTATTATGATACGCATAGCATTGATTGATACAGATATATCCTAGGGACCTATAATATAGCATGTCATACTATCATTGTTATAATAAAAAGGGAAATATTGTCCATCCAAGTATTCTGTTTTTCTTTTTCATTTCTAGGAAGCATGGCTACGGCGGCCAATAACAGGTAATAATCAACGTGTACATTTCTATTCATGAGGTAGCATCTTGAACACTAAGTATAGTATTATTCCAAATATATAGGTCTGTTTTATTACATCCTGGAAAGAAAATTCGGATATTGTCTGAGTTTGACTTATGATAAGGTCTGTGTATCAGGGGAAACCGTTGTCTTATGGCGGGTAGCTAGCTTTAATAAATTACTTGTATTGTAGTTATCAGGGCTATATAAACCAACGATGGATAAAACAGATATAACAGTTTGGCACAGGACAATTTTAATCCAGCACAATAGTATAGTAATGGAACTATAGAAAGAGGCCATTCATAACCTTCTCCGTTATAAATCAATGGCAGATCATGTTCTAAGTTGATGGACATAAGAAAAGGTAAAAAATCAAGCTTGCATTAGCTAGTATTCAATTACAGGGTAAAAAAGTCTTGCCAATTGATGTACTAGAAGGAAAGCATCAGGCACATAAGGCTGAATAAGCTTGTACCTAACAACTATAATAATAGCATTTTTCATAATAATGAGCTATCCATAGTTTTGCGGGGACAGTTTGACCTAATATAACTTGTCTACATTTTTAGTTTGATGCAAATCATATCTCTAATTTCAGCATGGGCTACAAAGATGATATTGAAATGGATAAGGAAGGATACGGACACAGTGCTGATGGACGAAATAAGGTATTGGTTGTTGGCATATAGTTGTTAAACTGACAGTCCTCCTCATTACATTAAATCTGAATTCCGATTATTTCGTGATGCAAAAGAATAGATTGTTACACAACATATGGTAAATAAATTGATGTTTTCATCCATGTCTAGGACCGCATTAAACCACAGGACCTGGGAACACGAAAGAAAGAATTGCTAAAGGCACTGAATGAATCCGATGATACGCACATAGAAGGGTTCATGCATGTCATGAACAAATTATCAGTATTAGTCAATGGCGTTTCGGAAGGAAGATCTCACACAAGGCGGGATAGAGGTACTACGATTCCACATGATTTTATAATCGAAAAAAATGATCTTATACATTTGGAGGTGAATAGTTTTGAGAAATTGAATGCAAAAGTCAGCATAATATCATATCAAATTGTTTACATGTGGACATCTTGGTTTTGTATTACTGATTCATGTCCAGCTGTCTTTAAGAACGGCATGGTGTTTTGTCAATTGTTGTCATGAAGTATGCATCAAGCACAAAAACAATGCTGGCAGTACTTCGTTGGTGTATTATGACAACAAACAGTGCTTTAAGATAACATGCATTCGTAGAAGGTTAAATCTGACTGTAGGAATGGACTGAAGTACACATATAAGTACATAAAACTGTTGTTACATGCGCAGACTGATAATAGGTCATAAACAGCTAAGATAAGCACCCCCTAACCATCCCATCTGTATTTCTCTCCCTCTCTCTTTGTATCATTCTCCGAAGATGAAGGCCTCTCAAGGTAGCATGGTCCAGCTGTCTAACCAAACTAGTAAATCCCAACTAGTGAATCGGTAGCATCGGTAATATGGCCAACAGACCTGATCCATACATCATAGTTAAAGTTAGTACATCCGATAATTTGGGTTCAAAAATAGATTTTCTTAAAAATGAGCCAGGATGTTCACAAATAACATTCTTCCCTTCCTATCTATTCCATTTCTCCTTATTCCCTGCCATTTTGTCCAAATTTGATTTTATTGCCCAATTTATGGTCATTTTAGAATAAAATCGTGCACGATTTTTTTGTCCCCATTGAAAGTACACTGTAAATACCATAGTTGGGCCCAATGTGACCCATTTTCAGAGCTGTTACTGGCCATGGATACCATTTTGAGGTCCCCCAACCTATCAATAAAATACTTTTACAGTATTTGGAACATATTTATGAGGAATTTAGAATTTGGTAAAAAATCGGATATACCCACTTTAACAGTTGAAGGGAACATGTATTCCCTTAATGTGTGTTTACTAATATGTATTGACACATCCTAAATCCTTTTTGCAGATGTTCTGAAAACTTTCCCATCTAGCCATACTGATGACTCAATATTTTCATCTCTGGATGAGCTTAGCCTCCTGTCCCTGGGAGCTATAAATGCTGAAGTCTCGTGAGTGCAGCTTCATTTTTTAACATTTCTACCAGCTGTCTGCCGTCACCTATATTTCATATCTTTCATACCTACAGAAGGGCCAAAATATAATTTCTCATTCCAAATGCAAAGTGTACGATTCTAAAAACAAAATAAAATAAAATAAAAAGGGATTTGGAATAGGTTTCAACTCAGGCAGAACAGTATATCACGGGTACATAGCATGGAGTTTGAAAAAAACCCACCTGCAGTCAAGGTGTTAGAATGTTAAATACGGTACCCCTAAAGTAACCATCAGAAACATTCATGAGTTGCTTAGTATAGAGGTTACATCTTGATAGAGTAATAAATGTGTTTGATATAATAGTGTGAAGGTCTCTGTTTCTACTTTTTATAACGAAGGGCAATAATGATGTTCCTAATTTATTTAACTGTTCAAAGTCTCAACTCACACAAATCAGAATCCCAAGAGAGTGGAAGCCGCATGCACTGTAGGAGGCAACCTGTCTAATGACTATCAAAGCCAGGCACTATGACCCTCGAGCAGTACACCTGTCACTAATTTGTGTAAATGTAGTTACATCTCTGACCCCTACACCAGCATTAAATGTGTTTTCAAGCATTATGATTATCATAGTTTATCATTTACAGGTTAACGACTGAGTGTCGTCAGGCTCACCCTGATAGGAGAAGTTCATATGATGAAAAGAAGTTTCTTGCAAGATGGGTCACAGATGAGGCAAAACGAAAGTGGATCAAGGCCTCCAAGGTTTTACATCCTGAAAGGAAAGGGTCCACTATTCATATCCAGGGTAACCCTGGGATGGGGAAGAGCTGGCTTCTAGATTGGTTTATGGACCAATGGTCACATCAGGGATTGAAAGAAAAGTACCCAAGCATCTTCCTTTTGGACGTTGCTTACCTGTCATCCCTACAGACTCCGCTAACCTTGCCTACACTTCTGACGAAACACTCATCATATAGGTCAATGGTAGACCTTGAGCAGTTACCTAATTTGTTAGAGACGGGAGCTTGCCCCATTGTTCTGCTGTTTGGTGAGTGATATGAGATACCAATTGATGTCCTGCATTATATTATAAGCTTTATTATTTATGTATAGCATGTCTGCCTTAAAATATACAAAACAATATTCTGGCATCAACAGTATAAAAATTTACAAATGCAATATTGAGACCTGAAAAGACAGCTTCCAGCACATAATAGTTTGTGATCTCACAATTGACCCTAAAAGTGCCATAACACATGATGCTATAGCCCTAGCAAAGTATGACATGTTATAGCAAAGTATGACAGGGTATATAAATAAATAAATATAAACTCAATATCAACCTCATGTAGGATACACAGCCATAGTCATATATAAAATATTATAAGGGCCGAGCTAGTCCCAAATAATAGTCATAACACACATAAAATTGTAAACACAGGTACATTGCCAGTGTCTAGCAAAAAGTGCACTTGTAAACAAGTGTCAGTGTGACTGAGCCTCAGCTTGGCCAGTGAGTGACCAGCTGACCACAGGTTGACCAATGAGACCCAATGGAGGGAAAAATCATGCATAATTATGTCCAGCTGGATTTTGCCAGCAGGTTTGGCGGGCACTTTTGTAGTTGTGGTTCTACGACACACACACCTCGTTTTCTACAAGTATGACATGTTCTTTACCTGTTCATCGGCTTGTGGATTGTTACATATCCCATCATATCTATTTTTAGATAATGTTGATGAACTACCTGAACTCACAGCTGTGCAGCAAGAAATGGAAAGTGAAATGAAAACACTTGCTTCAGAATGGTGCTTGAAGATTCTCCAAGGAAATGTCCTACCGGATTGTCACAAGATCACAACATCAAGGTACTTGGTTCACTCAAATATGTGAATGTTAATACAAGTACACACACACACATATACCGTATTTGACGTAATAAGCGCACAGTACACTTTAAAAAGAAATTAAGCTAGAAAAACAAAAACTGAATTTCATTTTATTAAGCGCACATCCCTGCTCATCCCCCCCAAATTATTTTGCTGTTGTAGTACCTTATTCAATGTTATAGGGACATAGTATGCTTAATGGATTATTTGGGACACATCTTCTAGTAGTTTACTTCAGCTCAAAATTTGAGATTATTTTAGGCATTCTATCGTCCAAAATCGGCCCAAACACTTGGATGTGCACTAATTAGGGGATGTGCGATTTTTACATCGAATACCGTATATCTAATTTATCATATATGAATTTATATATCTATATATATATCTATATATACATCTATATATATATAATGTACATAAGATCAATAACCAATATATCCATTAAAATACAACTATTGGCCCAAAAATGAATGAATCTTTTCAACTGGTTTCAAGTGGAAATGATCTGATTGTATGTCTTATTACAGGATTCCCCAAAACCTATATGAGGCTTCTAAGTATCTGATATTGTCAGATCTTATTTCGCCATCTATAAAGGCAATGGTCGAGCATGAGGTCTCAAGCGAGGCAATAGACCATGTTCTTTCTATTCTGATGGACGATGAGGTATTGTTGTCATTGTCCGGAAATCCTCGCATCTGCTTCATTCTGTGTCGCCTTCTGGAGAGCTCTGACCCACAGTCATTGACATTTTCAAAGATCATGACTCATCTTCTACTGGTATAGTATAAGTTCTCTTTTTCTCATAATGCATAATGTTACAATGTTAAATAACTGTATATAGTGATAGTACCTTGGACTGCAAATTTATAGATAAAGGCTAAACTGCAGATCAACTCTGTGAGGCCCGATTATACTCTCAAAATGTTTTGTAATTAAATTGCAAAGTCTCAAAAATGTAGACAAGGAGAAATGTCAAATGTTGAATGTGTTATCCATCTATGATTATGTCTTTAGATGTGCTAGTTCAATTCCGTAATATTTGTTTTGGAACACCATTCATTTAGATGGAGATTATCGCTCAAATATGATAAGCGAGTTTTCTCAATCTAATTTTCGTCTAATTGTCTATAATTATAATGAACCTTATTTATCATTTCACAAAAAGGCAATCCCAAGCTGTGACCACAGGGACACCCGGAATGGTTCAACTGTACCATATAATTCCGTTCAAGCATTGGTTACACTTGGAGGGAGAAGACAACCAAAATACAATGATGGGAGTAAATCTGATTCCAAAAATGGCTTTCAAGGGCCCACACTGACAGCAGATGAATGCAAGTAGTACTAAGTCCATTACCAAACAATTGTTTACAAACCACATAGGTCAATGATAGTACCATATTTTCAATCTACTAATATCTTATTTGTTGTCCCTTAATAGGCAGAGGTTTGAAGCAATCTGGCCTGGTCTGCCTTAGGCAGAAGCTGAGCTACAAGTCGAAACCGATACAAAGGGTTGCAATTGAGTTTGTCAATGACATCTTTGTGGAGCTTTTGTCAGCTGCAAATCTTCTCATGGAGCCTGAACCAGATTTTGAATCGTTTTTCAAGAATGCATCCCCCATGAGCCGTAACTTTCTTGTTGGTTTGACGCAGGACACCCAGTGCACAGATATTATGACACTGCAACGCGTGATAACGCAGGTGAGATATTCCTCTACATCCACCTTTTGGTCAAAACATGTCCATTTTTTCTCTTCTCAATTAATAAGAAAAACTTCAGAGATCCACTCTTAACAAAAGCTGAAACTCCACTACCCGGTTTTGATGTCAGATGGGGGGGCTATTCTCACAAAGCGGATGGCATGGTGTAAATATTTACAAACCCTGACATAGAAAATCTTTTATGTTATATTATGTTATCTTAGTCTGGCAGATTTACTTTTGTGACAATGGAGCAGAAAATCGGGTAGGTTTCACTACATAGTGGACAAGAACAGTGGTAACAATGAGATTGTAAGACACTTAGTGAGAGTGTTGCTGTAGAAATAGAAGATGCTAATTATGTTTTCACTCTTGTAATCCTAATACATATCTTTGGCCATGTACTCGTGGAAGATAAAAACTAAATCTTCAATCACACAGTTTTGACATTAGTAGAGTTTTTTCCAGGTGAAGGGTGACAAGTTGAAGGATGTGAAGACTGATGTCCGCCGGATCATTCTTCGCTGCATTGAGGTCAGTCTGTTTAAAAATGCTTCATAAGCAACCTTTTATACATTTGGTATCAAGCTAAACATAGTGATTTAGTCTGGAAGTCTCGAACGGTGTTTACATTTGTTTAACAATCTCTTAGAACACACAAGAGGCAGGAGATTAATCAAACGCAATGAAAACAATATTTAAAGAGGAAGCAATTAGGGAATAGGAGGTCAAAGGACCACTACACTGATAGTCTAAATGCTCCGGGCCTTAGTCTGTAGTGGTTATCCCAGGTTAGTCATAGGGATGTTGGTCAGAATGATATTCAGCAATGACTAAGATAATACAAAATATGAATAATAGCCTTATCCAAAAAGACTAAGCCTATACTCATGGAGATAGAATAACTAAGGTGGGTTGGTAACTACTGACTATACCTGATAGTATTAACTAACCTTGGTTGGTTATCTAGGGAGCCAAAAAATGACTAACTTGGTTAATGACTAAGTTCTGGAGCCTAATTATTTTCCGGTGTAGACCATGCCCTCTATACTGTGCCTGTACTCAAACTAAAGCTATGCCTAATCTCAATGCTTCTGAATACCTGGACCCCTACTCAATTGCTGGCCAATACAGACATGTATTACCCACACTGCCTCATCTAAATCAGCTAAATATTGGGGTGAAAGGCCAAATCATAAGTTGAAAAGTAAGAAAACTAAGAGTTCTCATCACGTTCTGCATCACACACTTTTTAAAGCATATAAAATACCGTTTTAGGATTTCCATGAGACAGAGGAAAAGGATGTCATGGATGTAGTCCAGCTTATCTTTGAAAGTCAATCTAAGGATATTGCTAAAATAGCAGCCAAGCTACTGCATTTTAAGCCAACACCATTAGTTGAAATGACAGCGATAGGCCTTGAAGCAAGCGAGTTTCTGATGAAACATGACACAGAACAGGAATTGATGGAAGACATAGAAGAACAATTATCAGAAATAGAGGATACCGAGAGGGAAGTGACAGAATGGTTACAATACAAAGAGGTTCAGTTGCAAGAACTGGAGAAGGAGTTAAACAGCACAGACCACATACCAAAATCTACCAGCAGGTGCAGAAAGGAGAGACTAAGCAGAGAGTCAGAATTTGAGGCAAAGAATACCAAGAAAATGGAGCTAGGAGATCGACTGAAGCTTTTACTAGCGACCAGAAGGAACTCTGAGAACAAGCTCCTTGAAAAGAAAGAGACTGAAGACATTTACAAAGAATTGTTAGAGGACACAAAGCGTAGGACAACACAATTAGGGGATCAGCTAAAGGTGATAACCGAGAAGGAGACCAGTCTGACGCAAAGGCTTAAGGAAATGGCTGCAGACCAGTGTCCCGGTAAACCTTAGCTCACCACGCTTGTAGAGGAAAGACTGAGATATGTAGCTATTGAGAGAGATCATTTACAAAAGAGAAAGAGGGATCTTGAGCACAGGGAAGGCAGACAGAGTAGCAGCCTAGTGGATATCCAAGCTGAGATAAAGCAGGCAAAACACAATTTGAAGATTACTAATCACACTGTCAAAATCGCCCAGGAAGAAATGGCGGACCTAGAGACGAAATGGGACCTTCTGCGGACACAGTTAAGGGACACAGCAAAGAAGGAAAAACAACTAGAACAGCAGCAGGCAGATAGGCAACTGCTTAAGAATGCGTTCAGTGAAACTACAAAGGTGGTAGAGCTCTTACAAGGACGCTCAAGAGCCAGCCAACAGTGGAGAAGGAGACTTCAGAAGAAAATCAAAGATAGAAACGGCTCAGAGAGATTCAAAAAGAGTTCCCAAGAGGCTAAAGTAATGGGGGAATGTGGGTTACCTGTGAAGTCACAAAATGGGCCAGCTCTGAGAAGAGAGCACGAATCTGCCTCTCAAAGGAATCAACAAAATGAGCCACCATGCACAATCTCCACACGGCATCCCGGTGTACATGACACAACAGACAGCATGTCTCTGACAACAGCCAGCGAATCTGTTGAAATCAAGGTCAATGATAAATGCACGTTAAGGTTGGTGAATATGTAAGAAACATACCTAACACAGTTTACTCCTTTTTTAGAGAAGTAATTTCAAAATGTGCCTTGAATAAACAGAAATAAAACAAAAAACAAACAACTGACGCTTGCAAATCATGATTTCTAGTATCCACTGTACACAACTTCGTATATATCATATGAATATATATATATATATATATATATATATATATATATATATATATATATATATATATATATGTATGTATATACATAATTTCTTTTTGTTTATATACATACATTCATATTAATACTGTATACAAAATCGGACCTGAGCTGGACAGATTGCGCTTAACTGAAATCTTATTTATTGCTTGTTTGAAATGTCATTACTCCTCATGTGTAGATGTAGAGCAGGAAAATTGGCAGCCAATGACATTGACAAGATAACCAACGCTGTTTCCTCCCAGCCGTCCCTGTCGTCACTTCTGTGAGTATCCATAAAGAAACATCCGAAAAACAAGTCTGAAAATTTTCATTCCTTTTCTAAGTGTTTCCCTTTCATATCTTTGATACCTAGACCAGGTTTGGCAGCGGGATAATGATACAAGTTTAATACATGTAATGATTACATTTTCAGACCAAATCATTTTTTCTAGGTTTACTATTCACATTTTGATACATCTAGGCAATGACCCTCGTAGTATTCTATAGAACAGTCTTTTTTAGAATAATGCTTATGATACCACCGATGATTGATTGCTTTTTGCATGTTATGTTTTTTAGGATAGAGACACTACCTTCTGACTGTGTGCCGGCACTGGAGATCTTTATCACCAGAAAGAGGCGTCTGAGGACAATCAAGTAATATTTAATGTATCCATGTTGTCAATGTGGCTTTGAATTTTGTTTATATCAAAGTATTTTCAATTTGAAACTAGCATAATGACATATCAATTTAATAGGTATCCGAATAACAATTTTTTAGCCATAGTTCAGTATTGGAATTGTTTATTGTAGGCCCATTGACTGATAGATAATGCGTCTGAATGTATCAATCAAATGTTTACAGATCCATTGTCAAACAAAGGACTGTATGTCTCGAGGTCTTTACCAGGTAATGTACATCATATAATACTACAGTACATCAATTTACTCTGTGTAATATTTTGTGATAATCGTTTCAAGTGGCGATGATAAGTGTGTTTATTTCCTTTGAATTTATCCACACGTATGAACAACATTGTGAATAATTGACTGTGCTTTCCCTTTTAGTGACAACCGCACAGCTATTATCTACTTTGCAAACAGAGGTATGGTGCTGATAGTACTCTAAGATAAATCGTGGCCAAATATAAGATTGCACATTGAAACTATACATAGTGTAGACAGAGGTCGCTATAGGCTTCCGGTCTGGGTGTGCGCACTATATACTATGCCTATGTATAGCCAACACCCGGAAAAAGATGATTTATTAACAAATTTCCTCAGTTCTAATATTAAATATCCCATATGGCACTCACAGATGATTTAATTTGGCCTTTGTGTTCTATAGAGATATCAAAAAATGCCAAAGCTTTGATTAATTGAAATGTGTTTCACAACCCAGACTAACATATCTTTTATTTATTTTTTGAACAGCTTTAAGTTTTCATTTCTCACAGAAAATCCGTTGCATTGATACAATGAATGACATGTGATCAGGGCCTCGATTCATAAGTTTATACTATTAAGTTAATTTTTGGGTCACAGTCATAAGTAAAGCTACGACTTTTAGAAAAAATGATTGCATACCCATTTCACAAGGGGAAGTAGTATCTCCTTTAAAAACAGTCAGAAGTAAATTGATTTACGATTGGGAACATATGCAGTTGTAAAGTATAATTGAAATCATATGTGCCCTTGTCGTACAATGTGGGGGAAACCAATTTATTTCAATATTTATTGCAATATTGGGGTGTTTCCCGTCAATATGACATCATTTCTGGTGAGGAGTTCCCACCTAGTCGTACAGAGAATGTTGAGGAAATGCCCCACTGCACCAAATATATATTTCTATATAGCATATAATAAAAATAGTAAATAAACCAGGTTGGAAATTTCCTTCCTATCCCGCTGTCATGTTATCCCACTGCACCATATGATATACAAAATACAGTATGATTTCACATCCACTGGATAAAGCATTATATAATAATACACAATATATTGACATAGTGCAGTACATGTTTCTCTTTCTTTTGCACCGGGTTTGGTAGGTATACACCTTCAAATGGAGAAAAAGTCATTGGCTGAGATGAGATTGAACCCTGTCTCAGCCATCTGTTGTGAAATGACCTAAACCATACTTACGACCACCTATTACCCTTGTTTTTTACGACTTCATGAGCAGATATATTTGTTACGACAGTGCTCATTGTGAAATGCACTAAATATGACCTTACGACTGCAAAAGGAACATATCATTACCTTACCCATATTGAAATGTACTACACCTCCTCATTTTAACGTGAAATTCTATTCTTCTGTCGTAACAGTATTTAACTGTCATACATTGTTATGGATCGAGCCCCTGGGGCTCGATTCATAACAATGTACGATAGTCAAATACTATTACGACAGAACATTACCATTTCTCATACAAAATAGTAGGTGTAGTACATTGTCATATGGGTAAGTTAAAGACATGTTCCTTTTGCAGTCGTAAGGTCATATATAGTGCATTTCACAATGCAGTCGTAAGAATATTACTGGTCATGAAGTCTTACAAAACAAGGGTAATAGCTGGTCGTAAGTCCTTTTTATGTCATTTCACAATCAACGGCTGAGACAGGGTCCAAACTCATCTCAGCCAATGATTTTTTCTCCATTTCAACCTTTAGAGATTCCAAACCTGGTGCAAAAGAAAGAGAAACATGTACTGCACTATGTCAATATGTTGTGTATTACAATACAATGCTTTATCAAGTGGATGTAATATAAATAAAACATTGGTCGTTATAAGAAATCATACTGTATTTTGTATACCGCATGGTGCAGTGGGATAACATGACAGCAGGATAGGAAGGAAATTTCCGACCTGGTTTATTTACTATTTTTATTATATGCTATATAGAAATATAGGGTGCCTGTCAGTCTACAGGTGTCATATTTTGAGTTAGCCTCACATAACCATTTCCTCAACTTTCTTTGTACGACTAGGTGGGAACTCCTCACCGGAAATGACGTCATATTGATTGGAAACACCCCAATATTGCAATAAATATTGAAATAAATTGGTTTCCCCCACATTGTACGACAGGGGCACATACGATTTCAATTATACTTTACAACTGCAGATGTTCCTAATCGTAAATCAAATTACTTCTGACTGTTTTTGAAGGAGATACTACTTCCTCTTGTGAAATGGGTATGCAATCGTTTTTTCTAAAAGTTGTAGCTTTACTTACGACTGTAACCCAAAAATTTACTTAGTAGTATAAACTTATGAATCGAGGCCCAGTAGTCACATATGACATCAAAATTTAGGGGGAAGTTCATTATTCAATATTTTGTCACAATTAGATGACATTGGTATTAATTTTGATTGTGAATTCATGTTCTGAAATCTAGATGGGTTGACAATTGCCTAGCAACCACATTTAAAAAAACATTCCATGCCTAGCAAGAATCGGTGTCAGGCGATCTCCCCCCTGGAAGATTGCCCCCCCCCCGGAATTTTCCCCCCTTGGAAATTTCCCCTCTGGAATTCTCCCCCCTTCTAAATAGGATTAAAGGAAATAGGGGTTGTCTTGTTGAAAAGAAGAAAATATAAGGGAAAAAAGAGAAAATGGGGTGCAGGGGCAAAGCCCCCGATATGCTAAATAGAACTTGCTATTACCTGTAAGGCTTAATAAGCGCTAATTGAGTGCTGCTTTTGTGAGGTGTGCCCACTGGGCAAATACTCCCCTGACGTGGAAACGTGGACAAAAGAATTGAAACAATTAATTAAAATGGCATAGCATATAGACGTCGAATTCAATAAAGTTGTTATATACTTTAAAAAAAGTGTAGGTATGTTCAGCTCTTACAGTATTCTTATAGTGTAAACTAAGCATGCTAAGATGTTATGATCGGTCTTGCCTATCATAACTCCTTGAAAAACTCTTCCTTTACTACGTTCTACATAATGATACCCCTGCTATAATCAGATGTGTCCAGACCAAATTCAAATGGAGCCTTGGCAATTAGGGGATGACCTCATGATTTAGAAAGTAAATATTTTTGTAAATATTCATATTCAAATGTCCAATATGGAGGCCGCCTATATGACATATTATAAGAGATTGATTACTAAAGGTAAAATTAATAAATTTTAAATTGTGTTTTTAATTCATAAAGCTCAAGTCTCCAAGTTCCAGCAATTTTTGTTGAGAGTTGCTATGGTTACCACCATGATGTCAGACTAAGGTCCCAATAATGAAGAAAAATGAAAACAAAGAAAAAGCTGGAATTAATTCCTGTGTTATTTATAACATTTTCCAAGCCACATTTATCAAATATGTGAAAACAACACAGCTAGTATTCACTCTTTTACCAAAGTACAATGATTGACCTCAGGGTGTCTTTGCAAAAAGCACTAGATGCCTCAATTTTGGGATGGAGATATGTCGGTTTGCATCCATCTTGATCACCATATTCACTTTTTGCCATGCCCATAGACTCACACAGTTAATAGATTAATTTTTATTTTTATTAATTCAGGATAATTTCATTCTGCCCGTGACCCCATGTTTTCTTGTTTTCAACATGTTCCTAATGATCATATAAATGCATGCCTTTATTTTCATAAAGAAATTGTTGGAAGATTTTTTTGCTGTGAGGAAATTAGTCAAAAAAAAGATGTTCTTATACGTAGTGCACTCCAATCTGAATGCCCTCTAGAAGACAAATAACCCCGGTAACATCGGCTTTTCTTTGTGTTCCATAAGCATCAGGCTAACATCCCTAAAAGTCATTAAGGAAAATTATTGGTCAATATAAATTTAGCTAGATTGTATTGAATACCTTTAATAACAATTGCATGTTACAGCGGACTTGGAGATGGTCTACTCCAGGATTGGAGTGGTGATCGGTTACATGGTATTTTATACCTACATTTAGGCTTATTCTGAGCACAGGGTTTTGCATTAGCTGTAGTCTTTTGTGCTCAGACTGTGTAACACCATTATAAAGGAACCCGCAGTATTTCAAGACCAGTAGTATTGTTTATTTGTATATTAAAATAGCGGTAGGCTTAGAGACTTGTCACCTAAATTTCCCCATCATGAAACATCAATTTGCTGAGGTACTTACAGACTTGCTGATTGTCTTTACTAAGTTGATATGACTGTCTCAAATAACTCGTGGTTATGAAAGTATGTTTTCCCACCACTTGCTCAGATCTAGGATTCAGATCAGATTATTTCAAGCAGGGCTACCTGTTTGTTGCAATCTCGATTTCTTAGAAATTGATTTCTTTATTCCGTGGGTGTAAGCCTGCACAGCCAGGTAGGTACCAGCTAGTCTCAAAGACTACATTGGAAATGCTTGAATTTGAATTTATGTGCCATTACTTCAGTTAGGACTCTAACTCCGATTGCACTGAACAAGAATTTTTCAAAAATTGAAAAAAAAAACGGGACCAGACACAATTGTTATCATGTATTTTGACCTGGGGAATTCAAAAATAGCACTTAAAATTGTGTGGTAAGTCTCAGTTTTCAGATTTTCACATGGTCTTATTTTGTATAACCGGTTAGAGCTTAGGTAGAAAAAATGCTTCTTTTCATGTAAGACTTATTTTTAACTAGTTACATAATTAATATATTACGGATCTGTTACAGAAATAAGTACTCTTGGTGAATAAATAGGTCTAAAATAACACTTTGAAATGTATAACTAGTGCTTAACCCTTTGTAGGCGAGCATCAACTATGGTTGATGCCATGGCAGGGCGAGCATCGACTATAGTCGATGCCATGGCAGGGCGAGCATCGACTACAGTCATCATAACTCTATGGGATTCAACAAAGCCTTGTCCCTAGAGAAAATTCCTACAAAAATGTTCGCAACACCTTAACACCTTAGGTTCCTCAAACTTGTTGTGTTTACCTGTAAAATTGCTGTGTAATATATTTAATATCTGTTGTTTCCAAAATAGAATTCCTTGGAGGTTGAATTTAAATCACCTTGCTACACCACTGATTGTACTGAATGCCATATTACTGTGTTAACATAACAGAATCATAAAGAATCTCTTTTAAGCTTTGTCTCTATTCTGTAAGGAGAACACTTTTACAGTAACTTTAACAATGATAATAACCATATCAATACTCTGAGGCACACACAAGCAATTTCTGTAGGACCTATACAAAAGCTCATTACTGTGGCGGACGCCTCTAGTAGAGACGTTTAAAGAGTAAGTTTCTACTGCTGCAAAAACATTTTATTGTGGTACACTAGATACTTGGTAGGGGCATGCTATGTCAAAATATGGGGAGACTGGGTACAGATAAACTAGTGAGTTCATTTAATTACATAAAATCAAGGAATCTGACATGGAAATATAAAAGCCTAAATATTTAAGAAAATGTTGTAATACTAAAATGTTTCTTGGGCAGGTTATCAGATTTGATGTTTCTGACACTCCTGTACTCATTCATGAATACGTATTTGTTGCCTTAACATGTAGTTGATAAATTGCAAAAATGTAATGGCCGTGTGTTTATCTTTCTTTGTAGGACATTTGACACTTCAAGTAGAGAGATGGTAATGAAGAAAAAGATAAAAGTTTTAGTATCTTCAAATAAAAAAGTATTCCTCCTTTCCTTTATAACCATTGTGTGTATATACATTTGGTTAGGACTATTAACTCAACCCTCACATCAGATCATCAAACAGTATATGAAACCTCAATACCTAAACAGTAGGGGAGACCGGGGCACGTTGACCACCCGGGCACGTTGAGCCGCCCGCTCTCTTTGCTATTCCTTTGGGAATTTTCTGGCAGTATGCCTACTATATTACCCCCTTATAAAGACAGTTCAGATTAGCAACATCATTATGATTTTAGGATGCTGATGAGAAAGTTAGACAACATTAAAGGTTTATGGCCTTGAAAGTAGATATTTGCAATTGTTAAACTTTTGTTCTTGTTTCGTTAAAAAACATTGCTGGCCTAAGATCTCTTTGGAGATCAAAGTATACATATGAATCCTTGAACTGAACCCAACTTTACTGCTGGGTGTGTTATGTAATTTGAATAACATCAATCTTATCTGTGATGACCAGCATGGGGCACATTGAGCCACAAAAAACGGGGCACCTTGAGCCATGCTCAAGGTGCTCCAAGCTCTGGGGCACCTTGAGCCGGCTCAAGGTGCCCCGATTTTCGGAGCTCTTTGGCAATGGTGTTAAGACTCTTAAATGACTGAATAATGATGCAATGTTAGAAGTGTATCAAGGGAAGATAATATGGATAATGACATAAACAAATTCGATACAATTTGGTTATAAATTTATGATAGAATACATAGTTTGCGGTTTGTGAAAAAAAAATCTTGTGTAACATGTTTACAGTGTCTTTATTCCCAGATTTATCACCTTTCGGAGGCAGAACAGCGCATTACATTATAGAAGAATGTAATCAATGATTTATTCAGACTGAACAAATAACAGGAATACTCTTAAACTGGTTTAATTTGACCCAAATAAAAATCTGTAAGGTACAAACTCAGTCACTTCTATAGAAACTATAACTGAGTGACTTTCGTGCATCAAATATGGAATTTTTACATTCAATCCCATGCAAAAGTAACAATAGCAACTAATTCCAACCGAAATTTCAATTATTGATCTATATTAGTGACTATTTGGATCGTTCAACACATGTGGTTCAAGGTGCCCCAGTGGGTGGATCAACCTACCCCGGGCATGGGGCACATTGAACCACCCTAAGATTTTATTTTAAGAAATTCAAGAAAAATACAAGAAAAGCCCACACTTGCCTTGCAATAGGTTCTATTATATCGCAATGATACAAGGTAACTGCTTGATACAAAATCAAAGTTCAGATTCCTTTAGCAAGGTCAGGAAAAAAATAAAGGTGTCAAAGTGGTTCAACGTGCCCCGGTCTCCCCTACCCTTCAGCACTATGATACCAAGGCTACTTTAATGAATAATGGACTACTGGACACCACTGGAACCACAGAGGACAGCCTAACTGTATCCCTACAAGCCCAATCAACAACCCAGTCACCAAAAGTGATTCATGATTATTTAGATGAGCAAAGAGAGTTATGTGAAAATGAATGGACTAAAATGGCTTTCTCAATAAATACCACAACCATGATGCCTTTGTGTGACTGTGTACCAGAAACACTTTTAGGAGCAAGTCTGGATATCAACTTAAATCCTGTCCCAGAGGAGTCAGCAGTAAACAATAAGAATGTCCAACTAGGGGGACATTGGGAGCCCAGTAACTGCACAGCACGGTACAAAGTTGTTATTGTCATCCCTTTTCGAGACCGCCAATCTCATTTGTCGATCCTTCTTCGCTACCTTCATCCAATTCTTCAAGGTCAGCAGGTTAACTACACCATTGTTGTAGTTGAGCAACATCTCCCCAAGATCTTCAACAAGGCTGTAATGATGAACATTGGTTATAGGTATGCCAAAATGAAACATGATGCAGACTGTGTTATCTTCCATGATGTTGACTTTATTCCTGAGGATGGCCGCCACCTTTATCAATGCCGAGATAACCCTGTGCACCTAGGAGCTTTTCACAACAGCCACAAATATGTAGTAAAGTATGAAAAGATCTTCGGCGGTGTGACTGCTTTCACTCCAGAACAATTTGAAAAAGCAAATGGGTTCTCAAATCTGTATTTCGGCTGGGGTGGGGAAGATGATGATATGTCACTTAGGATAAACGACACAAAACAGAGCATCATACGAAACCCACGAGAGGTGGCTGGGTACAGGACCATTAAACATAAACTTGACAAAGGTAATGTCCAGTTAAACTGGCCAGCCTTGTTGAAACGGTTGTATCATAACCGTCACCAAGATAAGGATGGACTGAACACACTGAGGTATGTGTTCCGAGATGTTAAATTGTACCAGCTTTACACTTGGCTGCTGGTGGATATCGGACCAGTCAGGCTGTGAAACCACTTGTTAATTCTCATCTACTGAACATTGACGATACATGAGAAAATAAACATAATTTATAAAGAAAATAATTTATATAGCCCATTATGTTATGGTAGCCAACTGACTTCATGTACAACGAAGCAATTACAATGTAACTTTATTAATAATTATTAGTGTCTATGTTCACCATCGATTAATTAGGTAGCTAATTGAAATGTCTATGTGTTCAGTATGGTGAGCATGTAACAATGGGTGCACTATTAACACTATTGACAATTGAGCTTGTCTCTACTGATGATCTGATAGTTGTATAATTAGTTATGATATTGGTGATAAATAACCTTTTCCGTGTTCAAGGCTCCTCGATGACCATCTTCGATTTCTTTCTTAAACAAGGTACATTTGTACAATAACTTTTTGTTAAGATCAGGCTTTTAAAACGTTTTCCTATGCGTTTCTTTATAAGGGTCACCCCTGCATTTACAGCATTTCAATTATGGAAGAAAATCTAGTCATTTTAGTGAATTACCCATTTTTAGCTAGCAGTGGCACTACCTTTGAACTGTTCTAAAGAACAATTATCATACCCTCAAAAGGGGTATATGCTTCTAACAATAGATGCATCGGAGAATATAAAAAACATGGAATTGGACCTGGCATCTACAGCATCTGATAACTCTTAATTATTTTTGAATAGGTTTATTGACCAAAAATCATGTACATCCTACGTTACCAAGCAAATTAGTCCCAGGTTGTTTCACCTTGTTTTACCCTATAACTGTGTGCTTATTTCGTGCACTTTGTGTCATGAGTGCACCATGTAACACAGTGACACACACTGATATTGTGTTCCATGGAACAGATTCACATATTTCTGACAGTTTTAAACTGTTATTTATGGACACTTTATGACGGAAGGCTGTGGACATATTATATTGTATGGACAATTTGGTATTGTATGGACACTCTGTGATGGCAGGCTGTGGACAAGTTGTATTTTGTGGACTCCTTGTGATGGTAGGCTGCGAACATACTGTGATGTGGACACTTTGCAGCATGTGGACAATACAAGGCAAAACAGAGCCCAATAATTTATGGGATTCTGCCCATGTTGACACTTTTTTTGTAATTTTGTAATTACCACAGTGTCATGTGTGTGTAAATCTTGTTATAGTGAACTGAATTATACAACAATGTTGATGTTGATGCCACTAAACAAGTGCACTGGGGAGATTAATTATGTGGCCCCTTCTATAAATAATAAAAGTTCCATAGGATGAGCAGTCATTTCTCCAATTTCATTAGCATTATTACCTTAGAATTGGTAGATACAGATACATATTAGATATATAAGTAGTACAAGTATGTGATTCATTGGCTGATATGAACACTTATGGCAGGAAATTGGTAGAGATAAGCCAACAATGACCACTATCTGAACGTTGAGCATATGATATTGGCAATATATTAACTGAACACTTCTAACAGATCTTCAGCTAGAATATGACTTTTGTAATTACTTTTAGATGACTATAATTATCACCTGTCCATTAGGACTATGTTTCTGGGGAAGAAGGTCACGTCTTCAACATATTCCTTAATGTAATATTGGATAACATAGTGAGATACAATGATAGGACATTATATAATAATGTGTGTGCTATGTGGGAATACAAACAGAACCAGAAAGGATCAGTTGAGAGGAGATGTGTTGGTGAAATATGATGATAAGTATGATTGCTAAGTATGATAATAGTTGTATTGATATTGCTATGAGAGTATATCCTTAGCAGAACCATAGCATACTGATGTAGGGTGTAAAGAGGAGCCTTCAAATGCCAGGATTAGGTAGACCCAAACGCCAGTAGTTTTCACACAATTCAAGAACTTTAATGTCATGTATTAAGCCAAGATTATCCTAAAACATAGCTTTTTCATCCATAACATATATGTATGATATAAGGTACCAGGACTACTGCCTTCAAATACTTCATGACTGTATGATTTAGTTGACTGAATAATTAAACAGGAAAATGGTTGATTTCTTCATTTTGCAATATTGAAAATAACATGTCAAATACAGTAGTATATCTCGTGATGATAATTATAACATCTCAAATCTAATTAGTTTGAGGTGATAGTATTATGGCACACTTGAAGTTCAGCATCATGTCATGATTTGATTGATTATACCATTATGTATGATAAATTTCATACTAATCAGTAATTATTCCTAATATGCTTGAGGTGTCCTTAGGATACCACAAAAACGTTTCAATACGTTTTAGTACGTTTTGGTAACTTAACACTGTAGAAGATATTTGCTAGATCTTGGGTGGCTCTTTTTATAAGCAACGAATGGCTCCCAGATGACCACCTCTGATTTTATTTTAGATTGGTATTCTGATGTATCCCAAGTATTCATGATCCAATGTATCCCAATTATCATCTGTAAATATGGCTTGCATAGTTTAAGCGGTTTTAGAGATCTGAACCATTATGTGCAGGGTGTTGAGTTGGATGGAGTTTTTTGAGCTGGTCCATTTTCAGAAGTCTGTTTTGTGAAAACTATGACAGATAGAAAGTCACAACTTTAGCAACTAACGCATCTCTATATGGACAGAGGATATGAGGAGCAAAATGGTAGATAACCTTCACCTTTTAGTCCTGAGCAGGAGCACTCCAAAGCCAATAGGAATTGAGGTATATATATAGAAAAGCACAAATATTTGAAACTTCACTACAAGTAGATTTATGAGTAAATCACATGGTTATGACTGTCTTCAATTAATCACAGGATATACAGTACTATAGGCTCTATGGACATATTAATTCTATCCCAAAATAAGACAATACAGGTGGTGCTGGGGTGCTCAAAGTAGTCTCATTTGTCTAAAGTGGGTCAACTTTATGTAAAATATTTTTTCCTGATAAAGCACATCATTTAATAGGTCTAGGGCGTGTGTGGTAGTAAACTGGTTCCGTGTTTTTTTCTTATCAATAAAATCTCGTGACTTAATGAAATATTGGTTAAATCATCAAAACCCATAAACCGTGGTAAGCATATTGTGATGTGAAATAACTGCAAACACGTTTTATTTTTTTACTCAGAAACTACAACTATATCTATCAAGTACATATAATGCCTCACTGGTTCCATGTAATTTTCTTATTAAAATGTTTTCACAAAAAAATAGTAGGTTGACTTTGCATCAAAATGTGCCACTTTCGGTGGTCATTATGCCTATGTGGAACAACTTAAAAAACGTGAAATATTTTTTTCCTGATAATGCATGCCTGGATATGTCGGGAAAAAGGTTTTCGTGGGCTCAGTTCAGTTTCAAATGCTTTTATTGGCTCAATATAGTCATATTACAATACGTTTTTCATATATGCCAATGTTGTAAATACAATTTCAAATAACAATCTACATAAACAATACAAGTTGAATCAAATGAAGTCAGAGTGTGTCACACAAGGGATAAACCAGACCGTTCCATGAAGGGGGCGCCACAAGACAGTCAGCACCGATATCTTGACTTATGTATGTGATCACAAATTAAATAAATAACCTTGTAATACACTAGTACATAGCCGAGTTTATACGTTCTTTCAACATTGTTTCAACATTTTCATTCGCCATATACAGTTTGTGACCTTTATTCGTCCTATACTAAACAATAGCACAATACAATCAAATACAAGGCCACCTTACCAAGATCACAGTTTTTAGTTATTGCATAGATTTTCTGACTAAATATTTCCACGCCACACAATGACTGTTCACCTACAAATAATTATGGTGAAAGCACTACGAATTATGCAGAAATATACAGAATGAGGTTTTGCAATTTTAACCTCCGTCTCATACTACAGTTACACCAAGACGGTGACCTGATTTTGCAATACAATATAACAACTTCGAGAAGCCATGACATCTGTCAGTCATATACGTCGCCGAGGACTCCAAATTGCACTAGGCATAATGCAATATGTACTCACTCGAGACTGTTTACAAAAGCTGCCCGGTTAAATTTATGATGTTGAGATGCATTCAACTCACTCCAGACACACACACCTCTGTATAAAGGGCTGCGCCTGTACGACTCACATTTTGGTCTCTTTACTTTCAGCTTAATTTTACTGGAACTCCTCAACTCACGAGCTGACTCATAAATACAGTCATTGTTTCTCGACCTTTTATACATTACTGCCAAAAGGGCTACTTCTCTTCTGTCTACCAACTCAACAATCTTACATCGCTCGTGCAGAAGATCAATATCTACATCTCTAGGATTACGAATTTTCTCACAGATCCTTAGACAGTCATATTGGACAACCTGGAAACAACATGGTATCCATTCTGCAGATCCATCAATAAGAAAACTACTGTATTCCATTGTGGGTCTTATCATCTGCTTGTACACCAGTAAGCATAGATGCCTGACACATCTGGGCTCCCACTGGTAGCCCTAGACAAAAAGGACCATAACCCAGATATGGGCAAGCCCAGCTGGCACAAATAAAACACGTATGGGACCGAGGGACTAATGCTGACTGGGATGTATCCAGCAAAAATCCATAATATGCAATAAATGTTGTATTTCATCTCACAACTATTCTTATAGACCCCTACCTAATTATTTAGAAATTTGAACATGTAAGACAAATTTTCTTTGGAGGTGTTTTAATCATTTATTGACCACAACAAATAAAAAGATATCTCGTTCATCCTAGTGGTAGTAACAAAACGTATGTATACACAACTAATGATCATATGCACAAAAGTTAAAATAAATGTAGTAGCACGATAGATGAATACCTTGGTTGTCTGATAATACAGTCAATTATGATCATGGATAGCACTCAGCAGGGCTGGTTTTTGGTGCCAACCATTTTGAGTTATCACAATATACTGCTTATAAACGTAATCTTTAAGGAGCAAGATGGGAAGTACAGGACAAGAGTTACGGGACAGGCAATTCTTATGTAAGAAAATGAAATAAAATGTCCTTGTAACAAGGAACGTCAGGGGCTCGATTCATAACAATGTACGACAGTTGAATACTCTTACGACAGAAGAATACCATTTCACGTTAAAATGAGGAGGTGTAGTACATTTCAATATGGGTAAGGTAATGATATGTTCCTTTTGCAGTCGTAAGGTCATATTTAGTGCATTTCACAATGCTGTCGTAACAATATATCTGCTCATGAAGTCATAAAAAACAAGGGTAATAGGTGGTCATAAGGATGGTTTAGGTCATTTCACAACAGACGGCTGAGACAGGGTTCAATCTCATCTCAGCCAATGACCTTTTCTCCATTTGAAGGTGTATATCTTCCAAACCCGGTGCAAAAGAAAGAGAAACATGTACTGCACTATGTCAATATGTTGTGTATTACAATACAATGCTTTATCAAGTGGATGTAATATAAATAAAACATTGGTCGTTATAAGAAATCATACTATATTTTGTATATCGCATGGTGCAGTGGGATAACATGACAGCAGGATAGGAAGTAAATTTCCGACCTGGTTTATTTACTATTTTTATTATATGCTATATAGAAATATAGGGTGCCTGTCAGTCTACAGGTGTCATATTTTGAGTTAGCCTCACATAACCATTTCCTAAACTTTCTTTGTACGACTAGGTGGGAACTCCTCACCGAAAATGACGTCATATTGATTGGAAATACCCCAATATTGAAATAAATATTGAAATAAATTGGTTTCCCCCACATTGTATGACAGGGGCACATACAATTTCAATTATACTTTACAACTGCAGATGTTCCTAATCGTAAATCAATTTACTTCTGACTGTTTTTGAAGGAGATACTACTTGCTCTTGTGAAATGGGTATGCAATCGTTTTTTCTAATAGTTGTAGCTTTACTTCCGACTATGACACAAAAATTAACTTAGTAGTATAAACTTATGAATCGAGGCCCAGGTCCTTAGTTCCTTTGTGAATAGCAGGTACCATAATGAAGTTGAAAGAGAAATATCACCATAGAACGTCGATTATCAACGGATAATATTATAGCCCTCCCATTTAATGAATCATGTATAATCAAATAACATTTGATACACAATAATGACGATGACCATATATTTTGTGTAATATATCAACATTATATCTACTTTCTCATTATGCATCTTCTAGAGCACACATCGTTTCAATTACGATCCGCATGCCTTCAAGATGAGTTGGATAACTTCTTGACAGAGTAAGTAGAGATGTGAACTCATGATTAAGGACTAGAGACATCGATTCATATATATATATATATATATATATATATATATATATATATATATATATATATATATATATTTATATATATATATATATATATATATATATATATATATATATATATATACATATATAATTATATATATATATATATATATATATACATATATACATTTATACGTCTATCTATATCTCTATAGCTCTCTCTCTATATATATATATATATATATCTAGAGAGAGAGAGAGAGAGAGAGAGAGAGAGACAAACACACACATGCAATGTTGTCATGCACATCTTGGTATTTATTTACTGTTTCCTTTTCTTTTTTTTTACAGAAATGCAATATCATCCGCTATTGACTTCAGCAACAAGAAACTTCAGTTGCTTGTAACAAAGGAGCAGGACATCCGCATAGGTCCCGAAATTCATGCTAGAATCACCGCTTTAGAGGAGTATTATGGGGATTTTACCGAAGGCTATGAACTAGTTTATCTTGACCATGAACTCGAAATCCATCCACAAGCTGGACATGGTACATTCTCCCCTGGTTGTTCCTTGCAGTTTGAATGTAGTGATGGATCGACTGTTAACTGCAGCGTGGGGGCAATGTGCAAGGATGGTTTAAACAGGACATATGTGCTGTCATCTTGCCACGGTAAGGAAGTATACCATTGCTACCTAGTTGAGGGAATCGGGTCCGAAGCACACAAGGAACGGCTACAGTACATTGATCACACATACTCCAAAAAGCCATTCCTAGATGCATGTTTGATGGAAGTTGACAATAGAGAACTTGAAGAGAAATGTGACCCCTGTGTTACATGTTCGCTTGGACAGATTGGCCTATACGGTCCATACAATGGCCTCATCGAGGATCTCGATGACGAAAAAGTTATGAAGTATGGAGGGAAGTCGAAGCTAACCACAGGAAAGGTTTCACTCTACTCACTTAGGGTACCCAATATGGACCTTAGAAATGCTTTGGTTGTAGCACCCGATGATACCTGTGCATCATTCACAGAAGACGGGGATTCGGGATCTGTGGTGTTCCGACAGAATGGGTACGAGAAGGATGGGATTCTCTATCGTGAGGCGCTAGGGATGCATTCAAGCAGCATACAAGGATTCAAAGGCCCCACAATGAGCATAGCCTGTAGACTTAACGTGGTCATGGACACGTTTAGCAGACCAGGCAGAGTGCTTACACTTGTACCGGCAACGGAGCCTGGTTCTGTTCCTTCTGATGCCGCTACACAAATCGAGAATGTGACAAATGAATTAGATAGTGGAATCCAATCAACACAGTAAAAAAATAAAAGCTGAATATATGTATCATTAATCATTTACCGTAAATTTTGAATGGCAGGGCTTACCAGAAAAGTTTAAAAACAAATAACTCTCATGCGAATTACATATGCTTGACCCCAACGAGACCAATTCTGTATCGACGGTTGGATTAGATTATTTTAGAACCATAGTTAATAAAAGTATCTATCTAAACAAATGGAAATAAAGACGTGAATATTAAAAGAGTTGTATGGTTGATATAGATAATGTTAGTTGGTTTTGGCTGTGTAAAATAGCTTGTGATCAAATTAATTTGCAAATCATTAATAACAGCATTTTTTTAAGTGTCATATAAAGGTTGTGTGATCTTCCAAAGGTCAGTATTATGGCAGTATGAATATGGCTAGCAATGGATGTAGCGACTGCACACACTATATATTACTGTATTATGCAATATGACGTACTCTCCGCTGCCAGTATGCAATGGGTAGAGACTGCGTGATGCTATATAATGATGCCCTGTGTGTACATTGTTCAGATTACCCTTATCATACTGTTCTCATTTTGTGATACAATGAGAATAAAGGTGTTCATATGTACACTACCCAGTGCTATTTTAGGATTGTTACACAATTTGAATGACTGAGGATAGTATATTGCTGCCATCCTGTGTATTGATCCCCTAATTACCTGTGTGATATTGGTTGAATTTGTGATATATCAATACCCTGCTGATTCGAGCATATATATCGATATTGTACCCATTTGAATTGTACCATATTGCAAAATCACACTTGTGTAATAAAGATACTGTACAAATTCAGAAAATACTATGATAACCTACAGTATTATACGAGTTAAGATATTTATATGTCATAAACATTGATAATTACTATGAGAAGTAAAACGGCATCTGCGGTATAAAAAAGAATCACAGTGAGGGCAGCTAATAGATAGTCTCTGATAGGACTGAGTATTAGTGTAACACATGGTCAACATACAACTACAGCACAATTTATGATAGATGGATTTTATTTATGAAATCTATCCCTTAATACCAAGTAAAACCTTTTCTTTAGTTGCATCAAGTTGAAACATATATTCTTAGATTTCGGTTCAAAAAGTGTGTAAATAGTATGTCCAAATTAAATATGCGTTAAATTTAGAATTTTTATGTAACGTTAGTCACACTTTTCCGACGTTGTTAGGGCAAAGATGTATCTGCACCATTGATGACATTATGATATGTTAGTCTTATTGAGATATCCGTATGCATGAACAGATGAAAAGTCCCAGGATATATAGGCAACCCACATCAGGAAGGGAACCTTGCAAGTGAAGAATCTTCAGATCAAAATCATTACAACTTGTTTTCCTTGAGACGGCTCCATTTCATGGATTTAGCCGCTACTATCAACTGTGACAATTAGGTGGTTTATTTTCAGATAATGTGTCAATACAGCACTCAGTTGAGGTTTAGTAATCTACACTCTGAAAGAAATAATTGGCATATATTAGTGGATAGATTGAGGCAATTCTATTTAGCTGTTGGAGGTTAAGACAAGACCACCTCATTTCTATATTTTGGGTTATAGGATTTGACGGAAAATACTTTGGACAGGCAGAGGCAAAACAAGCTGACATACACAGGCTCCTGGATACCAAGATTTCCCAGCGGCCAGAGGCAATATAAAATATGAGAAAAAACATTTTGGGCAATAGGATGAAAGCACATTGATGATTATCCCCAATCCGCTGACCTTTGCTGGTCATTACAGGGGTAGACACTAACTTTTTCAGCTGTGGGCCACCCGGGCCCGTAGCTCTAAAGAACTACGGGCCTGGACCAAGATCTGTGGGCCAATGGTCAAAACTATTTTTTTCTTTTAGAGAAAAAAAGATATATTCTTGGTTGGTCTATGAAAGAGAGTAATCAATATGATTAAGTCTGGCACATTTCACTCTTATCAACGATATATTGCATCACTATACTCGCCAGTCAAACTCTCCTTAAATTTCCTCAAAATACTCCTGTGGGCCACCCTGGCCTGTAGGAATGCAATTTTGCAGAAAACTACGGGCCCGGACCCAAAACTATGGGCCATTGGCTCCCGGGCCAGCGTTAGTGTCTACCCCTGCATTACAGAGAAAACATATAATAAATATATACGTTTTCTTTCATTTTTGTATTGAGAATTGCCCAGAATCGCAGCTGCGGATCTTTAATCCAAGTTATCAAAATGAAATGGGCTTATGGGAGTGAGGATAGCAAGATTTCATAAGGAAATAGTTTCCCTTCAGATTAATTTGAATAAGCAGGCCTAGGTACAAACACTCGGTCCATAAGAATTTTAAGTAAATGTTTTCATTTAGACATAGCTAATAAATCATACTTCACACACTAGATATGCAAAAATTCAGGGATAACACTTAACTCACATTGTAATTAGACTAGAATTCGCTAGCCTCTCAAGAAGGTCTTTGTTGACCTTAGGTCTCCAAATCCTAGCATAAAAGAGAAAAAAAGGTGAGCTTACCATCGAGAATGTACAGTAATTGGTATGATAAAGCGTTACAGCGAACATTGTATAGCACTTTTCATGTGCTATATATTATAAAAGGCCATCATCTGTCTAAGTTTACTATTCTGAACGTTGAGGTCAAATATATAGTCCAATAAACATGGACGAGTATATGTATAAACCAATTCGATGTCAGACAGCAAAACATACAATTGTAAAAGGCATTTACCGGATAGATATCTTTGTGGATTTTGCTTCTAGGTCCAGGAGCGCATTGACACCAGCTTCCTTCAGATAAAAGCCCAATAAACTAATAACCGAAAAAGAAGTAGACTAACTAAATGGATGTAGATGCGCCACATTATATGACAAGTTCCCTTTTTTTAGTGATTTATTTGCTTTATTTATAATATAATGACTTATGATTTGGCGCATTGTCGTGGCCCTTATCTTTGGTGCAATCCTGACGCAGAAACCCCTCAACAGTATCGAAACAGCCGGTCAATTAGTGAAAAAGATGTTACATAATAAAGGGTGTGATAAATGAAACCTCGGTTATGTTATGTTGATACAAGGGCTGAGGGTGGTATTGCGCTAAGTGCCCTATAAAATTAGTTAAACGTGGTCTATTTAAGTTAATGTACGAAGATAGTTAACGAATGCATTACTTTTTGCAGCTCCTTTTTCATAACTAATCTGGCCTATAAAGGGGGAATGCCACCATGTCCATCCGTATCTTATCAACCAAAATAAAAAATAATGAGCATTCAGTAGATTCACGATGGGATAGACCGTAATACAACGTAATTAAAAGAAGTAAGCAACAAATAAATACAAGTTGAATACCTCTAAATAGGCAGAATACATTGAATGCACTAACCTGATCTCTCTGGGTACGTTTACCTGTGCCAGCCTGCCTAGTAGATACTCCACAGCTGTGTCTATTATCTGGTGGGAATGTAGCCTGCAATAAATATTCAATTGAAGTTCAAGTTATATAAATATTTATTGAGTATGTTATGTTATTCAGTCTCAACAATGGGCCGATCGACCCTCTGTGATAAGTAGTGATCAAAAATGTGTGGCCACAACCCTGGTTGTTGCTGATGTTGATACAGGTGGCGCCACCAGGTGTCCAAGAACTTAGCTGGGTCATGCCCATTCACCCTACCAGCAGTAAATGAGTCAACAACACCATGTTTGGCTAGCTAGTGTTGTGGACTGAGATATATATATATATATATACTATATAAATATATCATGTTTTATTATATTATATCTATATCTATATCTATATCTATATATCTATATATCTATCTATATATGTATATATATATATATATATATATATATATATATATATATATATATATATATATATATATATATATATATATATATATATACATGCTTTTTTGTTTTCAAAAAAGATGTATTTGTCAGAATTCTGTACAAAAAACAGTAGCTCGCAACCCCCACTATTTTACTTTTAAAATTACACTCATATATGATATGAAGTACGTGTGGAGAGAAAATAGAAGAACTCCAAAGTATGTGATTTAATGGTTGCGGCCAATCTTAAATTACGTACCACATTTTCAGCAGGGAGTCATTTTGGACGAATGAGTTGCTGAGTTGCATAACGCCCTCATTGGTCATGTTGCTGCAGTCTAGCCTGTGCACCATCCAGGGTGAAACACGAGGTGATGTTTAAGTTTACACTCTACCACAAAAGTCATAGTTGTGACACTGAACCTAGACTATTAAGTGGTATATGAAGTTAACTACAGATGCTTTCAAGAGTAATATTAGAGTGCCTTTGATTTAAGTAGATATTCAGTATGTTTTTCTTCTAGATATGCAACTAAATTGTGACATATAGTTGGTGAGCAATATAACGTATTAAACTTACCGAAGGCTTGCAATGGAGGAGCTGTTGAGAACCTGAGCAAGAGCAGTCACTCCGGAATCTGTCATATTTGGCTCGATCATCCTGAACATAGATAGTGTCATACATTTCTTCTTTTTTTAAAGCAAATTTGTTACCCAGGCAAGTGTCGACTCTCATCTGACTAATGTTTGCAGCAAAGCCACCTACACCCATACCACCTGGTGGGGGGAAATAGAACTAGTTCCCACACCCTAATATGAACTATGGTGCGAGGTGATATGTAAAACACATAGAAATTTCAAATCATAAATTTTGAAGTAGGCTGTTGAATGTTGATGTAAGCACACATCATCCAGAAATAGGGCCGGTTCAAAGGCTGCATATTTCATTTTCTCTACGGGCTTCATTGTCAATGCTGATCATTGGATTACCGAAGGAATACACATGAGGTAAGAAATATAAGTGTGGCCTTTACCAGAGCTCTGTCAGTGTCTTGTTTGTTTGCAGCATGTTTGCCAGATACTTGACCCCTTCATCAGTTGCAGTCCGGAATACAATTCTGAAAGTTAGTCGTTATATAACATAGTATGTAAAGAACAGCAATTATATCAAAAGCAGAAATATTAATTGTCATATAGCTGAAACTAATGATCTGATGGAAAATTTACCGAGTTTGATATTAGTAGTATAGTATGTATCGGAACGGGACTATAGTTAACTACTGTTTATTACTCAATCGACATGCAGCCAATCAGAGGCCTCCATTTGGTCACGTGACCCGTTGCCATGGTAACGTGACCTACTTAGGGCTCTCAGCCAATCAGAAGCCAGCATTCTGGGTGACCTACTGACCTACTTAGAAGCTCTCAGCCAATCAGAGGCCGGCATTCTGGTAACCATGGTAACGTGACCTACTTACGTCACGTGACCTACTTAGGCTCAGCCAATCAGAAGCCGGCATTCTGGTAACTAGGGTAACGTGACCTACTTAGGGTTTGTTTGTAAACAACACCATGTGGCTCTCTTGTTTGTAAACAACACCACGTGACACGTGACTGTTTGTAAACAAACAAAGTTATATAACTTATATATAGAAATATCACTAGGCGGCAGAGTGGTCAAAAGGCAATCTCGTAGTAGTAGGTCTACTTGGATCTTGAGTAGCCACCCTTGTGGTTATAATTACCTAGACTAGTTGGCTCTGCCAGCCTGGTCAAGTGAAAATTGGTAAGGAGACTATGAACTAGGCTAAGCTTGGATTTTAAAATAGCCTATAAAAGTATAATAAACTATAGTACCCTCTTAGATTTGATGATTAGACATTGCCTACTAGGTATACACATTTGTACAATGGTATCATTGTGTATAAATGTTCTTTTGGTACATCATGCCGACTCTACACGAGCACCATTTGCAACGACAGATAGTGCTAAACCTAAGACCTACCCACTCCGTAGAAAAAAATAGGGGTGACGTTTGTGAACGGTTTCTTAGTCTTTCTATTCTTTGTTTATTGTGTGGCCCCTAAAGAGGGGCCGACTAACATCGGTGTTATTAATTACACCTCATGTTAGGCAGCATAGGATCAAACCTCAAAAGCATCAAAGCTCAAAGTCCTAATGGACAGAGAGCCCTGTGTGGCTTTTGAGGACGAGTGGGAGTGATCCGTTGCAGAATACCGATCCGTGAGAGGTTCTGACTATATATATCTTTTATATCGCTTTAGATATGGTGTAGTATTTTTCATCTCGCTATAGTTTAGTTGATATTTTAAAGAAACTGCCTCATTCTATCAGAAATACACAACATTGACATGTTTTTTATATTCAATATATTAGAAGTGTGCTTTGTTGCTTATATAGTTCATTATGCGTTTAAAATGTTCGCGAGTATCGTAGAAATGTACAAAAATCCTATTGTGGCGCCATCTGACGAAAAGAGCGGAGAACTATACTAGGGTATGGCGAGCTAGACTAGAGCATGTAATCACCAGGCGGCAGAGTGGTCAAAAGACAATCTCGTAGTAGTAGGTCTACTTGGATCTTGAGTAGCCACCCTTGTGGTTGCAATTACCTAGACTAGTTGACCCTGCCAGCCTGGTCAAGTGAAATTAGTAAGGAGACCGCACATTAACGCGCTCCACAGTCTTTAGACAGTTAAGACTATAGTACCATAGATTCTACTGTGTACTCACACTAACTATTTTCAGTGCTACATATTCATACCCGAGTTCTAAGTGTTTTTTTTAGAAAAAAGCGATCTACTCACCCATTTTTTTTAGACAAACTCCTATTAGCAGGTAACCCCTGTATAAACCATACTGCAAAGATCTGCTACTTCGAGCGTCTGCCTCGTGACTGATAGTGTACAACAAGACGAAGTGGGCAGAGGTGAAGTACTGTTCCAAGAAAAATTGAGGCTCTTTATATAGCTGAGAGAGCGGCTAATCCGGATGTTCTAAGCTTGTTTTCACCTGGACCCTTCCACCCCTAATCCATCAGCATGAAAAGAGGGATAACAAGTGTAACGTGCGCTACATGTATATGGGATTATAGCTGGTGAAGAGATAAAGCCAGGTCAACTGTGTATACAAAGACTACAGGAGGTGATTAACGACAGGTGTGACGCGCCAGCCCGTGGACGGATTATCTTCTAAGCTGACGCTTATTCAACTAGCCAGCTGCCGTCCGCTCCACTCACCACGGCAAGAGGAGGTGCTTTTGTTTTACACTTAAGTCGCTTACCACATGTACTCGTCTCTACCTCACAGACAGACACCCTCTCGCTTGCTTCACGACCCCTGTAGCTTTTTTTGTATACACACTCTAATCTCATAACCCCCTGATCCGTTATACAGGTAACGGGTATTCTCTTTTAAATAGCTGCCAGTCAGCCTGCGGCAGCTGAAAACGACGGTAAGTAGCTTAGCTCTAGAAGCAAGAAGGCGTATATAAGGAGGCTGACACGTGTATAGGCGCCTTATAAGTCGGCAGGGGGTAAATACTAGTGAAAAAGGAAGGCAGGTGTGCAGGTAGCTTTCTAACAGACACGTGTGTGCACTAAGCTGCTTAAGTCTAAACCCACCTGCAGTAGTCAGGTAGCATGTGAAAACTTACTTAACAGATCTCTTAATTGAGTAGAGACTCTGTACTGAGAGAGTCTTTTCAGCCGTTTAAGAGGATTATCTAGGACAGGGTACATAAGGAGTGAAACGACGCTCTCACCCATCACACTTTCTCGACCCGCCCTTCATCATCGTAGCATCGTCCACTCTACGCTGGCTCAGAATGTTATGATGGTTAGTTCTGCTATTTTCAGCTACTTTTCTTATCGAAGTGTTGACGCTACAGAGCATCGAAACTCTCTCCAAATGAGTCCAAGAAAGAAAAAGCAACTTCCACTTGAAGCAGGAAGAGAAACAGTGCCCTATGATGCATGTGAGGTAAAGAAACATTGGAAGGACGTCACCAAGGAGCAATGGATAGAAGCATGCTTCAACTTCATCGGAACGGAAGTAGTTTCATTTGGACAGAGGGAGAAGATTTTGTTGGAGCTATTTTTCTTAGCTCCGTATACTTGGCCTGACTGTGGTGAAATTCCTTCAGGTATTTGTTCAGTCTTCGCCATAGAAGTTATCAGGTCTTTGAAGGAGCTTCGATATATGCAAGGCACTCACGAGGAGATTGTTCAGAAAATGACGGAATTCGAAACAGGAGAAGACACAATATGGTGCGAGGAGACGACATATACGGACGATGATCTGGAGTACATCATTTGTAGCCCGTTGGAACATTATGTTAAAGACTTTGAGGACATGCTAGACAGCACTGAGATGAACCCGAAAGAGAGATCCCTTACTGCACAGAAAGAGGCCAAAGCTGTGTTGGAAAAGCTCAAGTTTGGTCAAGGATTCACTCTTCAAAGCAGCTGTGTGAGTGTGATAAAAGGCCTTGTGTTGAAACATCCAGACATGAAGTTTTCGCGTGCTGTCGACACACTTCCTTTGCCTGAACTGATGATGAACATGTTCGATCCCATCGTACCAACATGTTTCGACTCTGCCAATTGTCCCATGTATAAAATGGTTTCAAGTTTTGCCCGTGGCCGATGGCTAAACGATCCACTGAAGTCAGAAAACCTCCTTGATTTAATCAACTGACTAAATGTATTTTCTCATACTAGTATTAGTAGCATTAGTAATAGCAGCTACTCAGTCTCGTGCAGCACAAGCAGCAGCATCTGTGAGCAGCATCCGTGACATCGTCAGCAGCAGCAGCAGCTGCACGAGCAGCACAAGCAGCAGCATCTGTCAGCAGTATCCGTGACATCGTCAGCAGCAGCAGCAGCTGCACGAGCAGCACAAGCAGCAGCATCTGTCAACAGCATCCGTGACATCGTCAGCAACTGCAGCAGCTGCACGAGCAGCACAAGCAGCATCAGCTGTCAGCAGCTGCAGCAGCTGCACGAGCAGCACAAGCAGCAGCACCAACAGCAGCAGCAACAGCAAATCAGCAGCAGCAGCAGCAGCAGCGGCGGTGTGGACCACTAAATTCGAGATGGCGACATGTCTGTTTCTTAGAATCGACATTCGACATGAGGCCTAGTGACATTTGACATGAAGCTTGAAAAACATAGTGACAGGTGACATGAGCAATTCTTAAAATCGACATGAGATATGAGCATAATTAAGCGACATCGACATGTGCCATGGCTATTTTTTTTTAAGACAAACGCCATAGACTCCTCATTCAAACCCCCACTAGTAGTGCTCTATAAGCGCAAGCTTTGCCTTAAGAGAGCTGTGGCTGTGAACCCTCTCCTCCCCCCGTACACACAGGTAAATATCAGAGTCAGCCAATGTCGCCAATACTACTCTCATACAAGGGTCAGGCACTGCTGGACTATAATAGATGGGTCAAGGACCATTCTACTGAGGGTCAGGCTAGGCTGGACATTCAATAACAGGCTGGACTTTGGCAAACTTGCTTGAAAGTCTGGCCAGCAAGAGTCCGTTGAAGGACTATACGGTAAAAAGGCTGCTGTTACAGTCAAGATACTCATATTTCAAGCCCAGAAAACTGTAATTAGCTTTCCAAGTTGTTTATTTAACAATATCCTGGCCTAGCAAGAAGCTGTCAGATGACATCTAAGAAAAATGGGGCTGTTAATTGATCAAGAGAGCTACATTGTTACAGAGTCCTATTCCTCTTTTGAGGTGGGACCAAATTTGAAAAAAAGAATAAACTCAAAAAAAAAACCTTAAGATTGAAACAGTTGTAGATGACAAATTTAATGAGGAAGTCGTATTAATTAGTTTACAAATAGCCGCTGCACAAGCAGCACAAGCAGCAGCTGACACTAGTGTCAGCTGCAGCAGCTGCACGAGCTGCTTGTGCTGCTTGTGCAGCGGCTATTTGTAAACTAATTAATACGACTTCCTCATTAAATTCGTCATCTACAACTGTTTCAATCTTAAGGGTTTTTTTTTGAGTTTATTCTTTTTTCAAATTTGGTCCAACCTCAAAAGAGGAATAGGACTCTGTAACAATGTAGCTCTCTTGATCAATTAACAGCCCCATTTTTCTTAGATGTCATCTGACAGCTTCTTGCTAGGCCAGGATATTGTTAAATAAACAACTTGGAAAGCTAATTACAGTTTTCTGGGCTTGAAATATGAGTATCTTGACTGTAACAGCAGCTTTTTTACCGTATAGTCCTTCAACGGACTCTTGCTGGCCAGACTTTCAAGCAAGTTTGCCAAAGTCCAGCCTGTTATTGAATGTCCAGCCTAGCCTGACCCTCAGTAGAATGGTCCTTGACCCATCTATTATAGTCCAGCAGTGCCTGACCCTTGTATGAGAGTAGTATTGGCGACATTGGCTGACTCTGATATTTACCTGTGTGTACGGGGGGAGGAGAGGGTTCACAGCCACAGCTCTCTTAAGGCAAAGCTTGCGCTTATAGAGCACTACTAGTGGGGGTTTGAATGAGGAGTCTATGGCGTTTGTCTTAAAAAAAAATAGCCGTGGCACATGTCGATGTCGCTTAATTATGCTCATATCTCATGTCGATTTTAAGAATTGCTCATGTCACCTGTCACTATGTTTTTCAAGCTTCATGTCAAATGTCACTAGGCCTCATGTCGAATGTCGATTCTAAGAAACAGACATGTCGCCATCTCGAATTTAGTGGTCCACACCGCCGCTGCTGCTGCTGCTGCTGCTGATTTGCTGTTGCTGCTGCTGTTGGTGCTGCTGCTTGTGCTGCTCGTGCAGCTGCTGCAGCTGCTGACAGCTGCTGCTGCTTGTGCTGCTCGTGCAGCTGCTGCAGTTGCTGACGATGTCACGGATGCTGTTGACAGATGCTGCTGCTTGTGCTGCTCGTGCAGCTGCTGCTGCTGCTGACGATGTCACGGATACTGCTGACAGATGCTGCTGCTTGTGCTGCTCGTGCAGCTGCTGCTGCTGCTGACGATGTCACGGATGCTGCTCACAGATGCTGCTGCTTGTGCTGCACGAGACTGAGTAGCTGCTATTACTAATGCTACTAATACTAGTATGAGAAAATACATTTAGTCAGTTGATTAAATCAAGGAGGTTTTCTGACTTCAGTGGATCGTTTAGCCATCGGCCACGGGCAAAACTTGAAACCATTTTATACATGGGACAATTGGCAGAGTCGAAACATGTTGGTACGATGGGATCGAACATGTTCATCATCAGTTCAGGCAAAGGAAGTGTGTCGACAGCACGCGAAAACTTCATGTCTGGATGTTTCAACACAAGGCCTTTTATCACACTCACACAGCTGCTTTGAAGAGTGAATCCTTGACCAAACTTGAGCTTTTCCAACACAGCTTTGGCCTCTTTCTGTGCAGTAAGGGATCTCTCTTTCGGGTTCATCTCAGTGCTGTCTAGCATGTCCTCAAAGTCTTTAACATAATGTTCCAACGGGCTACAAATGATGTACTCCAGATCATCGTCCGTATATGTCGTCTCCTCGCACCATATTGTGTCTTCTCCTGTTTCGAATTCCGTCATTTTCTGAACAATCTCCTCGTGAGTGCCTTGCATATATCGAAGCTCCTTCAAAGACCTGATAACTTCTATGGCGAAGACTGAACAAATACCTGAAGGAATTTCACCACAGTCAGGCCAAGTATACGGAGCTAAGAAAAATAGCTCCAACAAAATCTTCTCCCTCTGTCCAAATGAAACTACTTCCGTTCCGATGAAGTTGAAGCATGCTTCTATCCATTGCTCCTTGGTGACGTCCTTCCAATGTTTCTTTACCTCACATGCATCATAGGGCACTGTTTCTCTTCCTGCTTCAAGTGGAAGTTGCTTTTTCTTTCTTGGACTCATTTGGAGAGAGTTTCGATGCTCTGTAGCGTCAACACTTCGATAAGAAAAGTAGCTGAAAATAGCAGAACTAACCATCATAACATTCTGAGCGAGCGTAGAGTGGACGATGCTACGATGATGAAGGGCGGGTCGAGAAAGTGTGATGGGTGAGAGCGTCGTTTCACTCCTTATGTACCCTGTCCTAGATAATCCTCTTAAACGGCTGAAAAGACTCTCTCAGTACAGAGTCTCTACTCAATTAAGAGATCTGTTAAGTAAGTTTTCACATGCTACCTGACTACTGCAGGTGGGTTTAGACTTAAGCAGCTTAGTGCACACACGTGTCTGTTAGAAAGCTACCTGCACACCTGCCTTCCTTTTTCACTAGTATTTACCCCCTGCCGACTTATAAGGCGCCTATACACGTGTCAGCCTCCTTATATACGCCTTCTTGCTTCTAGAGCTAAGCTACTTACCGTCGTTTTCAGCTGCCGCAGGCTGACTGGCAGCTATTTAAAAGAGAATACCCGTTACCTGTATAACGGATCAGGGGGTTATGAGATTAGAGTGTGTATACAAAAAAAGCTACAGGGGTCGTGAAGCAAGCGAGAGGGTGTCTGTCTGTGAGGTAGAGACGAGTACATGTGGTAAGCGACTTAAGTGTAAAACAAAAGCACCTCCTCTTGCCGTGGTGAGTGGAGCGGACGGCAGCTGGCTAGTTGAATAAGCGTCAGCTTAGAAGATAATCCGTCCACGGGCTGGCGCGTCACACCTGTCGTTAATCACCTCCTGTAGTCTTTGTATACACAGTTGACCTGGCTTTATCTCTTCACCAGCTATAATCCCATATACATGTAGCGCACGTTACACTTGTTATCCCTCTTTTCATGCTGATGGATTAGGGGTGGAAGGGTCCAGGTGAAAAGCAATTTGATTCCTCTCTGGAAGAGGGTGGGGCTCTAGGTGAAAACAAGCTTAGAACATCCGGATTAGCCGCTCTCTCAGCTATATAAAGAGCCTCAATTTTTCTTGGAACAGTACTTCACCTCTGCCCACTTCGTCTTGTTGTACACTATCAGTCACGAGGCAGACGCTCGAAGTAGCAGATCTTTGCAGTATGGTTTATACAGGGGTTACCTGCTAATAGGAGTTTGTCTAAAAAAAATGGGTGAGTAGATCGCTTTTTTCTAAAAAAAACACTTAGAACTCGGGTATGAATATGTAGCACTGTAAATAGTTAGTGTGAGTACACAGTACAATCTACGGTACTATAGTCTTAACTGTCTAAAGACTGTGGAGCGCGTTAATGTGCGGTCTCCTTACTAATTTCACTTGACCAGGCTGGCAGGGTCAACTAGTCTAGGTAATTGCAACCACAAGGGTGGCTACTCAAGATCCAAGTAGACCTACTACTACGAGATTGTCTTTTGACCACTCTGCCGCCTGGTGATTACATGCTCTAGTCTAGCTCGCCATACCCTAGTATAGTTCTCCGCTCTTTTCGTCAGATGGCGCCACAATAGGATTTTTGTACATTTCTACGATACTCGCGAACATTTTAAACGCATAATGAACTATATAAGCAACAAAGCACACTTCTAATATATTGAATATAAAAAACATGTCAATGTTGTGTATTTCTGATAGAATGAGGCAGTTTCTTTAAAATATCAACTAAACTATAGCGAGATGAAAAATACTACACCATATCTAAAGCGATATAAAAGATATATATAGTCAGAACCTCTCACGGATCGGTATTCTGCAACGGATCACTCCCACTCGTCCTCAAAAGCCACACAGGGCTCTCTGTCCATTAGGACTTTGAGCTTTGATGCTTTTGAGGTTTGATCCTATGCTGCCTAACATGAGGTGTAATTAATAACACCGATGTTAGTCGGCCCCTCTTTAGGGGCCACACAATAAACAAAGAATAGAAAGACTAAGGAACCGTTCACAAACGTCACCCCTATTTTTTTCTACGGAGTGGGTAGGTCTTAGGTTTAGCACTATCTGTCGTTGCAAATGGTGCTCGTGTAGAGTCGGCATGATGTACCTAAAGAACATTTATACACAATGATACCATTGTACAAATGTGTATACCTAGTAGGCAATGTCTAATCATCAAATCTAAGAGGGTACTATAGTTTATTATACTTTTATAGGCTATTTTAAAATCCAAGCTTAGCCTAGTTCATAGTCTCCTTACCAATTTTCACTTGACCAGGCTGGCAGAGCCAACTAGTCTAGGTAATTATAACCACAAGGGTGGCTACTCAAGATCCAAGTAGACCTACTACTACGAGATTGCCTTTTGACCACTCTGCCGCCTAGTGATATTTCTATATATAAGTTATATAACTTTGTTTGTTTACAAACAGTCACGTGTCACGTGGTGTTGTTTACAAACAAGAGAGCCACGTGGTGTTGTTTACAAACAAACCCTAAGTAGGTCACGTTACCCTAGTTACCAGAATGCCGGCTTCTGATTGGCTGAGCCTAAGTAGGTCACGTGACGTAAGTAGGTCACGTTACCATGGTTACCAGAATGCCGGCCTCTGATTGGCTGAGAGCTTCTAAGTAGGTCAGTAGGTCACCCAGAATGCTGGTTTCTGATGGGCTGAGAGCCCTAAGTAGGTCACGTTACCATGGCAACGGGTCACGTGACCAAATGGAGGCCTCTGATTGGCTGCATGTCGATTGAGTAATAAACAGTAGTTAACTATAGTCCCGTTCCGATACATACTATACTACTGATATTGAAACATTTATTTTGAAATATTTTGAATAATGGTATGGTAGGTTTGATCCTAACCGTCAATTTTTGTGAAGTAAATTAAGTCCCTATCCAGCCCTCATAGCAGTGTAGTAATTTCTTCCTTGGGCAAATAGAAATAAAGTCGCTTTTTTAAACCTGTACTGAAAATGTCTCTCTTTCATTAAGCACCACTAAAATGTCAATATTAGATACAGTAGGATCTCGGTTTGGGGGCCCTGTATGATTTTGTATGGGCCTAAGTAAGGGACCGTCTCGATAAAAAAAGCTGTTTAGTAGTATATTAAGAATTTTACCTCAAACTTCTGAGGGTCTTGTTCTTGCGTAACGCATCTGCCAGGGACTTGATACCCTTGTCAGTCACATTGACAGACGAGATGCTGTTTGAACAAGAATTAATGCTTAACAAATACCATTCAACTAATGTCATTCACAGTCTTAAACAAGAGAAGATCTGAATTTTTTTGGGATGAAGACAATATCATTGCAATCAAATTTTCACAAAGATCAAACTATGCTGAAAAAGTCTTACTAGAGAGTCGTCAAGGCTGTATTGGTTGACATTGCTGTGGCAATACTTGTTAATCCGACATTGGTCATTGATTTGGCTGTTAGCCTGAAGAGAAGATGAATAAGTGCACCAAATTGAATCATTCCACCCATGTCAGCATCAAAGAATATTTGCTATATCTGGGCTACAATTTGTATTCGATCTATAAACTAGATAAATTACTTTTTCATAGCAATAGCATTAAGAATTCATGTAACTTGCAATATACGTATCTTTTGTTATTTCTATAGTTGTAGGGGCACGACTATCATGTATAGTCGAACACTAACTAGTTTAGTTTGTCTGACTGGAGCCAGGGGACGTTCCGAGCAGAGCCGAACAGTATATAAACTGCTTCCCACCCCCTGGTTCAGGCAGACCTCCTTAGGTCTCCGATACAGAAAAATGGACTGAAAGCTATATCTAGAACGTTATTTGATACTGAAAGACTCATCCGAATTGGTTAGCATTGTTGTACAGGTTAGCTGAAATAAATATCTCTCTTCTTCGCATCTCAGAAAATATTCTGCGGTTCAAGTTCTTATTTCGAATCATCTCATATAAGACATAGTTAATTTCAAGACACAGAGTATTTATATGTAGCACATACTCAATGGACTTCAGATTTTTGTCAGACTTGACTGTTGCCATCAGCTCTTGGACACATTCATCGTCAAGTGTGTCATCGACCAACCTGTAATAGATGTAAGATTGATGAGCAGAGCGAATAAAAACTTTAAAAACACTGATACACTCTACATCCATTCAAAAAAGAGAAGCACAGTTGCAAAAGTATTGATATCTAGAATTATAATGTTATCATTCGTTTTTAACAATAAATCAGTACTGTGATATTTACACAGAATACCACAATTACTCTCTAACGGCATTCTTGAATTTATAAAGCTAGTAAAGAGTTGGTTATTTACATACACTATTTCCTTAACAGTGTTTCCATTTTTCAAGAACTTTGTCATTTCCTTAATGGATACCATATCCAGTTCTGCCCATTCAAGACTGTGATTTAATAAGAACAGGTCATGGTTATCTGGATATAAAGTAAGTATAGCATCGCAATCTTATTATTTCTGGTCATAAATGGAATATCCAGTAAAGTTATGAATGGAATGTCCAGCAACACTGTTGTATGATTACTTAGGCCAAGTACTAGGCATAGTTATTTTTTTCATAAGTTGAGATATCAGGTTCAGATAATCATCTATTGCTTGTATTGGACAGTGTGCACAGAGGCCCAAAATGTGTGTGATTTCATTTCTAATCTTTCCTGCTTGTGAGATATTGGTTCTTGATGCTATAATTAGGATTGTATAGCAATATAGCGAGTACTGTCTATGTAGTCTACAGATGTAACTTTTCAGTGTCTAAGCCTTACCTCAGTCTCCCCATCAATGTTGTTATGAATTCGACGTAGCACTACGTGGCTCGACGCAGCGGCGTATTTTTGTCAAAATTACGGGACACGCAATAAGTTTTGAAGCCCAGTATTACATAGGACGATACACAAACTACTGAAGGACACATTGGTGTAGAAAAGGATTCCGGGACACATCGAGTAAACTGAGTAATTACCTTTTATAACACGAGGTGAAATCTCGGTGAGCGATAATCCCAGGATGGCGGCTCCCAATGTGAGGTTCAAAGTCCCAAAGAAGGCATGCGACCTAGACTTGCTTAAACTCGCCGAAGTTGTTGTATCATTACAAGGACAGATGGAAACATTTGGAAAAGAGTCTGTGGCCCTTCACATGAAAAACGAGGAACTCGAGAGAAAAGTCAACAAGCAGAAAAGAAAATTCAAGCTCCTCGACCTTGACCTTGGTAAGATCTATGCGCTGCAATCAAGACAAGATAAAACCATAGAAACTCTGGAGGAAAGAGTCTCTGAACTGGAGCGAGACAAAAGAGCATGCAATCTCATCTTGACAGGGATCCCTGAGAATGACAACGATAACACTGTTGACCAGGTTGATGACCTACTTACAGATCTACAGGTGGGTTACAATCACAAGGACACACGGTCAATTTACAGGATAGGAAGACCCAACAGGGCTGACCCGCGACCCAGGCCCATTATGCTAAAACTCAGCAATATGGGACAGAAGATTGAGGTCTTCAAAGGCCTAAAACTTCTCAGAGGAAAGGACAAATGGCAGAGAGTCTATATCAACGACGATCTGACACCCGTGGACCAGAGAAAGCAAAGAGACATGCGACAACTGGCAGGTTTCATACGGGCAAATGGTGGAGAGGCACAACAAAGGGGCATGTGTATAATAGTTGGAAATGCAAGGTACAACTACAATGAGCTAGAATCCCTCCCTGAAGGGTCTCGACTGAGCGATTGCAAAACTAGACATGTGAAGGATGGAGTGGCTTTCCAAGGCCCAGCGTCTTTTCTGTCTAATTTTTACAAAGTAGACTTGATGTACAAAGGCAATTTATATGCCACAGCTGAGTCCCTGTATCAGTCACAACGTGCCCTGAGTTGTGGACAGCCCCTGATTGCCGCCGACATTGCCAAAACAATGTGCCCCTTCGAAGCTAAAAGGAAAGCCTCCAAGATTGTGGACAACGCTGCATGGGAAGAAAGAAAAAGGCCCACTATGAAGCTCATCCAAAACCTCAAGTATGCTGATCCCAAACTCATGAAGATGCTGAAAAAAACTGATGGCAGATTATATGAAGCGACCACAGGCGATGCTTACTGGAGCTCGGGGTGGGCACTGAAGGATGCTCACGAGATAGAAGAAGGCACCCTAAAGGGAAACAACCACCTGGGACTGATACTCGAGCATCTCAGGGACGGTAACCTGTCAGAAGACTCAGGCACAGACAGTGAATCAGACTCAGATCTAGACACTGAGGACGAGGAGGAGGAAATTCTGGAGGAGATACCTGAGGACAAACCCGAGGAAAAACCAGAGGAAAAACCCGAGGAAATTCCGGCAGATAGAGTAATAGCCGCGACCCAGAACGCAGGAGGAAAAAATGACAATAAACAAGGGGCCGGTGGCGGTGGTGGCAAGTCTACCCCGAGGAAAGCGAAAAAAAAAAAATCCTGGTAAAGCCGGGACGATGTGAGGATGTGAAACTGGCAAGACGGGTAGATCTCTATATTTTGTTTGTCGGGTATAATTTAGCAGCAACATTGTGAAGGTTTTAATTTTAATTGAAATGTAGTAAATGCGAAAGTAGGGAAGCTGTTTGAATGTTAAAGTGAACACGATGACTTGGCGCAACATCGCAATACAATATTTTGAAAACGGACTATGTCTATTCAAAGACGACAAAACTCATTGTAAAAAGCTTACATATTTATAATGGTAGTAACTGAAACTAATTTAGAATTTTATACGAATCAAAACAAGGTTTAGATACAAAATACGAAACTCGCATACGAAACTCACAGTCAAATACGCAACTAACACGAAGCCACATGCCATCCAAAATGGCGCCGATGGTAGCTCTATTCGGCGACAGTCGCATAAATACAACGTTGCAAAGTGAATTACGCAGGTTAAACACCTCAGGATACAACATTAATGTTTACCCAATGCCAGGGGCACGTTTTGAGTCGGTGTGTATTGCGGCAAATAACTATGTTAGATGTAACAAAGGAGATATCACTTACATAATGGCCGGGATTAATGATATGACTACGCCTCACAAGCCAACCTTCAAGGGTGGACGCAAAACTTACACATTTGACTGGCACGACGAGGATGAATTTGTGCATACAATTTGTGACACTATAACAAAGTCGTATGAATTTCTGCTGCATCTTCATGAAGGTCAACGTTTGATCCTGTGTCCAATTATTGGGTCACAACTGAACCGTACCTGCACCAATGCCACGGAGGAACGACAGACCATGATGAACAATGGAATATGGAGGATTAATTCCTGCATAAATATGTTGAACAAGATTGGTAAAACAGGTACTCCTTGGGTGAGCAGGATAGTTCACACCAGTAAGAACAGTGTTGGAAGACGACATGAATATAGAAAATTCCTGGAGGATGGCCTACACTTCAACAGTAAATTGATACCACTCATTGCCATGATTCTCACCAAACACATGAAGTCAGTCAGAGACAAAATTGTGGTAAATGGCTATAAGCCATAATAATGGTGCCAAATGTAAATTTCAAATAAGTAGCCGAGGTAAACCGAGGACATACTTTACTCTTGTCGATTATGATAAGGAAAGATACTGTCTGAGGTTGTTTGATGGTTTGAATTTGGAACCGCAGAAGTTTTGTTATGTTATAAGTCGGTACAAATTTCAAATAATCAAACAAGCCTATTTTTACTTGTAATGAGCAATGATCAAATACAAGACACAAGCCGTCCATAGAGGTACAGTGACTTTATTAAAATTGTGGTTATAGAATTAAGTTATATCTGAATACAATATTTAATATGAGCCAATATGCTGTGTGATATACCAGCTGCAGAGATAACATAACAACATGAATGCAGTTTTCACTGCCAATTTTTTTTTAAGGTTATTTTTTTATAATTTTTTCTCATCATCATATAGTGTGGACAACATTCATCATAGCAGGGAAGGGGGAGAGGGACGACGGTACAGCTGGGAGTCAAGTAATTTAAATGACTAAATATCATAAAGATGTCGGGAGTTTCAGAACTGACTGGGGTTTTCATATTTCTCATTTAAATCTGAGAAGCATTAGAAACTGTAAGGAAGATTTTCAAATAATGTTTGATAACAGTGCGTTTGATGTTATCACATGTTCAGAATCCTGGCTGGAGGAGAAAAATCTTACAGGAAATTACAGCTTGGAGGGCTATCAAACCCTGAGGTCGGATAGAACTTGGTATGAAGATGGAAAATTAAAAAAAGCAGGAGGACTCTTGACATATGTTAAAAATGAATATGTTGTGGTAGGATGTCAAGAGGTTAGCGTGATTAGTTCAAAAGATCTGGAATTATTACCAATAGTAATCAAGAGAGAAACTAAGAGAAATATACTTGTGATCAACATTTACAGACCTCCTAAAGGTGATTTCACGATTTTTTGGACCAAAATGAAAGAAATATTATCCAGATTCACACGACTGCATAGGTATGAGGTTTATGTGTTGGGAGATATGAATGTTAATATGTTGGAAGTTGACAATGACGATGCGTTACAATTAAGGCAGGGAATGATGGGCTTTGGGCTCTTGAACTATATAAGTATTCCTACCAGATATGCTAAAAGTCAAACCTGTCTTGACCTGTTATATACAAATGTAGAAACGATTGAGGAAGCAGGAACCATCCAATTTGGTCCCAGTGACCATGACATGGTGTATGTAACATCTGGAGTTGAAAGGGTAGCGAAAATTGACAAAGAGTTTATAGATTGTAGAAGAATGAAGAGATATTCCAGAGACAATTTAGTTAAGGCTTTAAGGGTGTTTAACTGGAACATTTTCTATAACACCAGAGATGTAGATATATTATGGAATATCATCTTTTCCAGGATTGTACATGTGTTGGACATTTTATGCCCATGGACCAAATACAAGGTCAAAACAAACAAGAAAGAGTGGTTGGATAATGATTTGTTAGCTGACTTGAAAGAAAAAGACAGAATTGTGTCAAGAGCAAAAAAATCAAAAAATTATAATGCATTGAAAGAGGCCAATAAGGAGAGAAATAAGTCATCCAAGCTGGTCATTAAAACTAAGGGTAAATTTGTTAAGAGTAAGTTAGAAGAGCACAAGAACAATCCCAAGGAATTTTGGAGAGTTATTAATGACCTTATGCCGAGTAAAAAGGACAACAAGTTGATAATGTTGACATGTACACAAACAGGTGATTTGCTGGCCCCTGAAAGAGTAGCAGCTGAAATAAACGAGTATTTCACTGAAATAGGGCCAAAACTGTCCAGGGACAATGATACCATATGGAATCCAATTTTTCCTGAAGTAGAGAGTAAGTTAGAGGAGTTCAATACAACAGAAATAGAAGTTAAAAAACTCATCAAGCAAATTAAAACACACAAATCTTCTGGTTTCCAAGCTGTTAGTAGTAAAGTTATGAAAGATGCATTTGAGTATTTAAGTAAACAAATGACCCATTTATTTAAATGTTCTTTAGATACACAGCAAATCCCTGAAGGCTGGAAACAGGCCACAATTATCCCTATTCCAAAAGATGGGAATTTAACTTTAGTAGAAAACTATAGACCAATATCACTGCTTCCATTGCCCTCAAAACTTTTAGAAAAGATAGTCCATAGAAATATTATAGAGTATTTAGACGCCAATGATATCTTAACTGATATTCAAGGGGGGTACAGGAAGGGCCATTCCACAGTACAAACCATTGGGAATTTAACAGACGATATCCTCAGGGAAAGGAATGTGGGAAAAAACACATTAGCTGTATTTATAGACCTTAAAAAGGCCTTCGATACCGTGGACCACAGCATCTTATTAAGAAAATGTGATAGATATGGAATAGTGGGAAAGGCGGGGATATGGTTAAAAAACTATTTAACAGGGAGGAAACAGTGTACATTAGCTAATGGTATTAAGTCGAATAGTCTAGATATTGTTTGTGGAGTTCCACAAGGTTCTATTTTGGGACCACTGTTGTTTTTATTGTATGTTAACGACATCTGCCATATTTGTAAACATAGTAAAGTTCTGTTATACGCGGACGATACAGTATTGTATATTAGTGGTAATAATCAAAAAGAGGTTAATAATAAAATGCAAGAGGATTTGGCTCTATATTATGATTGGTGTCGAGCCAATAGGCTAACCATAAATAGCAAGAAAACTAAGTTTATGTGTTATTCGGGGAGAGCTTTTTGGAATAATTGTCGTTTGCATATAAATCGAGAACAAATTCATGAAGTCGAGCAATATAAGTATTTGGGTGTAATTTTAGACAGGGCTTTATCGTATGAAAAGTTTGTAATGGGACAGTTGAAAACTGCCTCATATCGTACATATCAATTAGCTAGGCTTAATGCCTTTATTGATGTGCATACTGCCATTTTGTTGTATAAAACATATATTTTGCCAATACTTGAGTATGGAGATATTCTGTTTGCAGGGGTAAAAAAGGATTTGTTGAAAAAAAGGCAAAAAGCACAAAATAGGGGTCTAAAAGTAGCCCAGAGAGTAGATCACCTTACTCCAACATATGATATCCATGCTGAGGCTAAATTGAACATGTTAGAGGACAGAATGTATGCGCATCAGATCAAGGAAGCCTATGTAAGGAGTAGACAAGAAAAATACAGGGACAATAGAAACTTAAGAACTAGAGCATGGGATGGACCACTTTTGAAATATTATACAGCACATGGCAGTCCATACACAAGGAGTTTGGAACATACCTTAGCCATAGTTTGGAACGATTTAGAACCTGAAGATAGAAAAATTGAAACTCTCGACAAATTCAAAACAGAAATTTCTAAATTCTTATTGCTCAATAAGCCCAAGAAAGCCAACCCAGCCTAGTACCAGTTTCCTTTTTAATCCCTACCAAGGTCGCCTATGCATTATATTGAATTCTTGTTTCCACACATCATAATAAGATCTAAGTATTACAGTGATTAAAAGGGTTTCAAAGTTCATAATCCACAATGTAAGGGATAATATTAAGATGCAAAGTACAGGATATAAGCATATGAGATCGCTGTAAACAGAGCCACTACAGGCTACGGGGTCATGATATTTATTCAGGGACAGGCTGCCGCATAAAGATAAGCTGCAAAGCTTAAAAGCAGCCCTTCATATTTCTAACTCGTATAATGGTATATTATAACCAGCGTTGCTTGTTGTGTCACAAGATATAATATAGTAGCAGAAGCCAGTTGCTTGTCGAATATGATAAGAAAGGGCCAATGAAAACAGGGTTTATGTACCAAAAGGTTACGAATAAGCAGCTTGTCGAACTATGATAAGCAACTCCAATGTTACCGTTACAACCACTCATGCAAGATGAGTTAGAATAAATGATCAAGCTATCAAAAAAATAAAAAAAATCAGTGGGTTGTGTTTCATCACAAAGGCCACTGCCATGATATCAATGACAGTGAGTTTTGTTTTCTTGAAGTGACAACCTTTTGAGAAGTGGCATTCTCCAACTGCCCGTGCGACATCGTCTGACTGACTTTCTTGAGCAACCTGTGCAGCAGCAAGTTCTGGGAGATCCTGTTAAAGGTAATGATTACAGCTGATATGCCTATTATATTGAATCATACAATATCAGTAAATAGAGGATGTTAGTTTACCTCATATATACCAGGGGGCGCACCTATCCTCACCTGGGGTGCACGGTTTGACTCACCTAGCCATATTGTTATTCCTCATTACATAGCTTGAACTGGACTCAAGATAACAAGTATAGAGTCATTTGTGTTGTAACATTCATATCATGAAATAATTGCCAATTCTAAGATGGATTAACTATCTTCATATGCGACATTTAAATAGGCATAGTATTATGTCTGTAAAAGAAAATCTTTTTGGTATTATTAGGTATTATTAATGCTCTCACCTTTGCATATTCAATCAATATGTCCTGCTTTTTCTTCAATTCCTTTTCATCACAGTTTGGTACAAATATCTGCTTTATCGTGTTGTTCTCTGAGTTGAAAGCCAGCCCATAAAGAAATATAGTAGCCATACTGAACTGTTGAGTCTCACCCAACGTGTTTATTGTTTTTTGGAATTCTCTTGAATCGCAAGCCAAAAGTCCAGTCATGGCCAGAAATTCTTGGATCAGTAGGTGGACGAACTGGTTCAAGACAGTAGAGCTATCTTTAGCCTTAGGGTCGGTGATTTCTGTTTGCATCAACAGGCCGGATTTCAACATCAAGCTGGTAACTGAAATGAGGAAATACAGGAAACCAGTTTCTCTAAATGAAATTCAAAAACCATTTCCTCACGTTTGTAATCCTACAACTTCCTTTTTAGCATGTGTCCTAATTATGTTAAATGGTAACATGCATTATTGTGAGAATTTTACTTGACAAAGGATGCAGTCTAAAGCAAAAAGAACAAACACTGTGTGTACAGTATGTTCTGTTACAGACATGAATATGCAATTTTTGACCCACATTCTGCCTTGCCACAAAAAGCATGCAGTGCACAAGTTACAAGTTTGCCATGGAAAACCCTACTGAAGTCACCATCTTTCTCAGTCCTGAGAGTTTTAATGTCATCTTTATCGAACACGAGGCGAAGAGGTCCTCTACCAATGTCTCGTGTGAGGCCACCAAACGCTAGTTTGCCAAGGAACTGAAGCACCTTCTCTTCTTGCAAGGGTGAGTCAGACTTTTCCATTGATCTCTTGATAAAACTCTACAGCACAAGAAAGGTACAATATAATAGAACAATTTGCACTGAGCAGTGATTTATCTGAATGGATCTATAATATATACATATATTAAAATGGTAAACCTAATTGGCATAATTTTGATGATATAGATAAATCACATTAGCCATATTTAGATGTTTGGTTATGTAAAGATTTTAATATTATGATAACCTTGATGATAAATGAAGTGATCTGTGTGTAGGTGGTTAGTTCAACTGCTTTCTCCTCCCACTGCCCCAGTATCTTACACAGGGCAGCACAGTAGAAGGTGATGGAGGAGATGGACATCAGGATCGGGTTCTTTACCAACGTCTGCCACACAAAGTCTCTCCGTCCTTCTGTGACATTCTTGTTAACAAACTCATGAACCCTTTCACGTGTCAGCCCCACCAACTGCACCAGCTGTAGAGTTTCAGAGAGTGCCCTTTCCTTAAGGTTACGTGATATCTTACCAAGGTCTGCAAATGGTCTAGAAATAAAGTGTTTTAAAGAATGAGTGTTATATATCTATATCTGCAATACTCAAACAGTAAATACATTTTGCATATTTTCTATGGCTAAACTGTGTTATTCTTCATGCAAAGGTTGCATTAGATTCATTTTCTTTACAATGTTGATGCAAAATGTGTTAAAGATGTAATAATAAAGGCATTTTTAGTATAGGATTAAATCTTAAACTGACCGTAATGCAGTGGGCTAAGAATAACATACATTTTCCCAACTTTTGTTGATCAACAAACTCTTGTCCAACTACTAAATTGTGATATTTGCTACTGAAAAGTCTCTAATTTCCCATACTTTTTGGGCCTAAGTTATTTTTTAAATAAATAAAAAACGCCCTCGTCATATTATTCAGTGCTTGGTGATGAGAAACTATCTTTTTTTTGAGTGGCCTTACTAGTACTATTCTATCACTAAATATAAATATCCATATATCTCGCGAACTTTTAAAATTCTCAACCTTGAGCTGACAATGAGTGTTGATGTCTTAAGGATGTCTCTCCGCATAAGAGCAAAACACCACTGGAGTGGGGTCGCCATGGTCGGAAGGCTTTGACTTCTCCCGAACCCAGTAAAGTCTACTTCATCCACTCCATCTGTGGAGAAAATGATAGTTTTTGCAACTAAATACACCAAACATGCAATCTTACAATTGGTGATACATTGTTTTGGCACGTGAAATGCTATGCATCGTTCACAAAAAAGGGATGGTACATCATGTGAAATAATCAATGTATGAGACAGGTAAGATTAAGTTGTTAAACATCACATTTTAGGGTATTCCACGTGATATCTCACCTAGGACAAATCCAATTGCCATTTCATTATTTTCTAACCAGCAAGCAGTTACTGATGAATCAGTCCGTCCCGTTCTGTACACAGAGCACATGTTCAACATGAACAAAAGATCCATGGTCTGTGTGATCGTCATCAGGTAGCGGAGATTCAAGAGAAATATCGCCTTGAACTGTGTTGCCCAATCACCATTTGCCCATTTCCACAGAAAACGCTGCATTAATGTTGATTTTCCTACACCGGCACGTCCATGTATCATGATATACTTCTGGAAGGCGTTTCCCTTAATCAAATCTTCATCCTGTATTTCAGTACCATTCTCCTGCGCTAGACTGTGCTGATAGTAGTCGGGACATTCAATCTCCTCTCTATGGATGGTATCCATTGCATCATGTGACAGGAGTTTCAGTTTCACATACTGAGTGTCGAAGTCAATTTCATCGTCCATATCCTTGTCCCTTACATGCTTCCCTCTTAGTATTTGTGCTGAAAGTCCACTTTGCACGTTGTCTGCAACATTGTAATTTGCTTTTAATATCTAAAGTTTTCTGGCCCTATGACACTAGCCTATAATCAGCTACAAATCTTAACAATTTTAGGCAATCTTTTGAATTTCTTTATTGTCAGATTCAGTAATGATTTTCAGCGACATAATTTTAATATTTCCATGAGTTTAATAGATACATATTGCAAGCTGTAGACCTCGAAAAGCCTTGATAAAACAAAATATTTCTGTTGCGAATAAATGCATGAAAATAATAGAATAAAATTAAATATACAATGTAGTACATGTAATAGTAGCATTCTTCTTTTTCAAATAATCACAATCTCATGGTGCAGACAATATAGTATCTTCAAGGTCTTTATAAGAGAATCATATATATATATATATATATATATATATATATATATATATATATATATATAGTTCACTATATATCTTTATATAGATTCAATGAGGGTGGAGAAATAACACCTTGTAGTCTGGTAAATAAAGTAAAAATTAAGGGGTAGATCCAACAAAACTGTAAGAAAAGTTTTTTCCGTGGATTTCACTAGCTTGATATGTCTTTTTTTCAGAAAAAAAAAGTTTACCACTCTTTGCCTTGGGAAAATGCCTCAAATGGGGCAAAATCCAAGATGGCCACCAAAATATCAAAATTCCATCTCCCATGCCCTAGATATGGCTAATAATTCACATTTAACACTACCTATCCCCCCTAAATGGGACCCAAGGAATTCAATGGTTCTATTGGTTTGTTGCTAGGACAGCTGGTTGCCTAGCAACGGCTATTCTAATTGTTTATCTGCCTAGCAACACACATTTCCATGGTTCTGAGGTTGTTTATAGTCATACCTACCCCCCCTAAATTGGACCCAAGGAATTCAATGGAACTATTGGTTTGTTGCTACGACAGCTGTTTGCCTAGCAACGGTTATTCTAATTGTTAATCTTCCTAGCAACACACATTTCCATGGTCCTGAGGTTGTTTATAGTCATACCTACCCCCCTAAATTGGACCCAAGGAATTCAATGGTTCTTTTGGCTTGTTTCTAGGACAGGTAGTTGCCTAGCAACGGCTATTCTTATTGTTTATCTGCCTAGCAACACACATTTCCATGGTCCTGAGGTTGTTTATAGTCTTACCTAACCCCCCTAAATTGGACCCAAGGAATTCAATGGTTCTATTGGCTTGTTGCTATGACAGCTGGTTGCCTAGCAACAGCTATTCTTACTGTTTATCTGCCTAGCAACACACATTTCCAGTGTCCGGAGATTAATTATAATCATACCAATTCCCTTTAATGGACCCGAGGAGTGCAATGGTTCTATTGGTTTGTTGCTATGACAGCTGGTTGCCTAGCAACAGCCATTCTTATTGTTTATCTGCCTAGCAACACACATTTCCAGGGTCTGGAGATTAATTATAATCATACCTACCCCCCTAAAATGGACACAAGGAATGCAATGGTTCTATTGGTTTGTTATTAACAGCTATTTTTATTGTTTATCTGCCTAGCAACACACATTTCCATTGGCCTAAGGTTGATTATAATCATACCTATCCCCCCTGAAATGGACCCAAGAAATCCAATGGTTGGGTTTGCTGGAATACCTTCCCGTGGTCAAAGCCTTGCATCCACCATGTCCTAACATAATGCCTTGACATGCTTTGTATCTTCCATAATGTTGAATGATTAAGTGATATGCAAACACATACATCAGTTTCTTCAAAATTCAGGTTCCCCTGGACTAGACTGGTTCTATAGAAGTACAATTACTTCAAGTTTATCAGCTGATGATTTAATTACACTGCAACAATGCTTTTATTCTCAGATAAAAGTTGCAGTGTCACCTAGGAATTTTGAGCACTATTCAGATTAAAAACTTCATCATTACAAATTTGTATTGGTATTTAAGTTTCAAATAAATTTAGACTATCTTGACATTTTTATGTAATGTAGTGTAAAGTTAACCCTTTCCCTGCCGCTTTACTATTGAAAAATTGTTCCCAACCACCGGGGACATTGAGATGAATATGTCCTATTAAAACCGGCACTACACTACAGATAGTGCCCTGATACTGCATATATGCAGTATCTGTTTTTGGGTACTAGAATATAGTACTGCATATATGCAGTATCGGTTTTACGATGGTACTGCATATATATGCAGTATCGGCAGGGAAAGGGTTAATGAACCAGTCTAGTTTCAGCCCTTGACATGTTAGGGATCCATAGCAAACACCCAAGGCCTCTTCAACAGAGAGGTACGCTCTAAAGAATCCAACAAAACGAATGTATGGAAATGTTTCACTTCATAAACAAACAAAAACTTCCAGTTACTATGTATTCACTGGAACTTAGCCTAATCAAATAGTTGTAAGTGCCTTATATAACTTGTCATTAATCACCAACATGACAGGTGTGGTCAACTCCATGCTGAAATGATCTATGACCAAGAAAAATGTAAAAAGAAAACTGGAATCTATTACATGTACAAATATACCAGGTGGGACCAACCCCATAATGAGATGATATTTGTCAGGTAAAGTGTGTGATGACAGTACTATTTAATTGAAAGGGGGGGGGGGGCAGGCATGGTGACCCATTGATCCCCAAACTCTTTCTGTGTCTAGTAGCTGCCATGAATGTGTATAATAAGTAGTGTGATCATATACATGACATATACATGTATCACCAATATGCCAGGTAGAAGCAACCCCATACTGAAATGGTAATTGTCAGGTAAAGTGTGTGATGACAGTAATATTTGATTTAGATATTTGGGCATTAGAATCTGGCCCATACTAGAGTATTAGTTTTGATTATGAAAGCATGTTGTCTAGGATAATCTAATCAGTGTTTTCACATTGATCAGGGCATTGGGCGTTCATGCAAGTTGTTCCCTTGCAGTGTCCACATGCCAAGGTGCACAGAAGGCCATTTTTCCGGCATGAGCATGTGTTCTTGTCACATCTACCACCACAGTTACAACGAATAATGTTCAGTAAAGATATTGGGGCAGCCTCTTGGTCCATTCTGTGGGGCTTCAGGACCTTTCCATGCTGGGTTGTATGCAGATCCCAACCCCATTCCTCTGCCTTTAAATCATTCTCTAGCCACACCTGTACCTGTAGGTAGACTCTCTGACTATGGAATTTGCCTGCATCAGATGTTGGTGGAAGCCGCTCAGGTGGCAGATAGGCATATCTTGTGACAACTTTCTCAGTGAATTTGGTGACATGCTCAGCATTCAAATCTGAGTTTGCCTAACCACAATAGAGGATTGCAAGGGCATGGTTGCCAGCTTCTGCAATGTCCTGTTGATTTTGTTCTGGCTTCATGAAGGCTTTAGTGAATTCTTGCAGGCCTTGATATTTTGTAATAGCAGAAGACTTGCCGATGCCATATGGTCTTGACGTAGTATCACACCCTGAAAGGGCATGGATAAATAGAAGAGAGGAACACAATACCGGATCAAGTGATCTTTGCAGGCTGGCTACATTGATTAGCTTTGAACTTGTCTGGAAGTAGATTGTTTCACAGAGGTCAGATGTGAAATGGTGTAGCAGAAGGACTAGGACATTGGTGTCATCCCCCACAAACACAACAGGCTTTGTCAGGGCCGCCTGACAGGCTGACCTAGCAATGTCAAAGTCAGCGTCTCCAGATGCATGTTTGACCTGAATGTTGTTTTCCTCCATTTTGGATCCCAACATATTGATAAATCTCTGTTTGTTCCTTGGGTTTGCCAGAAATGGTTTCTTCTTCATCTTGAGCAACATATGAGAGGTGAACTCTACATCCACTTCCATCTCACTGCCAGCTCTCCTCTGATGAGTTTCATCCTTAGTTGAGGGGCCTTCATCATACCCATCAAACACAACCATGGCATTGAAGTAGTGATGCTGAACATAGTCTATATAGAGTTGGAAGAGACAATCATATGATGTGGACTTGACCCATGTGGCTTGCAGCTTTTGCAACATAGCCCCACCATCAATCACATGTGCAGCTCGAATGGGATACTCCTTGGTAATGCATTCTTGTACCTGTTTCAGGAGCCCATTGTGAAGATCTGCTTCATCTGCAAGTCTCATCAGAAGGTTTGTGTCAAATAAGGCTGATGGATAGGAGCAGAGTTCATACTGTAGCAATGTTCTTGTGTCAAATGTACCAATACCAGCTACGAGAAGACGCTGTTATAGATGCTGGGGATTAACCTCAATCTTCTCACCGTCAACTGACATGTACTGTGCATAAGCCAAAGTAACAACTTGTTGCTTCCTTGAGAATTTGTGGTTGGCAACAGACTGGCCAACCATGGATGCTACTATAGCACAGCCAGCCTTTTTTGCACAGTCAGCATTGACAGAACCTTTAGCAATAGTGCCAGATGAGGTGCTCCTAAGTGCCATAGTTGTCTTTGAAAATGGCTTTCGCTCTTCCAGGTAATCTGAGATTTTTTGGAGATCTGCTGCATTGCGCTTGATATTTGCCTCAGTGAGATCTTTGTGCTTGATGCTTGTAGTGTCATTGCTTCCAAGACCGGTAATATCTTTCATCGCCTCGTGGACTTCACCACATGCTGGCATGGATAGTAGCTAAGTGAGTCTTGTGGATTCCTCAAATCCCCGTCCTCTTGTGAGGCCGCCAACAGATTTGATGTTTCCCATCAATACCTGTTCTATATACATATCGCTGAATACTCCTGCCCAGGAACCCTCACTTTGTCTCACAACAAAGAATCCTTCTATGAATTTGGAATACACATCTGGGTGAGTTTCCTGCAGTTTGTCCATTTTGTCTAGATACAGGACAAGGGACTTCACATGATTGTTATGGCCTGAGGCAGCAAGGTATGGAAGCATGTCATGTAAGGACTGAAGGTACAGTTTCCAATTGCCAGTTCTAGCTGACTCAATGAGAGCACTAAGGATGCTGATGAGATGCATGTACATCATCCAAAGCTTAAAAATATGGTAGGGAGCCATTTCAGTTCTCCAAGATTCTATAGCTGTTCCAACTGAAAAATGACATCAGACTTCAGAGCATCTTCAAGACTTAGTTCTTTTTCTTTTACCATGGACATCAACTTCCTTGCAGTGTCTAGTAGAGTGTCCAGTTCTTGGTCTTGCTCCTCAAACACCTGTGACGTAACAATACCATTTAGCGCACTGTCTATCAGTAGGTGAGCCCGAACAGCTCGACACTGCCTTACCAGAGAGCATTTGATCGATACTTCCCTCTGCATACACCTAGGAAATGATCTCCTTTATGCCTGACCCTGCCATTATGCTTCCTATTGTTCCCAAGAAACTCATCTGTGTGTGGAATTCACCAAGCAGTAGTACAGACTTCTTCAGTGCACTTTCAACAGGCTGTGCTTTGATTATCATGTATGCTATCCACCAAAGCTGTTGATCAAAGGTGATGACAGCCTTCACTCCGTGCTGTTTCGCATGATCACTTCGTAGGATCACTTGGTGGCAAATTGATAATCGGCAAGAACATTTGTGAGCTCTTTCCTACTTGCATATGCTCCTGCTGTGTATGAATCATCCATTGAATTCCTTAGGTCCATTTTAGGGGGGGTAAGTATGATCATAATCAACCTCCGGACCATGGAAATGTGTGTTGCTAGGCAGATAAACAATAAGAAAAGTCTTTGCTAGGCAACCAGCGGTCATAGCTACTATCCAATAGTTCCATTGAATTCCTTGGGTCCAATTTAGAGGGGGTAGGTTTGACTATAAACAACCTCAGGACCATGGAAAGGTGTGTTGCTATGCAGATAAACAATTAGAATGGCTGTTTGCTAGGCAACCAGCAGTCTTAGCAACTAACCAATAGAACCATTGAATTCCTTGGGTCCATTTTAGAGGGGGTAAATATGATTATAATCAACCTCAGGACCATGGAAATGTGTGTTGCTAGGCAGATAAACAATAAGAATAGCTGTTGCTAGGCAACCAGCAGTCTTAGCAACAAACCAATAGAACCATTGAATTCCTTGGGTCCAATTTAGGGGGGGTAGGTATGACTATAAACAACCTCAGAACCATGGAAATGTGTGTTGCTAGGCAGATAAACAATTAGAATAGCCGTTGCTAGGCAACCAGCTGTCCTAGCAACAAACCAATAGAACCATCGAATTCCTTGGGTCCAATTTAGGGGGGGTACATAGTGTTTAATGTGCATTATTAGCCATATCTAGGGTATGGGAGATGGAATTCTGATATTTTGGCGGCCATCTTGGATTTTGCCCCATTTGAGGCATTTTCCCAAGGCAAAGAATGGTAAACTTTTTTTTTCTGAAAAAAAGACATATCAAGCTAGTGAAATCCACTGAAAAAACCTTTTCTCACAGTTTTGTTGAGAGCTTTATTTACCAGACTATTGTTGAAACAACGGTAATTATGTTCCACAGTGTTACCGTACTTACCTATGATGTGTGCAGATTCAGGAATCACACGGAGGTTAACAGTGTGACCCCCCTTTCTGACAACACCATTGAAACTACTAATGGCATTGATCAGTTCCTTCTCATTGATATATTTGGTAGGCGTTATACTTAGAAATCCTCTCCTTGTCTTCTTGCTGAAGAAAAGTATAAGAAGAAGTTAAATCAAGTTATGCGCCCTCTTCTCGCAGGGAACGCACGACGGACATTTATTGGATGAGGTCTTTTGAAGCAGACCAACTTCTTAAAAGATCAAAAATGTTCTATTTCAGAATACTAACATAGGCCATGCCAGTAGAGAGAAAATTGGTGTATGTCTTTTATAAGTACTTAGGATGAACAGTGTTTAGTAGGTTACCACATGTAAATGACATCCATATCGATTGAAATCTCTCTCACAGCCATCTTGAACTGATAATGTAAAACAGGAGGAACACTTTAGGTATACAGTCTATGAGAATATGCGTGAGATGATTATAACGTATGACGTCATAGCAATGACTTTATGAGGGTTAAACCACTGGATGCAAATTGGAAACACCAGGCAATACCATAGGCCAACGTACGATGTAGCATCTCCTTTACTGACGAGATAGATGCAGTCATTTTATCATCAAAATATTATTGTTATTTTATTTCATACTTCATTCAAACCTGGCATATACACGGGGCAGGCCTATGTCAGATGCCCAGCTTATAAACGATAAATAATGAGGTACCGAATCCGTTATCTTTGATATGAAGGATTCGTATTCAGCTTCTCCAGAATATGCAGCGTTCAAATCATCATCCATAACGAATGTTAAGTGACATTTTGTTAGATCTGTAATGGAATGAAAGAAGGTGTGTAACTTATTCGTCCCACAGTTTGTCTAGACCAGAGATAAAAAGGTGGGAGACATAGGTGGGAAACAAAACTCTCACTGCTTTGGATTAAAGAATAAAGATTAAAGATGGCCATTTCCTGCACAGTCAGTCTTCATCAAATGCAACTTAACAATTACTGCTAATGTAAGCATCATTATATAGGAAATGATAATACATGGGCTCGCTATAAAATGAATTATAGTGTTGGTGACCATCTTTAATCAACTAAATATAGAAATAAATTTCGAGCCTTACCATCAGAAATGGTTGAGATATATCTTTGAATTATGCCAATATAATTGTTGTACAGAAAGCTGCTGTGTATTTTTAGAAAAAGAGTGCAAATTAAGTTATGCGTACCCAGAAGCGCCTCTGTTTCAGGCTGATTGTCTGACCTGAAAGGAAAATGGCTATGGTTTTTGAACGAGCATTTCTAAAATTTGTCAAAGTCCTGTCTTTACACAAATTGACAAGTTAGAAATATGAGCTTTAAGCGTATTAAATGTGAACAATTAACATAAAACATTAGAGATACGATTTTGTTCATTCAATTCAATGAGAAAATCCTATTAAGGAGTTCCTACAATCAATTATGTAGTGAGGAACATTAATACCAGGCAACAATTCAGCATTCATGACGTTTTACCTAAAAGATTATCCTTTTTGTATATTTCATTTAGCAAGCCGAGATCCGCAAAACATAATTTGATATGGAAGTATTAAAGGTATACAACACAATCTAGCTAATTCTAGATCGACCAACAATTTTTCTTTATGACTCTTTGGGATGTTAGCCTGATGCTTATAAATGGAACACAAAGAAAAGAAAAAAAGCCTATGTCACGGGGTTTATTTGTCTTTTAGAGGGCATTCCCATTTGAGTGCATTACGTATAGGCCTTCATGAGAAAATCATATTTTTCTACAATTTTACACAAAAAACATAAACTCCCAACAATTTTTCAATGAAAATGCAGTCATGCATTTATATGATCATGAGGAACATGCTGAAAACAAGAAAATATGGGGTCACGGGCAAATTGAAATTATCCTGAATTAATCAAAATAAAAACTAATCTATGCACTGTATGAGCCTATGGGCATGGCAAAAAGGCAATGTAGTGATGAAGATATGTAAAATGCCAAGGTAATGCACATAAATGGTAGATAAAGGTAGATCATGACATATAAGTAAGAGAAATTTGCAAATATCATGGTTTCAGATAGCTTCGGTTTTTGCCACCAGGTGCCGTATGCGTAGATCGTGTTGTATACCTTTAATGTAGGCAATCAAAAACCATGTGTATACTTGATCTCATAAGCTCTTCTTCAGATCTATATATTAATTAAACAAAAACATATGCTACACTGTCAGAAGTAAACGCAGCTGCACAGTAAGTTAACCAGAGAAAAACCCTAGATATGGCCTTTTATCTACAGTATAACCCACTGTGCAGCTACACTTACTTCTGACAGTGTAGCATGTTATCCTAAAGTATAAACTTACTTTACAGAAGACTTTCTTAATTTAAAGTAGACAACAGCTACTATAACAACAATTACGATGACAGCCACGATACTAATTGAAATAATCACAATGAAGTCTAAAACATAAAAGAGTTGATTTGTATGAACATATCATTCAGTTGACATTGAGACATCCACATAGGTATCATTGAATTTCCTTGCCATTCAATCATATTTGGAGGCATATAAATAAAAATAACAACTGTAATTTGACATGCAACAATTCTCTCAGGAAGCCTCTGGTGTTTCCTCTTGAATAAAAACCGACGAAGACAACTTTGGTGCAGGAATGTTTATTATATAGCTGTTTGAAGTAAACGACCCTGGAATTGTGATAATGCAAATTCTGATCCTCATAAGCAATATATAATTTGTCAAGATGGATTTAGGTTCCCATATTAAATAAAAACAGCATACAATCTGCTGGAGTTTAAAAGTACTAATATTGCAATAAGTTGGCTTACTTTTATTGAAGTCACTTTCCTGTAGGATGCATTTTCCTACCTGACGGTCCCATACCCCAGAAGCCTCACAAGTGACTGTGTGAACACCGTTCAACATGTAGCCCCAGTGACACTGTAGGGTTATTTTGTCCTCGTATTGCCCAATCAATGAAGACAGGTTGCCATTTTCTACCTTCATCAGTTGTGGACATAGCTTTCCTAGAAAGGTGTCGATTACAGAATGATCCATCCATTTGTTGTAAAGCATTGTAATCAATAATATTCTCACACATTTTGTTAAGAAATATTACTTGAGTGAGTGAATTGAACTTAATTGATGCATGCAGTTGGGGATCATAGCACTAATGTGAGTTGTCATTTCCCTTCAGGTTCCTAATACAGGTAATTTCAATACAGGTAATTCCAATACACCAACATAAAATAAATAATTGAGTATGGTACCCAGCTAACAAGAAAACTTTATTTTGCGTCAAAACAACGTTTCAAAACGTTACATGACGTTATGCCATCGTAAGGAACCTTAGAGAAACGTTATATAACGTTATAAAATGTTATATAATGTTTTTCTGTTTACTGGGTATGCCTAACATGAATCGTATTACACAAAGTATTTGTGATTAAATTTCTAAACTTTAAATACACAAATGACAATTAATCAAAGTTAGATATCTTACTAGTGCAATTGGCTTGCTTCCCACTCCAGGTATTATCCCGCAAACAATATTTGATGCTAACTTTGGGGTCGGCAGGTATATAGCCCTTATTACAAACCAATCTAGCTGTAGAGTTGAACGTACTGTAATGTGGTTGCATAAAATTGCCGTTTGGTGGAGCGGACAGGGTGTTACAATGGACAGCTGGAATATAGACATTTAGATTATCATGAATAGTACTCATTTGAACTGAACCTGATACAGAAACATTAGTATTTTATAGGGTTTATTTACCTTGTTATTACTGATACATATATGATAACAAAAATGTCTTTATTACTAATCAAGGGCTATGCTCAGGTCCCCTCCTAACTTGTTTGGCACAGCATGGTTTGCAAAATATCCAAAATAGTTAAACATCTGATAATGAGATTATACTGGCTATTTTTTTAAAGTTATATATTTTTTTATGGAACTGGAAACAATTATCAGAAACTGTTTAACTACCTTAACAGAATATAGCATTAATCTGTTAATGTACGTAATTCTATAATGGATACGTGATACACACTGGGGATAAGAAATAGTAATCATGTGATCGTATGAAGGATCCCCGATACAAGATATCAAAGGACTAGTATACCTGTGATTTAAATGCCAAATGAAGTTGAATTTCTTTTTTTTTTAATAAGGTGAAAATGGGATTCGTGTCAAACAATTCAGATATCATAATCTCATAGTTTTTACTTTTAAAAGAAAGGTAGCGTATAAAGTAAAGAGAAACTACCTTTTAGGTTTGCCCCATTTATCTTAAAAAGGACAGTCGTGTTTAATGTCTGAGCAATATTCCATTGTTTAAAAATAGTTTGTGAACCTCATGAAAGTATTATTCTGTTGAAAAATTGATGTTTATCACAAGAACTCAGACACATTGAGCTAAAGTTGAACTTTTATTAAGCAATTTGATGTTGAAAAATGATTAATTTGTTGACATAGTTTGGAGATTCCAGTTTATAAACAACACATGATCAGGCAGACATAATTTCATTTTGTAATGTTGAAACATGTGCATAGAATGATGATCATTGTAAACCACCCCAAAAATAAACATGTTTATCAACATATTTTAATCTATGATTAAAGAGCGATTGCATTGTATTTGAGGATTAATAATATGTTTCAGTCATTATTAATTTATTTAATAGTACAATGTACTAACCCTTGACGGGCCGCATAGTACTTTTATGTGTTATGCTCTTTGTTGCCACAATGCATGAAGGCACTAGTAAGCGCTACACTCATGTATGACGCCAACTAATACTGACACACCACCGAAGGGTCACATTTGTGCATCATGACGACACATTTTGCTTTTTGTTAAATGCTATCCTTACATGGTTGAAGACGTTACTCTACCGAAAGGACAATATTTATAAACTGATTTAATGTTCCTACCGGTGCAGACAACTTCCATTCCGCTCCATGTGCCATTCCCCTGGCACCGTCGTGTAGCAGACTTCTGGTCACTGATAACGAACCCCTCGTTACACACCGTGGTGGCAGTTTTACCGTAGGATCTATCGGGTTGTAGAATCTTGGCATGCATTGGTGTCCATAGTGCAGGACAGTGGACAGCTAATAATGTACAATGTAAGACACACATTAGCGTTATTTTTGTACGTTCTTGTTGGATAATTAGATGCAATATCAAAATCTTTCTCTTAGGATATAAATTCCCAGTGTATTCCAGGGGCAGTGATGTATATACTAATTGTTTAACAGTTATCAATTATGTGCCTGTATGCGCCTCACCCGCCCGGTCACTGCCCGGGAAAACTTACCTTATACCCAACTTTCCCCCCTCTCACTAATGGACCAACCCACTACCCTCACACCCCTTCACCCAACAGTGGTTCTGCCCACTATTTAAACCAGCGCTCCCCGCCAAAAAGTCACAATCCTACGCCGCAGGTCGGCTACCACAGTCTCATTTGGTGAGACGCGCTACACCGCAACTTTAAAATATATTTATATTGAAGTTGTTCAACATGGGTCGCAAGAAATCGACAGCACAGACCCCAAAGCGGACACCAGCCCGCACACGGCAGCGTTCTACCAACCGCGACATTACAGCAGCGGGCGGCCAGGTCAATCAAGGCGACCTGGCCGCCGGAGGTGAGTTCACAAATCACATTCCCCACAATGTTGTTGTGCCTGCCGCGGTCATTCAGCCGCCGGCAAATGTTGTTGTTGTCACCCCGGACGCGCCAGTTTTAAACACAGCCGCGGCCACCTCTGCGGCCACGGCCACAGATAATAACATCCCATCTGGTACTGACACTGTAGCAAAGAAAACAACTATTAAACAACTAGCTTTAGAAGTTGCAACAAATAAAGAAACGCTTAAAGCCATTATGGAAACCCTCGGGGAGATAAAACAAAACACCTCAAACGCTGCTTTCTCTCCACAGAACCAAGATGGCCGCACGGCACAAGATGGCGCCACCACGACCGCTCGAGCGACGCCGGCACCCACACAAGATGGCGCCACCGGACCGGCACCGAGGATGCGGCCACCCACAGCTACCCCGGCTACCCCGGACGCCACCGACTACCGACTGCCACCACCAACATGGCCTCGCAGCGCTCCACCGCCGCAGCAACTTCAACAACCACCGAGACAACACGCACCGCCTCCGCCGGCCGCCCTACAGCCCCTACAAATGCTACAGCCGCCGCCGCCACAACCGCTCATTCCCATACAGCCAGCCAACTTGCAACAGATGGCCCCACACGTGCCTCCGCCGGCTGCCATGATGAATGCCCCAGGCATGCCTCAGTTCCTTGCCTCAGCTCTACAAGCAGCCAACCCACCGCCCCCTGCACCAGAGAAGGGTAAGATAAACAAACCTTGCTTATATCTGCTCAGGGACGGCCTCATACATGAGAAAGACCGTTTGGAAGCCCAGAACAACATGTCACTGGCAGAGTATATATCAGCCTTTCTTAATATGCTAGACTTTGCAGACATCCCCGTTAGTGATAGACCCCACATGGAGACCCATCTGAGCGAAGTAGTGTCAGATGCAGTCGACCGTGACTGGTCTAATGTCAGAAAGTGGTCAAACGCCATATTTTCTAAAATAGATGCCAAGTTTTTCTCATGGGCAAACAAAGACGCCATACAGAGGGACCGGTACAAACTGTCATTCGCTGCTGGGGGGGGCACTCACAGAATGGGGAGCCCATTCCCTGCCCAGCCTACAACAAAGGCACATGCCCCCACACTGCATCACATGAAGAGGGGAGGTTTAACCTCCTCCATGTTTGTAAATACTGCTATGCTGTTACAGACCAGTCCTATGCTCACCCACAATCCAGTTGTTTCAGGCGTCAGCGACAGCACAGCAACCAGCCACCGGCGCAGGGCCGCGGTGGGGGCGGCCGCGGCGCCGGCCCCGGCAGAGGTCAGCAAACCCCAGGCCCGGGCAACCAGGGCCAGGGTCAGGGCCAGGGCCAGGGCCAGGGACGGGCTACAACAACTGGGCTCATGAGGCAGGCCATGGCAACAACAACAACTACCCAGGTAACCACAACAATAATGACATGTGGAGGTCGGGAAACTAGTAGGTGCTATGTCCCCTATGGGTCAACAGGTCCAATCAGTATACACAAACACAAACAATGTGAACGCCACAAACAAGGCTACACCACAAACACATCAGCCAATCGATGCATACGCCACACAGGCTAGCACAGTTAGCTTAGATGATAGAGGTAGTGTTTCTGATAAGCAGAGGACAATAGGGGTGGGACATAGCACTGCAATAGACCCCAGTGGTAAGCAGGTGGAGGAAGAACTTACTTTAGAGCAGCTAGAGGAGCAGTGCATAGATAGGGATGTCAATGGGGAAGAACTATGGTTTCATGAAGACAAGGCCCCTAGCGCCCCACTTCACCCAGATAGACTCAAATCCCATAGAAAACAGAACTGGCCTTCAACTACACCACAATTCCCAGAATCACAGGCACACATTTACAGGCTTCTGGGCCCCTTCACAGACCCCCCATTCCAGGAATGGTGCCATACATCACCACTCATGAGTAGACCCAAAGCCGACCCACTTAAAAGAAGGATAATTACAGACTTATCCTTCGGAAGATCTATAAACCAACACATTGTGAAGGGGAATGTTCTGGGGAAGATCCAACCGCACACCCTCCCAACAGTTGAAAACATTGTGGAACACATACAGGGTTCTGAGGGTTGTGTCTACATGTCAACAGTAGACATAGAGCGTGCCTACAAGAATTTCCCAGCAGATCCCTTGGACTGGCCTCTAAGTGTGGTCTGCTGGGAAAACTTGTTCTACATAGAAAACAGAATGCCCTTCGGCCAGCGCCTATCCTCACTATATATGCAGAGGATATCAAATGCAGTGACTAAAATATTGGCAGGCCAAGGTCATCATGTAGTGGTATACCTGGATGATCTCATCATCCTGGGGGCCACAGAAAGTAGGGCATGGGAGGCATACAGGGACACATTGGCCCTACTGGAGGAATTGGGCCTACCAGTGGCTACAGACAAATTGCAACCCCCCGACACGTGCACCACCTGGCTCGGCATTGAAATTGACTCCCTAGAGCGGGTCATAAGGATGCCGGAGTCAAAGATCACACAAACTCTCATGCTCATCCACAAACTCTTGTCTCAGAGGTCAATGACCAAGAAGAACCTCCGTTCTATCCTGGGGAAACTTCATCACATGTCCAAAACAGTTCGGCCGGGAAGACTGTTTGTGGCGCGCCTCTTAGACTCCCTCAGGTCCATGTCAGCTGGTCAGATCTTCCTCACCATAAGTAGGTCAATGCGATCAGACCTCTTGTGGTACAGGGACTTCTTACACCAGTACAATGGAGTCTCCATAATGCCCCCTATGGAGTGCTCCCTAGTCATAGAGGCTGATGCCTGCAGAAAGGGCGTGGGGAGACACACTGATAAACTGTACTATTCCGCCCCAGTTCCCAGGCAACTGGCGGAAGCCCCTATACATCAAATAGAGGCAGCCAATGCTGTGGTGGCAGTCAGGGCTTTTGTCACTAGCGAATTCAGAGGAAAAACCATCATGCTGAAGTCTGACAACTCGGCGGCGGTGGCGGTCCTACAGTCAGGAAGGGGAAGGGACGAGCCCCTCCTCCAGGCGGCCCGCGACGTGTGGTGGCTGGAGGCTACAATGGGCACCAAGGTCATCCCGGTACACACACCGGGGGTGACCCTCGTCCTCGCTGACGCCCTCTCTAGGTCCTTCCACAGCGATGAGCACGTCAAGATCGCTGATAGTTTGATAAGGAAAATGGGGCTGGTCAGAGTATTCATGCCAGCATCCACCATCATTGATCATGCTTATGTTTGAGTTACTTGTTTTGTTTGGTAATGGTGTGTTCTTTGTTTCAATTTACAGGGCCTATCTATGGGTTCCTGTCTACTAAGGCGGCTTCCCGCCAGCTGGACCTAAGCTCGAAATCATACGCCAATTACGCAAGAGCGGCCAGTATCTTCATTGCTTTTATGACTATGTGCAACGTTTGTTTAACGACCCTCACATTCCAGGATCTTACTACATATTTAGAATATTTAAATTGTTTCTATGCTCCAGCTACCATTCCTATATATTTCTCTCATGCAAAGACCTTCCTAGAGCTGGCTAACTATCCTGTAAATCAATTCTCACATAAGGCCGTTCAAAAGGCCCTCCTATCGATTAGTAAAGACAAATCATATCAGTCTAAGGCCTCTCTGCCAATATCACCTTATGAATTTAACCTTGTCTTATCTTGTTTACCACAAGACCAAAACCATGTCTTATACCTGTTCTCTTACACTGTACTTTTAGTATGTGCGTGGAGAAGGTCCAATCTAGGACCAGACACGATCGGGGGATTCGATCCAACTCGACACCCCACTAGAGACGATGTCAGGATTGACGAGTACGGCCGATTATGCATACGTCAGAACTGGGCCAAAAACATGCAGAAGGCAGACCAACGCCACCTTATGGTCATCCAGCCTAACCTGGGCAACCCCTACTGCATCGTCAACCTGTATAGGAACCTCCTCGCTATCTCCCCAACACGCTACCCTCTACAGCCACTCCTCACCTTCCCCAACTCTGGTGTGGTGGTAACCACGTCACATCTGGCGGCGGTCTGGCAGACCGCGGTAGAGAAGGCCGGTCTACCAACCGAGAGACACTCATTACATTGCATACGAAAAACCTCAGCCACTATGGCAGCCCAGATGGGCGCAACTGATGAGCAAATCAAAGACTTGGGCCTATGGAGATCAGATGCTTATAAGAAATATGTTCGAACAAATAGAGCAGGTATCCTACAGAAAAACATCGCCTCACGTGTAGCAAAAATGTAATTATACAATCGGGTCTATATATACACGCCTGTTACATTTTACCTACCCAAAGTGGATTGTATAATTCTTAAAAATCAATTGTCATAAAAATAAATATTATTGTTTCTCCAACACTTGTCTCCTACTTTGGCTGGGCGGGGATGTAGACGCATACTGGTTTATGAAGAAGTATTTATTCATAGTGCCTGTATGCGCCTCACCCGCCCGGTCACTGCCCGGGAAAACTTACCTTATACCCAACTTTCCCCCCTCTCACTAATGGACCAACCAACTACCCTCACACCCCTTCACCCAACAGTGGTTCTGCCCACTATTTAAACCAGCGCTCCCCGCCAAAAAGTCACAATCCTACGCCGCAGGTCGGCTACCACAGTCTCATTTGCCCACCACCAACCCCTCTCTCCACTCTTTTTATTAACAACTCAATTTACAATAGTTATAATACCCTTAAGGGTCATATATATACACGCCTGTTACATTTTACCTACCCAAAGTGGATTGTATAATTCTTCAAAATCAATTGTCATAAAAATAAATATTATTGTTTCTCCAACACTTGTCTCCTACTTTGGCTGGGCGGGGATGTAGACGCATACTGGTTTATGAAGAAGTATTTATTCATAACTGATCTATGAAGCTCATTCACCTAGGGGTATTCCTATTCATAGTATGTGGTCCAAGCTTCGTGATGGTATGCAAAAAAAGGTCTTCAAATATGACTGATCATTGGATCAGGTATAATGGGAATCATATGAAAAAATCCTATTGCGCTGAGCACAATTTTTGAATTAAGAGGAAACTAGAATAAAATGGACCAACCTTCACAAGTTCCTATCGGAAGTGTCCACATACTGTTGCGCTGACATGTGATGGTGGGTGATTTACCAACATAGCTGTACCCAATTCTACAGCCAATGGAAGTTTGACAGTTGTACTCACGACAGTGCATCTTCACCTCCATATTAGAATTTGCTTGTCCAATATCCGGGCATTTCACCACTGTTTCAAATATAATTCCTTTCAAAATATACCCATTGAGATATATCACAGTATATTTTAGGAGTAAAGCCAAGGGTCCACAAACACTAAATTAATAAACATTCTTGAATATTAACTTTTTGATAGCAGCATGTTGTTAGCACCTTGACTTACACAAGCAAAGTAGACTTCTATATCCTGTCAAATAGCAAAAGTGTTATCCGTTACTATTCAAAATGATCATATAGACAGTTACATTTGCACGGAGGGTCCGGCTTTGTCCATTTCCCATCAATACACGTAATTGTTGGAGATCCTATTTCATAGATTTGTTTGCAGTCTACAGTTAGAGGTGTACCATGCGGCAGATTATTGATGTCTCTCGGAACAGACACCTCTTCCAAATCTGGCTTTGAACATACTGCAAAACAATGAGTCCATGATTCAACAACATTATGCATACTGACTTACATAAATATTTCAAATATAATCACTCTGAGAACATAGTCCGCATGCAGAGCTGGATTGCCTGGATTGGCAAGGTTTTATGGGTAGGTTACCATGGTAAGACATACTAACATTTAGCGCCCTGATGCTAAAAACGGCGAAAGCAAGGCGGAGGCTAACTTGGTAGGTTGCAACCCTCTGCTGGGAGAGCGCAAATATCATTATCAAGAGTCTCACCTTTAGACGTAGACCCTTCGGACAGTCCTGCCAGAACTGCAAGGCATATCAAACTCAATAGCAAGAGTTTGATCTTCATCTGTGGTAAAGAATACATTTATAAAGATTATAGGTAGAGTGTTTTAGCCAACAGAGTATGTCTAGACTGGTGACAAAATGAGAAATTCTCCCACCAAGGGGCATTTTAGAGTACAAACAGGCAAGACCACTTTTCAGGGTAGTTTGGGTGTGCTGAATCCGAATATCACACTTGCCAAGCTCAAAAATGGCTCTTTCTTTGTTACAACCACAAATACAAAATGGCTGCCAATTGGTTTTGAGAAAACCTGTAAAACCTATATTATTTATCATTCCTGGTCATGTAATACCTCAAAATGAAGGGATTTCAGAGACCAGACTGTCTGAGACACTTGCCAAGCTAGTAAGTCATTTCCTAAATGTCTCAAAGTCAAAAATTCAAAATGGCTGCCACGAATTTTTGAGAGAAAAAAGCAACATTATTCATCACTTCAGTCATATTGTATCTCAAATGAAAGGGATTCATAAGCCTACTCAATTCTAGGCCATTGACAACATAAACATAGATTTTTGCCACATAAAACCCCCCCACCCCCCCCCCAAAAAAAACAAAAAAAACCAATATGGCTGCTGTTGCTTTTAGAGTACCGCTCATTTCAGTCCTTTTCCAAGGGGGAAGGGCTATTTATTAAGGCCCAAAAAAGGGGATATTTCTAACAATACTTCAGGGGGATGGGGGGGAATTAAATCCCCCCATCCCCACTTAAAATTCTGTTAGCCCACCACCCCACTCCCCCCCCCTCCATTGACGGATCAATAATTTTGCGTGCACCCTTATGTAGAGTAGTGTAGTCATTTTCACTGAAAACAGATGACCTTTTTTGTCCAGTTAAGGGGCACTACCTATCCTGGTGCCAATGCATACTGGTGTTTTTTGACTGTGGGCCAACCATGCACATAGCCAAAAAGGATGTATTCCTCTTCTTTTCCTTTATCCTGCCACTACATTTTAACATCAATGAAACATTTGCATGTTATCTTGAGGAAGTTTAGGGGATGTGAACTCTAGTCCTAAGGGGGGTATTAGGTCTAAGGGATCTCAATTTCAAAGGAGACCTCCTCCAGCAACCCTGACCTCTCCTTGAGGGTTTCCCATCCTTCATCTGGAGCATCCATCCCTTTCCTTATTCCACCCCTTCTCTGGAGCCCACATTCCTCTTTCAAGGGTTCCAACCCCTCTTACTGCAGTTTTTGCCAAATCCTGCCGGACAGTGGCAATGTCGGCCTAAAATGGCTCTGGTCCGGCAGAATGACTGGTGTTGCAGGACATGATGTCCTTCATATTCTGGGCTTTCCAAAACTGAAAGAATTATTCAAATATTCCAATTAGAACTGAAGTTACAAGTTCTAGACTGCACTCTAATATTCTAGGCAAATTAGAGCCAGTCCTTGTTATTATTTTCTTTTATAAATGCTATCCTATTCTAAATATTATGCAAAACTTTGATTTTGGTATCCGGTCCTGCAGAAATCTATCCGGTCCTGCAGAATTGGTTAGCTGCAGGACAGACTGTCCTGCATGCCGAAAAAGTTTTCGCAAAGACTGTTACTGTACCCCCGACCCTTCTTCAACTTTACAATCTCGCTCCAAAACCTCATCTTAGGGCTCCCAGTCCTCTTCTTGGGTCCCCCTCATCTTCCGGGGTGTCCACTTATCCTTCCTGGGCTTCCAGCTCTTTCGCTGGCTTGTTTTTCAACTACAATGTCATTTCCTCTCCTCTTCCCCACTCCCCCTGTCTTGCGTCTGATTGCCTTCCTGTAAAATGCTCTCATGCTGCTCCTCCTATCCCACTGACATATTCCTCTCCTTTTCCATTATCCTGCCTCCTCCCAACACCTCCCTTCCCATTACCTCACCCTCTATATGTCCCACTAATTGCTGCAGGGTAGAATACAGATGCAAAGTAGGGGGAGTGGATATGGGAAGGGTATGTTGGAAGGGATATGGGGATATGAAAATATCACAGGGAAGGCATATGGTAGAGGGGCGGATATGGAAGGGTATAGAATGTGTTAGGATCGGGTGAGAAGGGGATATGGTAGGTGTGTGGTAGGGCAGGGACCACATGTCACTTCCATCCTCACCAAATGACCCCACCTCCATCCTAATCATAACCCTGTCCATTCTCAACACATGAAATCCTGGCGTGACATTTTGAGGGAGGGATAGGGACCCTGGATGATATGTCTGGGACCCTGGAGTATAGATTGTATGGAAAGCTAAAGAAGGGGTGAACCCCAGCAGGAGGGATAGAAATCATGAAGAAGGGGTGGGGACCTAGGCGGGAGGACAGGAGGCCCTGGAAGGTGGGGTGGGGGTATAGGAGGAGAATTGGAATCTCAGAAAAGGGCTTGGGTCCATAGGAGGAGCAGTAGGAGCCCTAGGAGGAGGTTGGGCGTCCCAGAATGGGGGCACGGGAAGAGGAGTGGACAGGGAAAGTGTTAGCGACACAAAAGGAGGGATAGATACTTTGGATGATGGATGAGTAACATTCAAGGAGAGGTCAAGGTTCCTGGAGGAGGTCTCTTTTGAAATTAGGCCAAAAAAAAAAAAAGGTGTGTTTCAGGCAACATGGTCAGAATTTCTAGGGTAGGAAGGTCGGATTTTTTTTTTTTTTTTTGATTTTTTTTTTTAACATAGAGAGAACCAGGAATGAGTCGCAAATTGACCAATCGACTCGCGAATCACCAGAATGATTCAATAATTCCTCTATTGACTAGGAATATCAAGAAGTTATTGCATATTCCTCTTGAAAAGCCATTTTCTGAAGTTAATCAATTATTCAGGTCACTGGGAGCTTGTTTTTCTTGAAAGAATTTGTAAAAATTGAGAAAGATATACAATAAAAATCAAAAAAAAAAAAAAAGAATTCTCCAAAATTGGGAAAAAAATGCTAGGGTCGGCCCTTTTTTGGATCTAGGGTCGGTTTGCCTGAAACACACCTTTTTTTTTTTTTGGCCTTAATATAAGATCCCTAGGACTTGCTATCACTTTCTAAGAACTAGAGGTTACATCACTTTCTCACAATTGAATAAAAATATTTTGCTGAACTGTGGGGGCCTATACCACGTATGTAGAGGTCGCAAGTACCTGGGAGTTCCAAACGAGATACATTTGCAGCTCCTGAAGCATAGATATCTTGGCCCAAGGACTTGGATCCTGAAGACTTGCCATCAGGTTCTTAGGACTTACATGGTATAGCTCATCTTCTAAGGTTTTGATTGTGAGGAAGGCCCCCCAGAATGGAAGTATGTGGTGGAGACAATCACTTTTCCATACATAGTCACACCTGCGCTGGTTCATAGACATTTTTGGTCACTTGCATGGTTGGCCCACAGCTGGAAAAGTGTATATAATATGCATTGTCAATGCTCTAATCTTAATGGGATGTGCTGCTTAACTGCAGAAGATAGGTAACAAAACCCAGGGTAGAACACAGGCCAGCACATTACTGAGTATGAAAGGGTGCGCGCAAACACATTTTCACCCATCTAGGGAAGGGCTGAGGGTAACAAATCTTGACCTCCTGCAGCAGTGTTAAAGATCTTTTTACAATATTGAAAAAACATCCCCTTTTTAGGGGCGTTACTGTTTCACAAAAATAGTTCTTCTCCCTTGAAAATGGAGTAACATAAACCGTGCTTAAAAATACGGCCATTTTTTGGGGGCGGGGGAGGTTTCATGTGGCAAAAATCCCTGTATACCTTGGAAATGGCCTAGGCTTTCAAATCCCTTTAATTTAATATGCAACATAACTGGGAGTGATAGATAATGTATTTTTGGGGGTTTCTAAAAGAACAGTGACAGCCATTTTGAATATTTGGCTTTGAGACATGTAGGAAATGACTTACTAGCTTGGCAAGTGTCTCAGGCAGTCTGGTCTCTGAAATCCCTTCATTTTGAGGTATTCCATGACCAGGAATGATAAATAATATAGGTTTTACAGGTTTTCTCAAAACCAATTGGCAGCCATTTTGTTTTTGTAGTTTTAACATAGAAGGAGCCATTTTTGAGCTTGGCAAGTGTGATATTCGGATTCAGCACACCCAAATTACCCTAAATAGTGGTCTTGCCTGTTTGTACTCTAAAATGCCCCTTGGAGGGAGTAGAATGATATTTCTGAAGATCTTGCCCAGTCTAGTCCCCCTTGCTGCCGCTCGGAGTGTGTGCCGGCCTTAGTACTAACCCAGTGGGCACAAATTCAGTTCAATGTCAAATCAACGTTGAAACATCATTGAATCAACATTGTCAACCAGTTTTCAATGTTAATACAATGTTCTGTGCCCACTGGGAATGGAGTAATACTGGGCCCTCAAGGTGTTAGTCTATCCTATTTGCGGATGTTACTATTAATCCCCCATTAGAATAACGCATGTAGAATTATTCTGTTCATTCAGGGGCATATTTCAGACCATCCCCACCATCTATCTGATGAATTGCTCAGAAACTAGAGTTATACAAAATATGCATGTAATATAAACTATTTTGATACAAATATGTAACAAGGAATAAGTGGATAAAATATGAGCTATTCATTAAGGTTTTCCCTGGAAAATACCCTAGTGATAGTCAAAATTAGAATAGTTAGTCTTAATAGCAGCCTGTAAATTGATATTCTCACTAAACAACAATGAATACACTATTACATTGGTAAAATGATTAAGTCCCCAGCATAAAGACATGGTGCTATATCGCTTTGAACTTTAGATGTTTTTCTCTACCTGGATCTGTGTAAGCACACTGTTGTGCAGAACCTCACTCTCCAGTACCGGTACTGCTGGGTTGGTAGGATATTCGAAGACCAGTAGGAATAAGATTACATAGCCAGTGCTGTATTATGGGTTCACTTCTGTCCCGTACTAGACTGAGGGGCATCTGGCTTATAGAGCCAGATGCCCCGACTCCAGATGCCCCGACCTGAGTCTGGTGCAGGGCATGCATCAGCGGAGCATGCAGTACAAGATTTATTACATGACCAAAACACATTCATCTAACACTCCTCACCATATTTTGTTAAATCGTCGAATTTTTATGTTAAATGAGCAAGTTTTGGTGGTAAATCAGTGAGTGCTGTGTTTACATCTAGGCGGCATTGCCCTAGCTATCATGCGATTAAATACTGCTTTCTGATTGGTCTATTGTGGCATAAAACGTACGGTGGTATGGAAAAACATACCACACCCCTGGGTGGTACGTTTTTCCTTCTTTGTTCTTACATAAGATCGTACCAATAATGTTAGGTCGTGTAATAAATGGATTTACTTCAGTAGTTCTAACACACTTCTCCTCCAACACATCATTATTCTGTTCATTAGATCGGATTAGTGCAATTGTTCAGTTTTGGGTCTACTCTGTTGTGTAAGAAAAATAATTGATTTTCGATGGGATACCCTATAAAAGGTTGACAGACTAAATACCTTGCTAAAGCTATCGGTAGCATAAAAAATTGCCTACGTCCAAAACAACGTTCATGACTCAATAAATTGATATGCAGGTAGTGAGAGTGTGCAGTGTGTAAATTGAAATTAGTGATAACTGAGATTAATCGGATGTAGTCAGGTCTTTATTCATTGAGTTGTGCAATCACAAATCTTGTGGAAAAAGCTCACAAGGATCCCTATAGGCAGTAGTAGGAGTCCTGTCAACGCTATGCTAGATACTTCAAGTAGAAAACCATATCATACATATCCTTGGTTAATTTCTATCCAGACCTAACTAGAATGGCCGATTGCCTGGTGATTTCCTTTTTCTAATTACATATAATATGACTATATTGGTATAGATATATATTCTCCATTGGAAGGTAATGAGGAAACTACGGACCATTGGCTCCTTGGCCAGTGACAGTGTTTACCCGAAGATAGATGAGTGCCTACCACTTATAGCCCAAACCCTCATCATTCCCTATATCATACTGTTTACACAATCAAAGTCTGGTGCATCACTTTCGTTTTAATTCACTCAACCTATTGGCCTTCTCATGCATTGTCAATTAAGACCTTACATCGTGGAAACCTTTCAAAAATCAGAGCATGCGTATAATCAATGCAATGATTTGTTGATGGAGCACCCAGTACACAATGAAGATCCCACAACATCACTGCGGGTGAACCCTAGATTCATGCCTCTATACACATGCAGATATTAGTCCGTTTCATGAAGCAATAAAGATTGATTACATGGCGATATATGATTCCTACATGAAAAAGGGAAGTGTTAGCTTGTTCAGTTGTATAATTATATAAGATGTACATCAAAACAGCCAAATTGTCTGGAAACAGCCCGTGTTGACATCAATAGTCTTTATCAAGCAAGAACACATTTACAGCCGGACGACAATGTACAGACTTCTTTTCTCACCTGCCTTTCTAAACGGGTAGAAACTGTTATGATACAGCTAAATTGCCATGTTACAGGCTGTTCATGACTATTGCATGGAAATGCCTGAATAAACACATACCTTAATCCTATCTGAAGCTTTGTCATGGAGATTTATACGACTAAATATCCAGGAGGAATTACATGAGTGCCACTGTGATACACCTGTAAATACGCAAAGTCCTCTATCTATGGAGACACCTAAGATAGTGATACATAATAGCCGAAGAGCCAAACGATGTCAAGGATTTGAACTCGCTTATCAGAACAAACAAAACCATGGATGGCTATAATAAGACAAAGCAACATGGCTAGAGTGGTACATTCTAAAGATAAGGCAACATATTTTTCCAAATTAGAGGTAAGCGCACTAGAGTGTGAATAACATACCAGATGTTTCATAATGTATATACATATAGTAGCAAGTTTCAATAGAAATATTTGACTGTCTATGACGGCTATTAGGTTATCAATGATTGCTATCTTGACCTAGCCAACGAGCAGGACATTCAATGTCATATAAAAATCTGATATTCACTTGTCTTTTACAGATTGTATGCACATTAACGGTTATCGGTTTCTCGACAAAATGATTTTTTTTCTGGTTTGATTGTTCTGACCCAAGACAGCATTTCCAATATGTTAATTTGTCAGTAAATCCTGAAAGTACAAGTATCTGGCACGTAAGTTGCATTGTTGTCATAATGCATTTTTCAGTTACAAATAAATATATATGAAAATGATATTTCAATACTGCTGTGTTTATATATATGAACAGAGATAGAAAACAAGAGATGGTCCACGCAAAAATAGCATAATGGCTACAGTTCATACTTGGGGCCTCTGTCACTCATGGATCATAATGGGTGTAGCCAGTTTATTTCCTCCTCATCCTAATGGTGTAAGCTTTAATTGTCATTGACAACAGGCTTAATACCATGGTCACGAGGCATTAGATAAGGAGATGCTGCAGGTTTGGGTGCATCATCTTCCATGATGAGGTAATTGCTTTGGACCGGTGCTGTCTTCTTCTTTGAGGACCGTGGCAGGGGGGCTGGGGGAGTCTCCCTTCTCCTGGGTTGCACCATTTTGGGTTCGTCAACTTCAGCTTCAGTTGTTCCCAGAACAGCTTGCTCGGGAAGGGGACTTGGGTCCTGAATGTTCTTTGGGTCAATCAATTGGTACGGTCCCTGTGCACAATTAACATACAGTTCAGGTGGAGGACTTTCAATGAACTCATCGACAAGGTCTAGTACGATTGGTAGGTCTTCCTGCGGTTCGGATACATGCCATTTTGGACTGGTGTCGGCATCCTGGATAACACGCAATTGCCTTCTTTTCCTGCAAGTAAATAATGGTATGTTTCTTTAGGATAATAAACAGAGGGTTGAGATGGCTTCTGTGATTTTATACCTATGTCAACTCGGAGCTCATTATGAATATAAGTATGTTAAATCCAAGGTCGCAGTATATAAAGGGCCAAGTACATATCATGCCTGCACTCTGACTGCAAAAGATTCTACGCCTTTAAACGCTGCAAAAGAATTATATACATTGCCAGGTGTCTACGTTCATACCTGATCACAATGAAGAGTATAACTATACCCAAGGCCAATATCAAGACGACAGTGATGGCCCATCGCATATTCTCCAGCACCGTCAATTTGCCTATGACAAAAAAGAAAATTGTAGAATTGTGAATGCAATGAATTATAATACATGATAATATTATGAGATTTTTGTAATGATTAGCAAAAAGTAAAATGGTTGATTCATGCTCTACAGCTTTCCCCAGTAGGTTTCCCAGATAATCTACGACTGACATCGGGTCCATAATGTAAGACAAGTCCATACTAAAAATAAAGTAACTCACCCTTGCATTCTCCAATCATGGCATCCCATTCTCCAGAAGCCTTGCAGGTTATCGTGTTAACACCATCCATGGTGTACCCTGAGTTGCACTGTAGGGTGACCTTGTCTCCATAGCTTTCACTTACCGCAGATAATATACCATTCTCTACTTCCTTCATCTTCGGACAGGCTTTCCCTATGGTAAGATATATGAATAATATATGCTCTATAGTACGCCAATCATACACTGCACACATATACCACCAATACATTTGTGTATGGAGGTGATAGAGTATTACAGACTGTATCAGTATATCATACATCCCGGCACATTCCCTGAGGTATCATGAGTAATTAGTCATTAGCAAGTAGGTATGACAAGAGGTCTTCCAGAAAAAAGAGCGATTTGATAAAAGTATACTACTACATTGGCCTCTTTAAAAAAAAAGAATATTCAGATTAGAATTTTCAGAAGAATATATCAACTCACTAATGCAGATGAGTTCCTTCCCACCCCAAGTTCTATTTTCCTGACATTCTCTGGTAGTCGCCTCTGGGTCAGTGCTGCTATAACCCTCATTACAAACCATTGTTATCTTAGCTCCGTATGTCCTGTCATGTTGGAAGATTCTGCCATTTTGTGGATCCGACAGTTCAGGACAGAGTATTTCTGAAATGACAAACGATGCATATTATATCCTTTAAGTACATGTGAAATATAGCACAATCTCAGATGTACACAGTCAATATGGTTAAGCAATACACCTTAGCGAACATTGGGTACGTTAGTGGAGAATGAGTTTGAAGTGAGTTTAGATTTTCATTTACATGTTGTGGGTCATTTTTCAATTAGAGTCAAGTATGTACAAATATGATGATTACAATAGTGCTGAGCTTTTGAACCAAATATGCACCTGTATGCCAGTGAAATCAAAAGAAATAATAAACCTTTGCATGTTCCTTCTGCACGAGTCCATGTATTGTTTTGTTGACAGAAGATCTCCAGTATGCCTTTGTACACGTATCCACGCTCACATCGAAAGGAAGCTGTGCAGTTCAACCTTTGACAGAGCATATCCACTTTCATATGCGCCGTGGTGATATTCGGGGAGGGGCACATCACCTCTGAAATGAAGTATATATGGGTCAAGCCGCTGACTTATGTAGGTTTGGTCTTTTCAGGCCTTTTAAGCTTTATAAGCCTACAGAATTAAGACTTTTTCTTCAAATGCTTATATTCTTTGGCAGGTGTGACAAAACATCCTAACATTTCAGGGATATTGGACCAAGATTTTGTCTTTTATGGCCCCCCGAAGCCAAAAAAGCCCTAAAAAAAGACAAAAATTACAAAAATGACATATTTTACATGCCCCTCATTTAATCTGAGGAATCAATAGCCCATCCCAATTAATTATTTCCATTAGGCCTTTGTTATAGTAGATGGATTCAAGAGATTTTACCATGATATGTATCTTTTATTTTTTACTGTAGACTTTTTGCTGTGAATTTGTCACTTATTGTCAATCTATGTTATTATATTGGTGTCCTCATAAAGTAATTAAAGAGATACCATAGCATAATTATTTTACCCCTCATGTTGAGGTAACATGTGGGCCTTATACTGGAAAAAGAAAATTTTCAAAAAAATCCAATTCTCTAGGCTCCAGGGGCAGATGCATATTTGATACAACATAAAAGCACGGAGTAACAATTGCCATTTCTTTCTCTCCTGTGGTTATTTCTGGCTATATATTAAGTTATTATGTTCCAAAAGGACTTGTGGTGACAGGGGCTTAGTGCTTGATAGCTATGGTTGATCATCCATTCACGCATGCACACCCAAATGCTTCACTATGACAAATTTGAATCCCGGATGGTGTTACTCCGTGCTTTTAAGTTGCGGTGTTACTCCGTGCTTTTAAGTAGCAGCAGGCAAATTCTCACTAATAATAAACTTCTCTGTGCTCCAGAGGGTGCCTACAACACTCCTTGATTGTTTTAATGCTTTATAATCAACAATGCCTCACATATCTGGAATCTGTGGGTAATTTGAAAATTCACCTTGACTTAAAAGCACGGAGTAACTCTCGAAAAAAATAAAGGCTCACAGAAATGCTAATATCCAATATATATAAGTTTTAACTACTTCATTGTTTTGCTACCAACCCTCTTAGATAGTCTGCACCCTTAAATGTGGGAATTTCACATTTCTTTTACCATTTATTGTGATATTCTATTAAAAGCACAGAGTAACTAGTGTTACTCCGTGCTTTAAAGTGCTGATATTGGCCATATTCAGGCCCGTACTGTGAAAGGTGGGTGATGGAATGGGCTAAAGTACTAGCTTTACACAAAAGTAGATATGTTGAAGATAATACAGAGTGAGTAACAAGAGTATTTGTCCCCTTTTGAAGAAGTAGGAGTAAAGGTGGGGAAGTGTGATAAAACTTTTCAGTTTTTTCCAAAAAATCCAAATTTCACAGGCCCATATCTCAGAATTTATTAATTTTATTATTTCAATCTTTATTGGAGTTAAAGATGTATATTGTGCCATGCTGTAAATGGAATTATTAGTTGCTGTGTTGTATTTGAGAGGAAAATAAGGTGTCCCTGTACTAAAAAGCACGGAGTAACACCAAAAATGCCCACTCATCTTTGCATTGTTATAAAAACTGAACCGCTAGGGTTAGAAGTGTACTGGCAGTGGTTTCATGGAGCCAAGATATATACCTTTCAATAAAATAAACTTATATAAACATATTCTGAGGTTTCTGATTTGTCCTTCCCCAGCTCAATACCTACATAAGTCAGCGGCTTGACCCATATGCTTACACTCTGTTTAAAGGGATATGCCACAATATATACATGAAAGGATTATGTTTAATGTTTTCACTTTGTATAGAGGGCATGAAGATATTATAACTTGCTACATTGTATCAGATGTGTGCGTTCAGTTCCCATGAAAACACTGGGGTTTTGGATCATTCTAAGTACTACTTGGTAGTCGCATGAGGAGCGACTTTATGTTTGGGAAAGTATGGCTCCAATCGAATATACCGTACCGTCGCGTTTAAGCGCCGGGTATTGAATAAGCGCCGGTCTCGTATAAGCGCCAGGGGTATGAGGGTCTTGAAATTACTCTTAACCACTAAAAATGGATCTTGAATAAGCGCCTGTCTTGTATAAGCGCCGGGGGTAAACACCCCTCCAAAGTTATAAGCGCCGGGACGCTTAGACACGACGGTACGGTATGGTGCCAATTGTCGAATGTTGGATATTGGTACCTGGACATTGTGTTCATCATTGATTACTACAATATTATACAAATGGTTTAAACATCAGTTCTTACCTTCTGTTTGAACAGCATTTACGAACATCGAAATACATAGCACACGTATCCACATATTTATGCCCAGCTGGATATAAAAATAGAATGCCTCATTGTTTAGTTGGTCATATTTCCTCAATTCTATAATCATATTGCAAGTATTAACAATGATGTTTCTTCATGTTATGATAAACGTGTGTGCCCATCACTATACTTTGATAGTATACCAACCTGGAGGATGGGTGAATATGTTCATATATATGTATATGAGTTAACGATAATATGATTTGTATGACACTTGTAGAATAATATTTTACATCAAACCAAAGTCAGATGAATAAAATATGATACATACCTATGATTTGACATTGAGTGTTACATATCTCCTTGCGTTTACTGATTCTATACCACACCACATTCAAACGTGCCTACTTTTAGTTCATTCTGGCAAATCTGGTCAATCTGTTGGGGGATTTCTCTATGAATATAGAGTTGAAGATATATGAGGTATGTCAGATTGGATGTTCTGTAGGCCTATCGCCCTCATGCAGATAGAGATATTGTCATTGATACCAGAAATATACATAAGGGCTATGTGGGTTATGTGTATTGAATGGACAGTGGTATTTGCTCGAAGATGCCACCCTTGTCTCCCACACATCCACCAGCACTCTGTCCAAATATCAATTTGAAATCATACAACACCGGGGATTTGACTTTCCCCTAGATCAGTCCCTAATCATTTTAGTCAATAGTTATATTCCATTTCTCTGCCATAATGCAATCCGTAGCAAAGAGAAATAGTCATAGTTTGAACTAATCTTTCTTATCCAAATTTGCGACTTCAAAAACTAGTCAAGAGATCCTTCGACTAGTGCCACCACCTGTAGCCAGTTTTAGGCACTATTTAAACTACATATTATATATACTAGTTCCTCCACTATACACTTGGTGTCACTAGTGGGACAGCGTATCAGACTCTATCCACCATTTTGTATCGAGTCACTGCCGGAAATGACGCCATCTTGCTCTTCCGGTTGCAGTAGACCAGAGTTCAATAAGGTACAAGACAGATAATGGTGTCTCCTTATCAGACCCAGATCCAGCCTTGTTGGTGTACATATGGTGTACTTATGTGTATAGGGACTACCGTAAGTCGCCATACTCCCCTTGAAGTATGATGCAGTCATGATCCTTGACCTGTGACGTTGAAACTGAAATAAATTGGACCTTTGTTGTAGCACATTAGGGCATTATTGTGATACTATCCAGGATTAACTCAGAAACGATAGGTTAATGCATTCCCGGGTAATCATGGGACTTTTCCATATATTCACGAATTATGTGTTGCAAATCCTAAGCACTATTTCATGGTTTGTCATCAACTATAATGAAAATAGATATGTCAGGGGCAAAAACAGAATTTGCACATTTCGGAAATTGCAGTAAGGGTCAAAGTAATATGTCTAAGGAAGTTCCACTTGTATGTACTGACTTGTTTTAGAAAAATTGTTGAATCAATATTTAGGACTTATTATGTTAGAAAGTTAATTCAATACTTGTACCCAAGCCTGCCCCAACTTCTCCTCTACCACGGGGGGATCTGTAATGCTGGTCCGGACATTTGCTCTCTATACATCTTGGTATATTTTCACATAGATATGAAAAGTGAACTTAAGGCAGCATCTTCTTCAACACCCACTCAGTGCTGCCACCTACAGCCTTAACAATACAGTACATTTAAGTATATAGATCAGTTCTAACTAGATTCCCTGGGTGTCACTACTGGGCTCATAAGAGGACTAAATCCACCATGTTTAAAAAAAAAAGTATTATTAGGTTTGATAAATACAATTACACCGAAATAAATGTAAATGCACCTAAACCTAGCATGGACACATTGCCCTACTCCCGCTAGGACCTCTATCATATTGTCATATTCTAATTATGATACATATTGCTGGTCTGGACTTTTGCTCTCTATACGTATACAGGATCGGTCTAATCTCCGTATTTCCCCAACAGATTGACCTCGAAAGGTGCCGTATTTCATTGAGACCCTTTATAAATTTAGGACCCCTCTAGAGGAGGAGGGCAAAAATATTCCGAACATTCCAGAGGGTGGGGGGGGGGGGGAGGCAAACAAAGTTCACCCCTTTTCAGAATATTGAAGTGGGGTGGGGGCCAGAAAAAAAATTGACATGTCTTGAGCAGGGTGCAGAAAACTTTTGCGCTCTCTTGTGAAAACCATCAACCTCCCACGTCCCCCTGTTCATAGATAATGGGACCTACAGTCCCAGTCTGTCTTAGATATCATAACTAAAGATGCATATACTACTAGTTCCTCAATAGCTCCCTGGAGTCACTAGTGGGTACAGTAATACCATGGGGACCCATGGCTACGGTGTCTGCCATTTTGTAATTTGCCACAACCGGAAGTTGCGCCATATTGTCCTTCTGGTTCCGGTAGCTATGGGTTCCTTTAGATGCTCAACAAACGGGCCTGCTGTAAATGAGAGCCTCAGCTTATCAGACTCTGGCATTTTGATCTTTGGCATGGCTGCTGTGAGTGACCATATCCGCAATGTAAAGTATACAAAGAACCAAGTGTATACAGCTCTGTTAGAAAAGAAAAACATGAAAAGAATCCCCTAAGATAACCTACATGGAGTACCAAATAAAGTATGCTTGTACTTTCATTCCTTCAAAATGCAAATACATTTTATTATTGGTGTACTGTAAATCTAGTAGTGTGAAAAGCCATTTAAGTATGGCATCATCAGATTTCAGGCATTTCCCAGGACTCCAAACTGCCATTGTCATCATTTAGTATAGGAACAGCATGGTCATGTCATCATTCTGACCTCTTATCGATAACGTAATACTCGAATAGCCTCTTGTTCTATCACTGGACATTGATCAAATGCTAAGTATATATGCAATATACAACAGAATAAAAGTAAAACTAGTCAATTTCACTCAAGTTTATACTTTTAGGAGGCAGATATATTTATTGACAACTGTAGATAACTTTGTCTTTGTCCGCCATATTTTTAGTAAGCACTGCCATGAAGAGTGGTGTACAAAATCAATAATGTTATCTGACCTACATTGTGAAGAAGATTGATCTCCTGAGAGGTTATCTTCTGGTATAACCTAAGGTGCACAACAGAGAGAAACTCAAGTAGGAATGGTGACTGGGAACTTCAGCAGCCATCCTAGCCAAGTGAAGAGGAATGAGGTGCATCACACATATTTACTTGTAAATTAAATAATTATGAGTGTTTTCAAAACATCTTAGAGTCCAGCACTTTGCAGCAAACTCAGCCTATACTATAATCATGAGCATCCATTGTAGTGAAAATAGAGTTTTCTTTGCCGAGTGAAATGGTACACAATAGATAAAGATGATGTGGTATGTCAGAATGTCACATAGACATAGCAGGCATGAGGAAGGGACAAGGTTTGTCTGGTTTGTGAAGGGAGTTTTTGCCTCAATACCATACAGTAAGCACCCACCATGAAGGGTGGCACATGATTTATGTGGTTGTCTAATATTAAAGAGTGTACATAATCGATAATGTTATCTGACCCGCATTGTGCAGAACATTGACACTCTAACAGATTATCTACTGCTATGTCAGAAGTGACAAAACAGAGATAACATCAAGTAGCAAGACATCTCAATAAGATTGTGAAGTGCTGGCACAGAGAGAATGTTCAAGATAAAATGAATTCAATAGGGAATACACACCAGGGATATATTGCTCAATATAGACCGAACCTTCTTTTTTTAAATCGATATAGAAGGGCGGTGTTGACTTCATGTTGTCATATGTTTGATGGCAGCTTTGAACAAAACTAGATAAAGCTTATGCATACAAGCATGGTTATGAGATATTTGGCAAATAACATCTATACTTCTATAAAGTCTGGCTACTGTTCATTCTCATTTATTTTCTCGATTTCGTGATTTCCCTATATATTTATCACCAGTCTGCATCTTAGGACGTCATCATATTGCTCTACACATACAAACCCATAGCTGCTCAGCACTATAACCTCCTTAGGCCAAACCATCCGGTTAAGCAGAACAATCACATATACAACCTCAGCCCTAATCACAGCCAATATCACATAGTGAACCAAGATCCTTAGTAAAGGATGGAGTGAATGTTAATCTCATCATTTACTTATCGGATGCTGAGATCGCTGAGCAGGCACCAGGGCCTATCTTTGTACTCGTTCATTGTATGCGTATAGCGCTCCTATTGATAGCAGTATACAAAACAGAGAAGTTACATAGATTGGGTGAGGGGCGAACTCACAACCCCAATGTAGAAGTTCTGCACTGATCATACTGCGCCACAGAGGCTGGTCTGCGAGTAGTCATACCTGTAACTATCTCTACACTACTTTTCAATTAAAAGATTTATCACATTTTATTTTTAATTGAACAAAACAACTGAATAATGCATGGGAACATATATTAGAATTGATACTGTTAATTCATAAATGATCTGAAGAATATCTTTGAAGAGTGGAAGAGAAATGACAATACTTTTACTACTTTTATTACTCATGAAATAGATGAGTTCCTGCTCTAGCATTGGAGAATGCTTTTATTTTTCAAAATTCAATATTTTTAAAAGTATCTTGGAATCCCTACTTTTCTTCTCACTGTTTGGTTGTAAATCATGTAAGTCACATTGGGGAAATATTTGAAGTACATCTTGATAGGTTTGACCAATAGACAACCATCTTAAAGGGCCTAAAAGGTGTGTTTGATGTTTCGACACAATGGAGAGAAAACTGTTTAATTTGTATTAAAAATGGCGTAGTGCCTAATTAAGCATAAATTAACTATATACATGGTCAACCTTAGGTCTACCATATTTATGACTTTATATAAATATGGCACAAACTCCTGAGTTATGCAGTTATGGGGCAGAGGAGGGTCAAACTAGGAAGTTCTTTATATGTTTAGACAAGTTGATTATATTGAAAAGTATATATCTTGGCTCCTTGGAACACTTTTTGATACATCTCTAACCCTAACAGTTCAGTTTTTATTGCCTCACAAAGCCGATCGTCATTATTTCGGGTGATTCCGAGTCGGAAAATACATGGATATTGATTTCTTGGTGTTAAATACATCATAGCAACTCCTAATTTTGTCTACAACATGGTACAACATGTATCTAAAAGCATACAATAAATTGATATCCTCCAAAAAAACTTCTTGAGTTGTAGCCCGATCAATTTTGAATATTAGCCAAAATTACGACAATTTCTGTCACATTCTCTCAACTTTAAGCTATTTTCCTAAAAATGGTTCAATTAATCCTCAAAATCAATCTACCATATCCTCATCATATATACTTCAATATATATGGAGCATTAAGACCATTGGTTGTACCTACTATGCACAGTACTGGCCTAAAGTATGGCCTGATCACTGATTTTGCGTCTCGGAATCACCCATATGATTCACCCATTAAATTATACATAAAGTGTCTCCCATCACTAGCAAAACATGTACTAAACATGTGTGGGCTGAGTCCTGGGTATATTTTACAACATTTGCTACCTTTTAACTATGTGCACCTTCCAATATAAACCCAGATTCTGAATTTCCATCTGGGAATCACCCATATCAAGCCGCTGGACATAAAGTTCTCCCATCACAACCAAACTTCACCCAACCTCCACAAACTATCTCTACATGTACATAACATGTGAAGGCTGAGTCCTGGGTATATTTACCATGATTTGGCACCATTTGCCTGTATGCATCATGTCTTATCGAATAAATTTCCTTTATTTTTCTAACTTTCCTGATATTATGCGACCAGATACAAAAATAATGTCATCATAGTAGCACTCTAATACCTGTATGGCATAAGGTTAACATGTCTTCTATCAGGTTAAACAGTAACAAAGGCAATCATATAGTCCACATATGCATGCTATCCCTTCTAATATGTATCACATTTCATTAATTTCCGTCTCGGAATCACCTGGAAAATATGTATACCGCTCCTGGTGGCTAGATTATTGGATTTTGCACAAATCTATTTTTCTCCAGCATAAGACAAAATAGTTACCTTACCATCTGGGGTACAATGAATACACTGTGTATCTTCTTTTTTTACTATATAGGGGTATCAAGATGAAAGGACCGTTGAAAATTGTGCTGACAATACACACTTAAAAGGCTCTGGTGAAAAAAATGCAGTACATGTCTAGTGAAATCCACGTGAATCAAATGACTATACCATAGGGCTAATAAAAAATGATATTAGGGATAGGCTGTTCCTGTCCCAGCAGACATGGGAGACATGTAAATCATGTTATTTTAAGGGTTTTCTCACATATACCAAATTTCTGAAGAAATTGGTGCAAAACTGGTAATTCTGTAGGGCTATAAGCCTGAAAGGGCCGGAAATCGCTAAAACAACATAAGTCAGAGGTTTGAACCATATATTATATATATATATATATATATATATATATATATATATATAGAGAGAGAGAGAGAGAGAGAGAGAGAGAGAGAGAGAGAGAGAGAGAGAGAGAGAGAGAGAGAGAGAGAGAGAGAGAGAGAGAGAGAGACTTTTAGTCTTGTTATGCCGTCGACTTTAAGCAGGAAACTTTGATAACAAACTACTTGACCTCTGCAAGAGAGATCTTATCAGCCCTTTTTCTCTGGTATGTTCTAAGTGAAGCTTTACTTCAATCGTATCAGGCACATATGCGATGGTCGTGAGAGAATATGCTTAGCACCTGCGTACTGGTTAGTTGTTAATCATCATAAAGGTATACCATACTTGGAATGTGTGTGATGCTGAACTAAAGACACTATGGTGGAGTAAAATGACATTAAGACGTGGATAGACGCTGATAGTACCATCTAACTATGGTGAACATCAGATATAACAGTCAGGACTGCAACGGCTTGACCAGTTTGTCTTCCAGTCTGGGCAAATATCCCACGTAAATTTCTGGTGAGTCATTTTCAAACTTGGCAGGGTAAATTCATGAATATAGTGGAGGTCACCAGACCTTTTCCTTTTGACTTTCACTTTGTGAAATCATGTTGCAGTTATTGATTATTACTTTGTCATATAAATTTATAAATGAGCCACATCCAGCACAAATTCTAGGCTACTTAGTACCCAACACATATTGCCGCATAACACATAGCCCCTTGTTATATGGCCCCAGGCCATCTGACCACGTTGAAACTTAGCCCCCCTTTACATATAGGGCTATGCCAGATATTACTTTTCATATAGATAGGTCTACAATGCACTAAAATGTCTCATACGCTAGATCTGCTTTATGAAGTGTCATGCGCATGTGTGCACCATGTGTGCGCCATGTGTGTGTCATGTGTGCGCCATGTGTGTGTCATGTGTGTGCCATGTGTGTGTCATGTGTGTGTCATGTGTGTGTCATGTGTGTGTCATGCGTGTGCCATGTGTGTGCCTTGTGTGTGCCTCTACATGGGTACCCATAATTCTGACCATGTCGCCGTGTCGCTTTTTGGCAGAAGCACCGTGTCATCATGTCGATTTTTAGATTATTAGAACTTAGAGAAAAATCCCTGTGGGTCAACTTTCCTGTGTCTGTCGATTTTTAAAAGGGCTTAAAACAACTGTGTCGCTGTGTAGCCCTTGTCGATTTTTACCCATGTAGAGGCACATTTGTGTGTCACGTGTGTGTCATGGGTATGCCATGTGTGTGATGTGTGTGTCAAGAGTGTGCCATCAACTTACGTCAAATTAATTTGCGTTTTTGTCACACATGGCAAAAAGTGTCCAAGATCCCGATTTTCCAAAATAACGCCATAAAAAAGATTTTTCTCAAAAAGGGTGAAAAATATATTGAAAGTTACATTTTCTCAAATGTATTATCCATGTATCAATATCTAATTTCTAAACTCAAAACGACCTTCGCTTTTAATATACGGTTTTTAATATAATGAGTCATACTCAGTTTCTACTCTGCTTTAATAACAGTAAGATATTGTGTGTTTGTATCTGGATGATGTGCACATTCATCTAGTCTGTGCCCCCATGGCACTCCACAGCAGTAAACATCTTTTTCACCGTAACGTCTTTTTCACATGCATCACTCTGACTCGAATTATGTTCTTACCTCGAAGTACTAATGGTTGTACAATCACATTGTCATTGGTCTCAACGTTCTCAACGATGACAATCTCCTGCTTTTAGAATTTGTATCATGAATTTGTACTTACAATGTTTGAACGTAGGTGATATATATATATATATATATATATATATATATATATATATATATATATATATATATATATATATATATATATATATACATATATGTAGCTTCTATCATTACAAGTGTTTCATTATTGTTATGATTCCAAGTTATGAAAAAAATGCGGACTTTGTAACATTTACTTTCTACGTTTTAGAAAGAAATAATCAAAACTGCAATTCTTATTTTCAAATCAATGTTGGAATCTGTTCTAAGGTACCTCTGCAGACGAATTGGAGGAATTCTACACTATTTTATTCAATGGTATCGACCTACCTTAGCATTCAATTTACCCTTTTACAAAACTTTTAACGTATTTGGAGACACCAATGACAAGTTTCCGTCACAACCCCTTATTGTGAATGATTTGTCAAAAACCCTGAAAATCACAATAATATTATCAAAGGATGAAAATACATTTAATCAAAGCATATGGTATCCACCTTTGATTCCAACTCTGTACTGGCCTGTTTAATGCATCCGGGCACATATTGATTTCAACTAGGCCCCAACCATCCCCGCATTAGATTTACTAAGCTAGTGTTCACAGAACATTGAACCAGCATTGACAACTGGTCGATCGAAATTGATCGGCAAGGTTTCAATGCTGATGTTACTATGACCTGAAAAGTGTAAGGTCCATTTGAAGTTCTTATCAAATGTATAGCTAACTTGTATGTAGTTACTAATATTCAGTCATTTCAAACGATGTGTTTACTCTCAACAGGTTGACATTGCTGCACAGGATATTATAAACATGGAGAAGCAGGTATTACTATTCTTTAATATACCATTATGCACAGGTGGTACAGGATTCTATTTGTCCGAATTGCATGGTCAATCGGCCAAATGATGCCAATACCACACATAGAAATGTCAGAGAGCTGGATACACATAGTAAATAAGACAAGTGAATGCTTATAATGAAATGTTTTAAAAGTTTTTTATTGGGTCTAATAATACATTCAAAATATGTAGTAAATATGAAATGTATTAATGAATAGCATATTGGCGCATTGCCTTCCCCCCGCTGGCACAAGAATATACTGAGCATCTAAAATCCATATTATGTATACCGTAAATTCTTGCCCAGAAGCTGATGCTTGTACGAGGGTAAGGATTTATACATTTTATAAATATTATTTTTTTGCTAAATATTACTAAACTACTGAATTACATTCAATAGAGGGATTATTATTAGTAAACTACTGAATTACATTCAATAGAAGGATTATAGGCCTACTTTTCCTTAAGCTTAGATCTGAGACATAGGTCTCGATCCCAGGATAGCGGTAATAATGATAATGTATTTATCAGAGAAAAAGATCTATTGCAATATAATGGTACGCCAATATTGAAATACATGGCTGCAATTACAAGAAATTACGATGCAAAATATGCCTAGGCCCTAGGCTTAAACTAGTATAGTTTTAATACATAGTTATTTCATATTTCCAGAATTGGTAGGCATGACCCGCCTCTGTTTCTGCACCCAACTCTAGTTCTATATCTCTCAATACATATTTCCATTGAATCCATAAAGAGTGTTCTTGTTTCAGAACGATTTTCAACTATTTCCGATTTAACAATGCAATTCTCACAACCATCCACTACTAATAGTAGTTTCCAAAGAGATAATCATAATAGAAATCAATTTCATGAAACCCAAATGGAAATAATCAATTCACATACATGCAATATACATTTCATTTGTACACAAACTTATCACATATTGTTCCTTTAGTAAGGCCTTAAAGGACGTAAAAGGGCTGATTAAAAGAAATCGTTCATTGACACATCACAAAGTATATATATTAACAAAGGTAGTCTGGCCATAATGTAGCTTTACATCTGCAAGTATCCATTAGTCTAAAATACATGTATATGAAAAAATATACACAGCCAAAAACAATTATCTCATTTCAAGAAAATAAATTTATTAAACTCGTCTGGCGGATAGGGCACTTGTTTTAAGAACATGAGTTTTATTAGTTTCGGCTGTGTAGCATTGTTCCACAATAGAATGTGGACATTCTATAAGAGACCCAAATGCTCTTCTACACACTCAGAAAAGTCAGCGTCATTGTCGCTGAAACCACCCTCACCTGACTTTTACATAAGGGTGGTTTCAGCGACAATGACGCTGACTTTTTCTGAGTGTGTAGCTAAAACCTCTTTCCCATGAATCAAGGCCGATATTTAAGCTCTGTGCTAGTGGGGTATAGAAAACAACTACAAAAGATTATTCTAAATGACGTGCATTTTTCTTCAGACATCTTGCAATCATTGTAATTGTGATACAGCGCTGTCATTAGATGGTATATTTTCTATTAGGGAATTGGCCATACTATTGAGAATCGGCCAGTAACATTATATTTTAATGACACTATTTTCTTTCTATATATTCCAGGGTGGCAAGCAGACTCTCCAAGAACGATTGAAGCGAGAGAGACACTATTTCATAACAATTTTAGATGTTTCAGAATTTGGGCATCGCCTTCAGGAAAATATACGCAAGGCAATCGAGAATGTGGAAGACAAAAGACAACAGGTTGAAACTCTTTTCAGTGTGTTGTCAACTTCATCAGATGATGTCATTAAGGAGTTCTGTAAGGTCATTGCAGGACTTTATCCTGAAATGTTTAAAGCCATCATGGGGAGAACGCCAACTATTGAAGAAGCAGGTTGGTTCAGTTTTACTTCTTATTGCATTGACCTATTATGATATCTCCAATCGGCTCTTTTGAAAGCAAATATCAAATATAAGTGAAGTTTGAACATATGGAAACCAATCCTGAGATAAAGTACCCTACCGTAACTTCTTTCTAAAGCTTGACAATGCATTGACCAATTATAGAATATCAAATCATGTACTTTCTGTATTTGTCAGTTGTCTTAAGAATTCATAACACCTTAATTCCAGACAGCTATATGAACCAATGGTATAACGAAACAAGACTGGTAATTAAGAACTCACCCAGAACATCCTATTTACATGGGAAGTTTGTTCAGCGGAAATTTGTGGAAAATGTAGATCCGGCTAAACTGTTGGAAGCTGCCAAATGTGGTTCTACCTTTGTACTCTGTGGTGAGCCTGGTATTGGTAAAAGCTGGCTGTTGGACTGGCTAATGGAGGACTGGGTAAATGGACAGCCGTCAGACATGTGTCCGTTCGCTTTTCTGTTGGATGTATCTGCATTGGCGAAGGTCCATGACCAAGTCACATTACCTGAGCTTCTGCTTAAGTACTCTGTATATCCAGTATCAACAAATTATGCAGAGCTTCAGAGGTGGTTAGGAGAAAGACCTGAAAATCTCGCCATTCTTTTTGGTGAGTGAGATGCCTAAGTAAAGGTTTCGTTTCAGGAAATGATAAACAAATCAAAGCAGTAGATTTCTTTCTATTACCTCCGTTATGATTTACTATGATTTTGATGTATATATCAGCTTATGATCAACGAGACCAGGTTTCTGACCCTCTCTATCTCCCGAAAATGATTTAATAATCTCATCTTTATTTTGCTTCAGATAACACTGATGAGTTGGACAGGATGGCCACGATGGGACAGTTAGACTTATCAAATGGATATCCTATGGACTGGTGCACTGCTATTCTAGATAATAGTTTGCTAGCAAGTTGCACAAAAGTTGTTGCGTCGCGGTATGTTAAACATCTAAGCTGATTCGCTTTAACTTTGAAATAAGATATTCAATATGAAATCTAAAGAGATTTCAGCCATCTAGTTTCTCTTACATTATCAAACCAGACCCTGATTACTTTCAGATCCTATAGTAGATATGTGGGAGAAGCAGGAACACTGGTGACACTGGATCCTTTCGACTGGTCCGACATGAAGGAATATGTTGAGAAAAACATTTCGATTCGTAAGAAAGCCAATGTCCTAGATATGCTGGAGAATAACAGCTACTTACAGATCATGTGCGAAAATCCACTTATGTGTTCTGTCCTCTGTGAGAGGTTGGAGGATCAAAATGCGGAAGAATCAACAAACTCAAGGTTGATGTCTGACGTTATTTTGGTAAGATGAATGTATGATTTCTAAACATGAAATGATAGATATATCTTTTCTCCTTGGACTAGGTAACATTCACAACTTTTTGATACACATATTCTATGAAAATCTATTACACAACAAATGCAGCCTACTTATTTAGCCTAGTAATGACGTTCATAGTGTAACAGGGGATGTGGTTGTACTGCTACAATGGCGTTTGTAAGGCCAAATTAAAAAAAAAGTGTGTTTTGGGTTAACCAACCCTACCTACCAAAACAGGGCCGACCCTAGAAATTTTTATCAATTTTAAAAAAACATTTATTTCTTAAGTGATTTTAGAGCTATTTCAGGGTCAATTTATAGTATACGAGTCAATTTTGATGTACTTTTCAGTCCAAAGTAATAAAAAAAAACATTATAAAGAAAAATTCGACCTACTCTACCTAAAGTTTCAGTCTATGTAACCTGAACACACCTTCTTTTTTTTCGGCCTAATATAACAGATTATGTGAAAGGTAACACAGGATATATTTGTAGCATGACAAACAGTCTGTGACACTACAAATACGTCACCACTACTCTTAAAATGTCATTGCAACATTACATACATGATTTGTCACACGGAGACTTCGTCACACTATACATGCATGTTCTCTTACCCTCTGCTAACTTATGCCACTATACCAAAACAATGTGTGGGGTTACTATTGTCTTGTCGTCTGAATTTCTGATTTAAATCACAGGGGATATGTTCAGAACAGCAAGAAGAGAAAGTGGAAATGGACGTGCTGACACAGAGTTTGCAACCTTTAGCAAGACTGGCAGGGACAAAGAGTGCCACCTCCGAGAAAAAGTCACAATACTTTGAAGAAGACTTTGATTCGGCAAAAGTTACCTCAGAAGAGCGTAAGTAGCACAAATAGCATCATATTTGACATACTTAGCATACCTCCCCTTATAATCACAAACATTTGGGGCCCAATTTAACTTAAGATATGTGAATGATATATCTGACAAGCCCTGCTGTCCATTGTCAAAGTCGTCCACTCAATATCCGGACGAGATTAGAGTGCTACCGTTGTGCTTGGAGAGAGGAATTACTGCATTCCCTGCATGCTAGGACACCTGTCCTCTCTTTTATTACCTGGTCAGGATATAGTAGTGGTTGGCACATTGGGCCCATGATCAACAGCACCTATGGCTGTGTCATACGAACATGTGCCAATGTCTTTGTCTCTGACCGGGTGCCCTCTCTGACCAGGTGCCATCTCTGACCGGGTGTCAGAAAAAAGGTGTTTTAAAAAGATTTATACTCATATGTATAAGGATTTGTAAAAACTTTATGATAATTATAATTAGCCTCCTGCTGTTGGTATTTTGACGTCATCATGAAAAACCAGTCAGAGACAGCGCCTGGTCAGAGATGGCACCCGGTCAGAGGTGGCATCTTTAGAGAAATGTTGAAAAAGTTGACAGATGACAGCACTGATTTTCGCAGTCGACACTTGACTGTTGTTATTTGTACACATAAAGCCTGATTTACGATTTAACTATGTCAATTCGTCAGATAGGAAGGGGATTAAACAATAATCCAGTCAAAAACGATTTTTTGGTTCGGATCTCATGTTGCTGGTTCGGTTCATACTCCGAACGCTGAGAGACCTCGTAAAAAGGAATTCAAACCTGGTGGCTCAGATTGCAAACTCCAGTGTTGACTCGGTCTCGAACTCTATTCTGCTTGTGAACTAGGGGTCAGAGTGACTGTGCCACTCACTTTTCCTAACTGCCCATATTAATACCTACTGTACAACAAACCACAGAAGGGGCATTGAAGGCCTTGGAAGAAGTCATCTGCCTTCTTCTCAAAGTGCATTGAAGATGTAAATGACATCATCTGCTCATCTGTTAATGTGACGCCATGTTCGACTCTGGTTGGAGTCATCTGGCAAGCAGAAGATCTCATGTTGTTGGTTTGGTTCCTTTATGTTCATACATGAATTTCCCACTTTGAATCAATGGTTATTGTGTGGTCCAGTCCATCTGCACCTCATATACGATCCACCTATGTGTCAAGTTATGATTTCAAATTCATTAGAAAGTTTATGCTCAGATCCGTATGTGCTCTATATGTAATATCAATCTCGAATTGAAAATACCAATCATTATACATCAATCAATCAGTTTTTAATATGCTGTTTTTAACATTTCACTTCTGTATTTGTATAAATTGTACTCTCTGTTTGTTTTTGACATAAGCTTTGCATCTTCATTTGAAATTATATGTATACTAGATTACATTTGTCTTGGATATTTCATATAATACTTTTGTAAATGATTGCGCTCAATGGAACCTCATAGGTTGTCTGTAATCACTTTTTCAATTATGGAAGACAATGAACATATCCCCAAACCAAAAAATACTAAACCTCTGGTGGGAGAGTGGCGAAAGCGACGATCAGCTGATCTCGGCCACAGTTTAACATCATGCAAATATCCATTATAATGCATGAATTAGACTAAAACCCCTTACAGGTATAGACCGGGGGTTGGTCAATTCTGATCTACCCACAACTTCTCTAAATCACTTTGGGTTATATGAGTTTGATATGTGATGATGTAATAGAAGCGAAGAAATTAATACCTCATGGTGCTAGATTATGATATGTTGACATTCGAAGATAGGACACCCTTAACTATGACAGCGTATGGATAAGCCCCTATTTTTTCAATGTTTTTCAAATTTTTGAAAGATTGGGTATCATTTTTTGGTGAAGTTTTCTCCAAACTCCCAAGCCTAATGTCTAGCCCTGCCTGGTGGTACCATGAACTGGGGGGGGGCTATGCATCTAGCCCTCTCTGTGGAGTTGAGTGGCTTTCCGCAACAGGGTTGCCCACACCTGTCCTTGTCTGCCGGTCCCCTTGGACGGCATCCATATAAATTTTTGAAAGATTGACCCATAATACCGCAACCAAACTTCTCAGATGTTTAGAGGAGATTATATGCAACATAATCAATCAATAAAAATTAGTGGTCATCGGTGAAACCAAAGAGCCATGACCGATTTAGGGAAAAAACTGAAATTTAAAAAAGTCTATTTTCTCTACATTTTGCAACACAGAAAAAGAAATAGGCTAACATTTTGTCAAAAAAAACCTTAGCTATTTGGACATAGGATCCAGAGATACACTTTACAACAAAAAAAAGAAGGGATTCATTATTGAGTAAAGACAGTTTGGGATTTATTCAAATATTTTCTAGTCACCCGAGATACCTGCGACAGCTTAGAGCATAGTTTTGTGAAGCAGAGAAAGACAGTGACAAGATGTGTAGAATGCCATAGTAAGGCATCTAAAAGGTGAAGATAGATGAGTTAGGGTATATATACAAAAGGGAGATATGCTTTTATCATGGTTTTAAGTAGTTTCACTTTTTGCCACCAGGTGACGTATACGTAGACCCTGGTCTATACCTTTAAATATGTAGATTTCGGCCTCATAATTTTTTCGTTTGGCGAAAAAATGTATTCCCATAGAGAAACGGTAGTAGTATTGTATGTATCGGAACGGGACTATAGTTAACTACTGTTTATTACTCAATCGACCTGCAGCCAATCAGAGGCCTCCATTTGGTCAAGTGACCGGAAGTGACCTACTTAGGGGATTAGTGGTGACGTCACGTGACCTAGTTAGCCAATCAGAGGCCGCCATTTGGTCACGTGACCGGAAGTGACGTCATATGACCTACTTATGGACCGGAAGTGACGTCATATGACCTACTTAGGGGACCGGAAGTGACGTCATATGACCTAATTTAGGATCACGTGACCGGAAGTGACCTGATGAGTCACGTGACCGGAAGTGACGTCACATGACCTAATGGCCAACCGGAAGTGAGTGACCTCATTGAGGATCACGTGACCGGAAGTGACCTGATTGATCACGTGACCGGAAGAAGAAGTGACGTCACGCGACTTAATGAAGAGATGAGCGTCTTTAAGGGGTCACGCGCTTTAAAATGTGATATCTTTTTTTTTGGAGGAGGAGGAGGAGGAGGAGGAGAAGGAGAGGAGGAGGAGGCGAGTCTCTTATTTTTTTCGGTAAACTAATAAAAAACACTACGATATAAGTTGTTGTTTTTTTTTCATTTTTTATTGTTTTACGAGCGACTGGAAGTGACTTATTGAACTAGGTAGAAGCGTTCTTTAGAGTGTATAAGGGGGGGGGGGGAGGGGAGGGGAGGGGAGGGAAGGGGAGGGGGGCCCCTTTAAGATGCATGGGGAGGGGGGCGCTTTTAGGATGCATGGGGCGGGTGGGGGGGAGGGGGGGGAGGGGGGAGGGGGGCACTCTAGGGGGGTGGGGGGGCACTCTAAGGGGCGTTTGTCTCTTTTAAGAAAAAAAGAAAAGAAAAAGATTTCAATCGAGAGACACGCTTCTTCCTCTCGAGAGGAAGAAGCGTGTCTCTTCATTTTTTTTTGTTTAGGAAGTGAGGGTCTTTAGGATCACGTGACTGGAAGCGACTTGATGAAGCATGTGACTAGAAGTGACGACGTCACATGCTTTAATGAGGCGATCAGCTGTGACTGGCGGCGGCGGCGGTAGCGGCGGCGGTGGTGCTGGTGGTGGTGGTAGTAGACGTTACTGTGGTCAGAGGTGATATGGTTTTTTTCCAACAGAAATCAGAGCTTTTATACAGAGGGAGTTTAATCCTATTTCCAACAGCACCCCAGCTGTCCAGCAGCCGCTCCGCTCCGTAAGAGCTTCTTAAGAGCTTAGATGACGAGGGGTATGTCATCGCCATCTGTGGTGGCCAGCTGAAAATGGTGTTTTTTCCTTATCCATTAGCCTTACCTCCTACCCCCTACCTGAGGACGACTCTCTCCCCCTTTGGCATTCATTGTAACAAACGTCAGAGGTCAGGTGAAAATCGGATTTTCATGCACAGCCTTAGTCAGCTGTCACCCCTATTGAACTAGCCGGCCGCCGCCGGCCGGTCTACTCACCACGGCAGGAAGCGGTGATTTTTTTTTGTTTTACACTTAAGTCGCTCACCACATGCACACGACTCTACTCACAGACAGACACACCCATCTTAGGGGGTCCTGCTTCACACTACACGCCTCCTGTAGTTTTTTGTATACACACTCTAAGCTCATGACTGCTTAATCCTTTATACAGCTAATGCGCGTTGAATTAGCACAGTCGGTACACCGCCCGCTCATGGCAGTCGATCTCTCAAAAAAAGGGGGAAAGAGATCCAGCTGAAAACGTCATGACTTATGTCTTTTGTTTCTCTTTGTGAATGTCCGCCGGTCAGCCGGCGGCAGCAACTGCTTAATCCTTTATACAGCTAACGCACGTTGAATTGCTGAACAAGGCAGTAAGTAGCTTAGCTCATGTCAGTCGATCTCTCAAAGGGGAGGGGGAAAGGGCTCCAGCTGAAAACGTCATGCCTTATGTCTTTTTGTTTCTCTTTGTGAATGGCCGCCGGTCAGCCGGCGGCAGCTGAACAGAGCCGTAAGTAGCTTAGCTCTAGAAGCGAGAAGGAGTATATAAGGGGGCTGGAAACACCCATTCACTCACTCAGTCTTTTGCTGCTCTCTACAGTCACCACCATGAGCAAAACACAACAACTAGTGTCTTCCAAGGATCTAATCGAGTTCAAGAACAAGAAGAGTACGCAGAACGGTGATCGTTTACCGTCAGCGTCTCCTCTTGCTACTGAAATTGAGACTACCGCCGCAACCGCTTGGTCTTATCACCCTCCCGCTGTAGCGAGCGCACGCAGCAGTAGTAGTGGTAGTAGTAGTCGTCGTGGTAGCGACGTTGTTACACTCGCGACGGTTGTTGCTGCTAAGCACGCTGCTGCTGCTACTGCTGCGCCTGCTGCGGCTGCTGGTGATCCTCGTGCTGCTAGTGCTGCTGCTACTGCTGCTGCTGCTGCTGCTGCTGCTGCGCCTGCTACTGCTGCGCCTGTTACTGCTGCGCCTGCTGAGGCTGCTGCGCCTGCTGCTGCTGTGCCTGCTACTGCTGCGCCTGCTACTGCTGCACCTGCTAGCGCTGCGCTTGCTGCTGCTGCTGCTGCTGCTGCTGCTGCTGCTGCTACACCTCTTGCTGCGACTGCCGCTACTAGTACTGACACGCAGCACGTTGCACAGAACCTCTCCACCGCTACATCAACCGACGCCATCAACGCCGCTCGCGCTGAGACTTACAGCTATTCGGACACTCAGCCCCAGCAGCGCGTAGTAGACATACATGCCCTAAAGCAACAGGGTGAGACAGAGAACGACGCTGACGACGAGGCGTACGAGGAACCCGAAGGGTTACGGGCGCACAGTCCGTTTTTCGACCTCATTTCCACTGGTAGCGCGTCCGGTCCGTGGCGACTGCCCTCACCACCACCTTACGAAGTCGTGTGGTTGCCCTGTTCCGACAACGAGTCGTCTGATACCAGCGCAGACGCTGCTCCTGTTATTGGTTCTGCTGCAGTAGTACCTGTATCATCATACTTCAAAGCAGAGCCGTTAGGATACTTGTCAGACGCTATGCTACTGAAAATAAGTAGTAAGTTGCCGACATCAGATTACATACGGTTAGGTTCATACCTTGAAGTGAACTTGAAGGATATGGGATATCTCAGTTGTGAGACAAGTGTCATAACTCAAGCTAGAGAAATGTTCACTACTTGGTACCAGAAAAGTTGTACTACTAGGTGGAAGGACCTAGCCGCCGCCTTGGAAGAATCTTACCGTATGGACCTCATCAAATTCTCACGTGAGTACATGGACAAGCATGACATGTGGGATGGCTTAGAGAGTGGAGACATGGAGTGGAAAGTGCAGAAATATTTCTCTCTTTTAGCTGAGCTCTGCCCTAGAGACTGGAAGACCATAGGGATCTACTTAGGGTTGACTTCTCATGAAGTGGCTTTCATCTCTCAACCTGTGCCTTCTGACAGGACTGTGAAGAACCCTGTCTATGAAGTGCTGAGAGCTTGGAAGTACAACGAGACGTCTGAGCCTATGGCTCTGATGAAAGTGTTGCAAGACGACATGGGTCGCAGGGACGTCGCAATGTATGTTCAAGGGTTGTATGCAGCTGTACCCAAAGACATAAAAGTGAGCTGTGACACTCCAGTGTTGACCACTCTCGTCTGATCCCTGCAGTAAGATGGACATCTGTTGAATTCGATCCTAGACTACAGTTGCCTTTCACTATGCTAATAGTATCGTGTGGTAAGAGGCGTCTAGTATTCGAAGTGATAAATAACGTTTATTTTTTTAATAATTAGTAAATAAGTGAAAAAACAAAAAAAAAGAAAAACATGACGAGGACGTTTGCGAAAAGTGTTTCAAAATTTTTAAAAGACCGTACAATCACGAGTGACCCGTAGAAAAATGAAGAACAATACCTAAGTTTTGCCCTCTATGCGGCGATGTCGATTGCTGAAAAGATCACCTGTCGACGCGAATCTCTGGACGAGGTGACTATCCCTCTACGTACATGCGCTGTACCGAACGGTGAGGAAACGTTCACGGCGAATTGGCCTGCAATACGAACGAGTGTCAGGATGCACGGGACTCGCGTGAGTGTAACAAACGTCAAACTACCAACCAGCGAGTTGAGTGACGCTGTAGATACTATGCGTCGCAATCTGCTTCACACAATGATAAAAGTGGGTTTCTCGGTAGGCTTACTCTTACAACACAGAGAAGACAAGAGCATACTGCGCTACTTTCACGTCTCCCAGAACAACGCAACTCTCATTACAACCGCTCCCTACTATAACTAATTCAGAAACTTTAGAAGAGCTCCTCTCAAACATAGAAAACACCGTCGCTTGCGAGGAAGTACGGAAACTTTGCGACGCTGACACCAAGCGGTGCGCTCTTTTTCCTACTAATTTTGAACATTTGCGTTTACATGGGACCGGGGGGTTTTCCCATAGGCGGTAGGAACAGTCAGGACGGTCGAGTTGGAAAGAGAAGCCGTGTGTTAGATTTTCCCAACAAGGACAACCTCTGCGTCTTCCGCCACATTTCCTTTCACTTATACAACACCAGCAAGCGCGCTTCAAATTTGTTACGTCAGTTCTGTCCCGCTGCCACACGTGAAACTTTTCCTCCCGACGGACATTCCAGAATCTACCCTTACAACATTACATTCGATTTCGAGGCTTTCTTCAGACCGTGCAGATGACCGTCGACCAAACACGTGTCCCTGCTGTGGGATCACGTCCCTTTGTCGGCTAGCGTCCCATACGACTTTCCGGGGTAGGAGGGGCAGTGTACGTCAGAGAATCCGACGCAGATTCCGACCCCTTGTTAGACCGAGTTTAAAATCACATAAACGAGAACGCCAAAGTCATCGAGAAAGCTGTGCTAGAAGTTTACCGACCAACGTTAGCGAAGTTACATGTGGCGATAGGTGAAGCTCTCCTGCTAGAGGAAGCGACATTCACCCCTTCTCCAGGCGGCTTCGCTGCAGCTCACACCAGACAACCGTTAGTTCAACTGAAGAAGCGGCTTCTGAGATACATCCGTCAAGCTCCAGTCGTAGGCTTCAACTTGGAGCGTTACGACTTGAACCTGATCAAAAATACGCCTTCACTCGTTCTTTGCCTCCGGAGACCGAAGAAACCAACAATTCAGCGTCATAAAGAGAAGCAATCAATACTTGACGGTTTACACACAGTTTTCTTGGACGTAGTAGTCAACTATTTGGCACTTGGTTACGGCTACGCGAATTATTTGCGAGCTTTCACCAGAAACGAAGAGAAAGGTTGCTTTCCTTACGAATGGATGACGTATACCAAGAAACTGGTAAACAGAACCCTGCCACCGAGATCGGCTTTTGACAGCGAACTGACGGGCGTCAAAATGGCCGAAATCCGACTACGCCACATGTCAGAAAGTTTAGTATGACAAGAAGAAGCAAACTATGAGAGATTACTTGATCCACTACAACAACGAAGACGTCAAACCTTTCATAGAAGCTTTTGAAAAAATCACGCTAATTTTTTCCAAGATAGCAGCATTGTCATGTTGAAAGACGAGATCTCTCTCGCCAGTTTGACTTTACAGGTCCTCTTCCAAAAACCTATAAGCTGTGTTCACAACGTTCCCTCCGTTCGACGCCGTCCTCCACGCTCTGATCAAAGAAAATCTAGTCAGTGGTCCTTCCATCATCTTCCATAGATTTCACGAGAAGGAGTGTATAGGTGTCTTATAAGTCGGCAGAGGGTGAATACTAGTGAAAAGGGAAGGCAGGTGTGCAAGTAGCTTTTTCTAACAGACACGTGTGTGAACTAAGCTGCTTAAGTCTAAACCCACCTGCGGTAGAAGCTCTGTACTGAGAGAGTCTTTTCAGCCGTTTAAGAGGCTTATCTAGGACAGGGTACATAAGGAGTGAAACGCCGCTCTCACCAGTCACACTTTCTCCACCCGCCCTTCATCTTCGTAGCATCGTCCACTCTACGCTCGCTCAGCACGTTACGATGATTAGTTCTGCTATTTTCTTTATTTATGAAAGTGTTGACGCTACAGAGCATCGAAACCCTCTCGAAATGAGTCCAAGAAAGAAAAAGCAACTCCCACTTGAAGCAAGAAGAGAAACAGTGCCCTATGATGCATGTGAGGTAAAGAAACATTGGAAGGACGTCACCAAGGAGCAATGGATAGAAGCATGCTTCAACTTCATCGGAACAGTAGTTTCATTTGGACAGAGGGAGAAGATTTTGTTAGAGCTATTTTTCTTAGCTCCGTATACTTGGCCTGACTGTGGTGAAATTCCTTCAAGTTTGTCAGTCTTCGCCATACAAGTTATCAACTCCTTGAAGGAGCTTCGATATATGCAAGGCACTCAGGAGGAGATTGTCAAGAAAATGACGGAATTCGAAACAGGCGAAGACACAATATGGTGCGAGGAGACGACATATGCGGACGATGATCTGGAGTCCATCATTTGTAGCCCGTTGGAACATTATGTTAAAGACTTTGAGGACATGCTAGACAGCACTGAGATGAACCCGAAAGAGAGATCCCTTACTGCACAGAAAGAGGCCAAAGCTGTGTTGGAAAAGCACAAGTTTGGTCAAGGATTCACTCTTCAAAGCAGCTGTGTGAGTGTGATAAAAAGTCTTGTGTTGAAACATTCAGACATGAAGTTTTCGCGTGCTGTCGACACACTTCCTTTGCCTGAACTGATGATGAACATGATCGACCCCATCGTACCAACACGTTTCGACTCTGCCAATTGTCCCATGTATAAAATGGTTTCAAGTTTTGCCCGTGGCCGATGGCTAAACGATCCACTGAAGTCAGAAAACCTCCTTGATTTAATCAACTGACTAAATGTATTTTCTCATACTAGTATTAGTAGCATTAGTAATAGCGGCTACTCAGTCTCGTGCAGCTCAAGCAGCAGCATCTGTCAGCAGCATCCGTGACATTGTCAGCAGCAGCAGCAGCTGCACAAGCAGCACAAGCAGCCACATCTGTCAACAGTATCCGTGACATCGTCAGCAGCTGCAGCAGCTGCACGAGCAGCGCAAGCAGCACAAGCAGTAGCATCTGTCAGCGGAATCCGTGACAACGTCAGCAGCCGCAGCAGCGGCTGCACGAGCAGCACAAGCAGCAGCATCTGTCAACAGCATCCGTGACAGCGTCAGCAACTACAGCAGCTGCAGCTGTCAGCAGCTGCAACAGCTGCACGAGCTGCACAAGCAGCAGCAGCAGCAGCAGCGGTAGTATAGACCGCTAAATTCGAGATGACGTCATGTCTGTTTCTTAGCATCGACATTCGACATGAGACCTAGTGACATTTGACATGAAGCTTGAAAAACATAGTGACAGGTGACATGAGCAATTCTTAAAATCGCCATGAGATATGAGCATAATTAAGCGACATCGACATGTGCCATGGCTATTTTTTTTTAAGACAAACGCCGTAGTCTCCTCATCCAGACCTCCGCTAGTAGCGCTCTATAAGCGCAAGCTGTGGCTGTGAACCCCCTCCTCCCACCGTACACACGGGTAAATATCAGAGTCGGCCAATGTCGCCAATACTACTCTCATACAAGGGTCAGGCGCTGCTGGACTATAATAGATGGGTCAAGGACTATTCTACTGAGGGTCAGGCTACGCCGGACATTCAATAACAAGCTGGACTTTGGCAAATTTGCTTGAAAGTCTGGCCAGCAAGAGTCCAGCATACACTCCCAAGAGTTCAGCATTGCCAGACTATGGCATGAGGATCCCGCATGGTCAGACTTTCAAGCAAGTTTGCCAAACTCCGGCTTGTTATTGAATGTCCGGCGTAGCCTGACCCTCACTAGAATAGCCCTTGACCCATCTATTATAGTCCAGCAGTGCCTGACCTTTGTCTGAGAGTAGAATTAGCGCTATTGGGTGCCTCTGATATTTGCCTCTGTGTAGTCAAACCTCGCCTGAGAGAGACATACTTCAGAAAGAAACGAAAGCGGATTCCGACATCGGTGTGTGACGATCACTTAGAGCTTTTCGTGAAGATAAAAACGGAAAAAAAGTGCGAAAATGGTGTCCGCCGCCCGGCGGATGTTGTGAAAGACGTTACCTTCACGATCTGAGAACTTCGGGGCTTATGAAAGCGGCGTGAGAAGGTGACGGGATCCTAAGTCTCAACCCTAAGACTTACATTTGCTACGATCGAGTCAGCGGCACCGGTGAAAGAAAATCCCAAAAAAAAAGATAGCGTGCAAAAAGTGTACAGAAGTAACAAAACCCTAAAGAACCAGTCGTCTTCTTAGATGTTTTCGAAAACGAAAAACTCTCCTTGCGGTAAATAGAAATTTCAAAGTGGTACGAACCAAAAATGGACACTTACACCATAGAGAAAGATGACGTGCGCTACTTGTATTATAAGCGTCGCGTGCATTCTAACGGTGTGACAACGAGTCCTTTAAAATATGAAAAAAAAAGTGTGTTATTGATTGATTGAGCGCATCTTTTCAAAAATAGCGTGTTTATTAGAATTGAAAAAAAAGAAAATAAAAAAATAAATAAAATTATTGTTGTGTTTTATTTTCATACGTCTTCTTTTATTAGTAAGTAAAAAAAATTATAACAATTAACTAGCGTGTCCTCTTAAAGTGACACTTCCTCCGGTCGCTGCTGATCGCCTAATTAAGGCATGTGTCGTCGTCACTTCTAGTCACGTGACTCATCAGGTCGCTTCCGGTCACGTGATCCTAAAGTCGATCACTTCCTAAACAAAATTAAATTAAGAGACACATTTCTTCATGACCCAACCAATCAGAGGTCTCCATTTGACCAGAAGTAGTCCCCTCATTTGCATAATGGGTCACTTCCGGTGTACCAGCCAATCAGAAGCCTCTAACTAAGTCAAGGTCACGTGACGTCACTTCCGGTATGCCCTTATATGGACATGTGAAGGTCACATGACGTCACTTCCGGTATGCCCTTATATGGGCGTGTGACGTCACTTCCGGTCAAATGGAAGCCTCTGATTGGCTGAGTCATGACCTTGACCTCTAACTAGGTCAAGGTCACGTGACGTCACTTCCGGTATGCCCTTATATGGGCATGTGACGTCACTTCCGGTCAAATGGAGGCTTCTGATTGGCTGCAGGTCGATTGAGTAATAAACAGTAGTTAACTATAGTCCCGTTCCGATACACACTATACTACTAACGGTATCCCCATTATCATAAGTTGACCATAGGGTCTACCCACCTTAATGGGTCAGGAAGTGATTCGATGTGTCCAACCATGGGCTTTTCTGGTGTGTTTTCCATGGAGGGAATAAAAGCTTGCATGATTTTATTCCAAAATGAGTATAACTATATTGGGCAATAAAAACTAATTTGGGCAAAATAGGAGGGAATGAGGGGGAATGAAATAAAAAGTTAAGTATGTTATTTGTGAACATTCCGACTCTTTTTTTGAAAATTCATTTATAATTTGTCCCACACATCGGATTTAATCTACGAAAGTAGTGTGAGTGAAGACAGGATGTGTCACATTGTTAAGTAGCATTTCTTTTTCATCCCACAGGGATTGCAATGGAAAAGTCTCATCTGATCTCCTACCAATATAAGCCGGGAAGCAATGAGCGTGTGGCAGAGTTCCTTCATCACTCCGTAGAGGAATTCTTCATGGTAGCAAGTCTCCTCAAAGAGAAGAAATTTACGCCAGACCTCTCAAGTATGCCCCTCACACAGCGCAGCTTATTTGCTGGCATCACAATGGACGTTGGGAGTCAATCTATCGCAACTGTGAAGAAAGCTTTGGGAATTCAACAGGTGAGCCATTAATAAGGGATACTGCTTTGTATAAAACATCCTTGTTTCTCCTCTGCACGAATCATGGCATGAAATGTAGTTAACTAATGTTGGCAAACCATCCTGTTTTCTAATTCCAGACAGAAACCGATGACAAAGCTTGCATGAGTGCGGTTGAGGATTATATTACCGAGGTCAGTTATATTTCCTACAATTTCTGGACACTAGGCCAAAAAGAAAAGTTGTGTTTCAGGCCATCTGAAACTAGTTTCCAAAAAATGGCAACCGTAGCATTTCTTTTTCAAATATTGGGAATTTTCTTCTTTTGTCAATTGGCTTTGATATAACTTGAGGGCAATTTGTTGGATATGGTCCAAACATAATCCGTTATAGTTTCATACAGACATGATGTAATTAGAGATGTAATTTACGGACAATATTTATGAATTTAATGCAGACAAAACATACTTTGCAGACATGTTGTCGGGTTTCAATGTAGACAAAATGTAATGTGTGGAAAATAACTCTAGCAACGATATGAATAATCTCATGTTGATCTTGTAGGTGCGTCAGGGAGAAGGTAACAGTCGTAATCAGGAAATTAAGCAGCTGATTCATGAATGCCAATCAGAAAGACGTTCTCAGAAGATGTCTACTGTCATAAGGGAAATGCAGCTGTCAAATGAAACAAATGGTGCTGTCGTAACAGATGCGGACTTACCACTGAGGTAGGCATTTATAAGCATACATGTACACACACAGAAAAGTGGGGGTCATTGTCGCTAAAACTACCTTCACCTGAGGGTCATGCACTCCCTTCTGACCATCCCACCCCTTAGTACACATGTCGTGTGCCGTTTGGTAGGTGGCCAGAGGGGCCACGAGCTGCTCCCAGGGTGACGTCATGGTCATCTAGCATGACGTAACATGCATGGAGGGGTGCGACACCCGGATGGCACGGCCAAAACTAATCTGGTTGGTGCATGCAATGTATCGTGGTGTTTATAATACTCAACGCCTGCGTTTCCATCTCCCACCTGCCTGACAACCTGCAGGTGCATGAGCTGTTTCCCCATATCCCAGTTATGAAATTCGTACTACATGCATCTCATATTCTGAAAAAAAAAAGGTATCCTGTAGATGGTTCACGTTAGTTGAGAGCAAGCTATGAGGAATTATGTATTCTTCTGCACCTATGCCGCCTATAGTAACACTCTACTACTTTTCATTGACAGCGAATCTGGCAAACAATGTGAAAGCATTGACACCGGTCCCACAAAAGTCATTGACAGTAGCCCAAGAGCGGCTGACAGCCCTACATATGTTGACAGTGGTCCAAGTCAACAAGTTGACAGCAGGCCTACAGGTAATTTCACAGTACATCAACAGAGAGATAGATAAATGAAAAATGTATAGAAATAAATTTGCCTTTCCAAATGTGCTTGGCAGGTCCCATATATTTGCCAAATCAGTGGAGGCTTCACAAAAAACGGCCTTAAAAGCTTCCTTAATAGCAAAAGGGTTCTATGAACTTGAAACCTCATATCACTGTGCCATCACCAAATCTCACACCACAGGACTTGTTAAAAATGTTATTGGATTTTCATGAATAAATCACATGCATTGTTGCGAGTTCATAGAGTCACACTTGATAACAAATTCAAAATTGTAATTTGCTTGTTGTTGTGTTATATGTTGTTGATCTAATTAAGTAAAGTGAAATGTATATCATGGTTATAACATATCCAGACATACGATCAATGACTATAGCTGGAAGCACTTTTGCTGTCAAACTTGTATAATAAAAGTCTTAACTTGTTCCAAAAAAGGTGCAGACAATACACAAGGAGCTATGACAGGTCAACCTAATGTTCCCAACGTGGTACAGGGGTCCAGTGAAGATGGAAAGAGGTAGTCCTTGTTGAGATAAAACGATAATAAATCATCTGGTTAAAAATAAACAGAAGAATGAAGCCGGTGTTCTACTTTCAAATTTCACAACCATCAACAATACACCAACCATCCCAAATGCACTACATTTGTAGTTGGGGGTGGGATCTAAATCAATAATGTAACCTGGGCTATTTAGTCTAGAAACATACCACTGTGCTCTAACACCTTCTGGTCTTTAGTTTGATAATCCAAGTAACTTTATTTGTCAGTCCTGCAAATAGTATGATGTTTTCTAAGTAGTATTGTATGTATCGGAACGGGACTATAGTTAAGTACTGTTTATTACTCAATCGACCTGCAGCCAATCAGAGGCCTCCCTTTTGGCGGGAAATTCAAAAGCAGCCAATGAGAGGCCTCCCTTTTGGCGGGAAATTCAAATAGGTCACGTGACCGGAAGTGACCTACTTCCGGTCACGTGACCTTTGGGCGGGAAATTCAAATAGGTCACGTGACCGGAAGTGACCTACTTAAGAGGGTCACGTGACCACCATGTTGGCGGGAAATTCAAATAGGTCACGTGACGGGAAGTGACCTACTTAAGGGGGTCACGTGACTACTAGGTTGGCTTTCAAAATAAGTCACTTGAGATTTTGATGGATAAATAAATTTAAAAAAAGAAAAAAAAAGCAAGCTGAAAAAGCTTGCTAAAAAATAATTTAAAAATACGGCTCTTTTTTTCTAGGAGGGGGGGAGAGGGGCACTCTGGGGGGCACTCTTTAAGATGCATGGGGGGGGAGGGGGGGAGGGGGGGAGGGGCAGGGTTTTTTAAGAGTGAGACTCGCTTCTCTGCCCTCTCTAAAAGAGAGGGCAGAGAGGCGAGTCTACTTACAATGAAAGGTATCATGATCGCGTTTATGATGATGTGCATCTCTTGCTGGCTAGACTTTCAAGCAAATTTGCTAAAGTCCAGCCCGTTATTGAATGTCCGGCCTAGCCTGACCCTCAGTAGAACAGTCCTTGACCCATCTATTATAGTCTAGCAGCGCCTGACCCTTGTATGAGAGTAGTATTGGCGACATTGGCTGACTCTGATATTTACCTGTGTGTACGGAGAGAGGAGAGGGTTCACAGCCACAGCTCTCTTAAGGCAAAGCTTGCGCTTATAGAGCACTACTAGTGGAGGTCTGGATAAGGAAGCTATGGCGGTTGTCTTCAAAAAAAATAAAAAATAGCCATGGCACATGTCGATGTCGCTTAATTATGCTCATATCTCGTGTCGATTTTAAGAATTGCTCATGTCACCTGTCACTATGTTTTTCAAGCTTCATGTCAAATGTCACTAGACCTCATGTCGAATGTCGATTCTAAGAAACAGATATGTCACCATCTCGAATTTAGCGGTCCACATTGCCGCTGCTGCTGCTGCTGCTGATTTGCTGTTGCTGCTGCTGTCGGTGCTGCTGCTTGTGCTGCTCGTGCAGCTGCTGCAGCTGCTGACAGCTGCTGCTGCTTGTACTGCTCGTGCAGCTGCTGCAGTTGCTGACGATGTCACGGATGCTGTTGACAGATGCTGCTGCTTGTGCTACTCGTGCAGCAGCTGCTGCTGCTGCTGCTGCTGACGATGTCACTGATGCTGCTGACAGATGCTGCTGCTTGTGCTGCTTGTGCAGCAGCTGCTGCTTGTGCTGATCGTGCTGCTGCTGCTGACGATGTCACGGATGCTGCACGAGACCGAGTAGCCGCTATTACTAATGCTACTAATACTAGTATGAGAAAATACATTTAGTCAGTCGACTAAATCAAGGAGGTTTTCTGACTTCAGTGGATCGTTTAGCCATCGGCCACAGGCAAAACTTGAAACCATTTTATACATGGGACAATTGGCAGAGTCGAAACATGTTGGTACGATGGGGTCGATCATGTTCATCATCAGTTCAGGCAAAGGAAGTGTGTCGACAGCACGCGAAAACTTCATGTCCGGATGTTTCAACACAACACTTTTTATCACACTCACACAGCTGCTTTGAAGAGTGAATCCTTGACCAAACTTGAGCTTTTCCAACACAGCTTTGGCCTCCTTCTGTGCAGTAAGGGATCTCTCTTTCGGGGTCATCGCAGTGCTGGCTAGCATGTCCTCAAAGTCTTTAACATAATGTTCCAACGGGCTACAAATGATGTACTCCAGATCATCGTCCGCATATGTCGTCTCCTCGCACCATACTTCTTTTGTTTCGAATTCCGTCATTTTCTGAACAATCTCCTCGTGAGTGCGTTGCATATATCGAAGCTTCTTCAAAGACCAGATAACTTGTATGCCGAACGCTGAAAAACCTGAAGGAATTTCACCACTACAGTCACGCCAACTATACGGAGCTAAGAAAAATAGCTCCAACAAAATTTTCTCCCTCTGTCCAAATGAAACTACTTCCGTTCCGATGAAGTTGAAGCATGCTTCTATCCATTGCTCCTTGGTGACGTCCTTCCAATGTTTCTTTACCTCACATGCATCATAGGGCACCGTTTCTCTTCTTGCTTCTAGTGGGAGTTGCTTTTTCTTTCTTGGACTCATTTGGAGAGTTTCGATGCTCTGTAGCGTCGACACTTCGATAAGAAAAGAAGCTGTAAAGGTAGAAATAACCCTCATAACATGCTGAGCGAGCGTGGAGTGGACGATGCTACGATGATGAAGGGCGAGTCGAGAAAGTGTGATGAGTGAGAGCAGCGTTTCACTCTTTATGTACCCTGTCCTAGATAATCCTCTTAAACAGCTGAAAAGACTCTCTCAGTACAGAGTCTCTACTCAATTAAGTGATCTGTTAAGTAAGTTTTCACATGCTACTTGACTACTGCAGGGGGGTTTAGACTTAAGCAGCTTAGTGCACACACGTGTCTGTTAGAAAGCTACCTGCACACCTGCCTTCCTTTTTCACTAGTATTTACCCCTTGCCGACTAATAAGGCACCTATACACGTGTCAGCCTCCTTATATACGTCATTCTTCCTCTCGAGAGGAAGAAGCGTGTCTCTGGAAGCGACTTGATGAAGCAAGTGACTAGAAGCGACGACGTCACATGCTTTTAATGAGGTGATCAGCTGTGACTGGCGGCGGCGGCGGCGGTGGCAGCGGCGGTGGTGCTGGTGGTGGTGGTAGTAGACGTTACTGTGGTCAAAGGTGATATGGTTTTTTTCCAACAGAAATCAGAGCTTTTATACAGAGAGAGTTTAATCCTATTTCCAACAGCACCCCAGCTGTCCAGCAGCCGCTCCGCTCCGTAAGAGCTTCTTAAGAGCTTAGATGACGAGGGGTGTGTCATCATCATCTTTGGTGGCCAGCTGAAAATGGTGTTTTTTCTTTATCCATTAGCCTTACCTCCTACTCCCTACCTGAGGACGACTCTCTCCCCCTTTAGCATTCATTGTAACAAACGTCAGAGGTCAGGTGAAAATCGGATTTTCATGCACAGCCTTAGTCAGCTGTCACTCCTATTGAACTAGCTAGCCGCCGCCAGCCGGTCTACTCACCCCAGCTGTCCAGCAGCCGCTCCGCTCCGTAAGAGCTTCTTAAGAGCTTAGATGCCGAGGGGTATGTCATCGCCATCTGTGGTGGCCAGCTGAAAATGGTGTTTTTTTTCCTTATCCATTAGCCTTACCTCCTACCCCCTACCTGAGGACAACTCTCTCCCCCTTTGGCATTCATTGTAACAAACGTCAGAGGTCAGGTGAAAATCGGATTTTCATGCACAGCCTTAGTCAGCTGTCACCCCTATTGAACTAGCCGGCCGCCGCCGGCCAGTCTACTCACCACGGCAGGAGGCGGTGATTTTTTTTTGTTTTACACTTAAGTCGCTCACCACATGCACACGACTCTACTCACAGACAGACACTCCCGTCTTAGGGGGTCCTGCTTCACACTACATGCCTCCTGTAGTTTTTTTGTATACACACTCTAAGCTCATGTCTGCTTAATCCTTTATACAGCTAATGCGCGTTGAATTAGTACAGTCGGTACACCGCCCGCTCATGGCAGTCCATCTCTCAAAAAAAAAGAGGGAGGGGGGAAAGAGATCCAGCTGAAAACGTCATGACTTATGTCTTTTGTTTCTCTTTGGGAATGTCCGCCGGTCAGCTGGCGGCAGCAACTGCTTAATCCTTTATACAGCTAACGCACGTTGAATTGCTGAACAAGGCAGTAAGTAGCTTAGCTCGTGTCAGTCGATCTCTCAAAGGGGCGGGGGAAAGGGATCCAGCTGAAAACGTCATACCTTATGACTTTTTGTTTCTCTTTGTGAATGGTCACCGGTCAGCCGGCGGCAGCTGAAGAGAGCTGTAAGTAGCTTAGCTCTAGAAGCGAGAAGGCGTATATAAGAGGCCTGGAAACACCCGTTCACTCACTCAGTCTTTTGCTACTCTCTACAGGCACCACCATGAGCAAAACACAACAACTACTGTCGTCCAAGGATCTAATCGAGTTCAACAACAAGAAGAATACGCAGAACGGTGATCGTTTACTGTCAGCGTCTCCTCTTGCTACTGAAATTGAGACTACCGCCGCAACCGCTTGGTCTTATCACCCTCCCGCTGTAGCGAGCGCACACAGCAGTAGTAGCGACGTTGTTACACTCGCGACGGTTGTTGCTGCTGAGCACGCTGCTGCTGCTACTGCTGCGCCTGCTGCGGCTGCTAGTGATCCTCGTGCTGCTAGTGCTGCTGCTACTGCTGCTGCTGCTGCTGTTGCTGCTGCCGCGCCTGTTACTGCTGTGCCTGCTGCTGCTGCTGCTGCTGCTGCTGCTGCGCCTGTTACTGCTGCGCTTGCTGAGGCGGCTGTGCCTGCTGCTGCTGTGCCTGCTACTGCTGCGCCTGCTACTGCTGCACTTGCTAGCGCTGCGCTTGCTCCTGCTGCTGCTGCTGCTGCTGCTCCTGCTGCTGCTGCTACTGCTGCTGCTGCTACACCTCTTGCTGCGACTACCGCTACTAGTACTGACACGCAGTACGTTGCACAGAACCTCTCCACCGCTTCATCAACCGACGCCATCAACGCTGCTCGCGCTGAGACTTACAGCTATTCGGACACTCAGCCCCAGCAGCGCGTAGTAGACATACATGTCCTAAAGCAACAGGGTGAAACAGAGAACGACGCTGACGACGAGGCGTACGAGGAACCCGAAGGGTCACGGGCGCACAGTCCGTTTTTCGACCTCATTTCCACTGCCAATACCTTACGAAGTCATGTGGTTGCCCTGTTCCGACAACGAGTCGTCTGATACCAGCGCAGACGCTGCTCCTGTTATTGGTTCTGCTGCAGTAGTACCTGTATCATCATACTTCAAAGCAGAGCCGTTAGGATACTTGTCAGACGCTATGCTACTGAAAATAAGCGGTAAGTTGCCGACATCAGATTACATACGGTTAGGTTCATTCCTTGAAGTGAACTTGAAGGATATGGGATATCTCAGTTGTGAGACAAGTGTCATAACTCAAGCTAGAGAAATGTTCACTACTTGGTACCAGAAAAGTTGTACTAGTAGGTGGAAGGACCTAGCCGCCGCCTTGGAAGAATCTTACCGTATGGACCTCATCAAATTCTCACGTGAGTACATGGACAAGCATGACATGTGGGATGGCTTAGAGAGTGGAGACATGGAGTGGAAAGTGCAGAAATATTTCTCTCTTTTAGCTGAGCTCTGCCCTAGAGACTGGAAGACCATAGGGATCTACTTAGGGTTGACTTCTCATGAAGTAACTTCCATCTCTCAACCTGTGCCTTCTGACAGGACTGTGAAGAACCCTGTCTATGAAGTGCTGAAAGCTTGGAAGTACAACGAGACGTCTGAGCCTATGGCTCTGATGAAAGTGTTGGAAGACTACATGGGACGCGGCGACGTCGCAATGTATGTTCAAGGGTTGTATGCAGCTGTACCCAAAGAAATAAAAGTGAGCTGTGACACACCAGTGTTGACGACTCTCGTCTGATCCCTGCAGTAAGATGGACATCTGTTGAAATCGATCCTACACTACAGACGTCTTTCACTATGCTAATAGCATCGTGTGGTAAGAGGCGTCTAGTATTCGAAGTGATAAACAACGTTTATTTTTTTAATATTTGGTAAATAAGTGAAAAAAACAAAAAAAAGAAAAACATGCCGCAGGACGTTTGCGAAAAGTGTTTCAAAATTTTTAAAAGACCGTACAATCACGAGCGACCCGTAGAAAAATGAAGAACGATACCTAAGTTTTGCTCTCTATGCAGCGATGTCGGCTAGCGTCGCATACGACTTTCCGGGGTAGGAGGGGCAGCGTACGTCAGAGAATCCGACGCAGATTCCGACCCCTTGTTAGACCGAGTTTAAAATCACATAAACGAGAACGCCAAAGTCATCGAGAAAGCTGTGCTAGAAGTTTACCGACCAACCTTAGCGAAGTTACATGTAGCGATAGGTGAAGCTCTCCTGCTAGAGGAAGCGACATTCACCCCTTCTCCAGGCGGCTTCGCTGCAGCTCACACCAGACAACCGTTAGTTCAACTGAAGAAGCGGCTTCTGAGATACATCCGTCAAGCTCCAGTCGTACGCTTCAACTCGGAGAGTTGCGACTTGAACCTGATCAAAAAATACGCCTTCGCTCGTTATTTGCCTCCGGAGACCGAAGAAACCAACAATTCAGCGTCATAAAGAAAAGCAATCAATAGTTGACGTAGTAGTCAACTTTTTTAGCACTTGGTTACAGCTACGCGAATTATTTGCGAGCTTTCACTACAAACAAAGAGAAAGGTTGCTTTACTTACGAATGGATGACGTATACCAAGAAACTAGTAAACAAAAAACCCCTGCCACCGAGATCGACTTTTGACAGCGAACTGACGGGCGTCAAAATGGCCGAAATCCGACTACGCCACATGTCAGAAAGTTTAGTATGACAAGAAGAAGCAAACTATGACAGATTACTTGATCCACTACAACAACGAAGACGTCAAATCTTTCATAGAAGCTTTTTGAAAAAATCACGCTATTTTTTTCCAACATAGCAGCATTGTCATGTTGAAAGACGCCATCTCTCTCGCCAGTTTGACTTTACAAGACCTCTTCCAAAAACCCTATAAGCTGTGTTCACAACGTTCCCTCCGTTCGACGCCGTCCTCCACGCTCTGATCAAAGAAAATGTAGTCAGTGGTCCTTCCATCATCTTCCATAGATTTCACGAGAAAGAGTGTATAGGTGTCTTATAAGTCGGCAGAGGGTGAATACTAGTGAAAAAAGGAAGGCGCGTGTGCAAGTAGCTTTTTCTAACAGACATGTGTGTGAACTAAGCTGCTTAAGTCTAAACCCACCTGCGGTAGAAGCTCTGTACTTAGAGAGTCTTTTCAGCCGTTTAAGAGGCTTATCTAGGACAGGGTACATAAGGAGTGAAACGCCGCTGTCACCAGTCACACTTTCTCCACCCGCCCTTCATCTTCGTAGCATCGTCCACTCTACGCTCGCTCAGCACGTTACGATGGTTAGTTCTGCTATTTTCTTTGTTTATGAAAGTGTTGACGCTACAGAGCATCTAAACCCTCTCGAAATGAGTCCAAGAAAGAAAAAGCAACTCCCACTTGAAGCAAGAAGAGAAACGGTGCCCTATGATGCATGTGAGGTAAAGAAACATTGGAAGGACGTCACCAAGGAGCAATGGATAGAAGCATGCTTCAACTTCATCGGAACAGTAGTTTCATTTGGACAGAGGGAGAAGATTTTGTTAGAGCTATTTTTCTTAGCTCCGTATACTTGGCCTGACTGTGGTGAAATTCCTTCAAGTTTGTCAGTCTTCGCCATACAAGTTATCAACTCCTTGAAGGAGCTTCGATATATGCAAGGCACTCAGGAGGAGATTGTCAGGAAAATGACGGAATTCGAAACAGGCGAAGACACAATATGGTGCGAGGAGACGACATATGCAGACGATGATCTGGAGTCCATCATTTGTAGTCCGTTGGAACATTATGTTAAAGACTTTGAGGACATGCTAGACAGCACTGAGATGAACCCGAAAGAGAGATCCCTTACTGCACAGAAAGAGGCCAAAGCTGTGTTGGAAAAGCACAAGTTTGGTCAAGGATTCACTCTTCAAAGCAGCTGTGTGAGTGTGATAAAAAGTCTTGTGTTGAAACATTCAGACATGAAGTTTTCGCGTGCTGTCGACACACTTCCTTTGCCTGAACTGATGATGAACATGATCGACCCTATGGTACCAACACGTTTCGACTCTGCCAATTGTCCCATGTATAAAATGGTTTCAAGTTTTGCCCGTGGCCGATGGCTAAACGATCCACTGAAGTCAGAAAACCTCCTTGATTTAATCAATTGACTAAATGTATTTTCTCATACTAGTATTAGTAGCATTAGTAATAGCGGCATCCGTGACATCGTCAGCAGCAGCAGCAGCAGCTGCACAAGCAAAAGACAAACGCCGTAGTCTCCTCATCCAGACCTCCGCTAGTAGTGCTCTATAAGCGCAAGCAGTGGCTGTGAACCCCCTCCTCCCGCCGTACACACGGGTAAATATCAGAGTCGGCCAATGTCGCCAATACTACTCTCATACAAGGGTCAGGCGCTGCTGACCTATAATAGATGAGTCAAGGACTATTCTACTGAGGGTCAGGCTACGCCGGAAATTCAATAACAAGCTGGACTTTGGCAAATTTGCTTGAAAGTCTGGCCAGCAAGAGTCCGGCATACTCTCCCAAGAGTTCAGCATTGTCAGACTATGGCATGAGGATCCCGCATGGTCAGACTTTCAAAAGCAAGTTTGCCAAACTCCAGCTTTTTATTGAATGTCCGGCGCAGCCTGACCCTCACTAGAATAGCCCTTGACCCATCTATTATAGGCCAGCCGTGCCTGACCTTTGTCTGAAGGTAGAATTAGCGCTATTGGGTGCCTCTGATGTTTGCCTGTGTGTAGTCAAACCTCGCCTGAGAGAGACATACTTCAGAAAGAAAAGAAAGCGGCGTGAGAAGGTGACGGGATCCCAAGTGTCAACCCTAAGACTTACATTTGCTACGATCAAATCAGCGGCACCAGTGAAAGAAAATCTCAAAAAAAGTGTACAGAAGTAGTCGTCTTCTTAAATGTTTTCGAAAACGAAAAACTCTCCTTGCGGTAAATATAAATTTCAAAAGTGGTATGAACCAAAAATGGCCACTTACACCATAGAGAAAGATGACGTGCGCTACTTGTATTATAAGCGTCGCGTGCATTCTAACGGTGTGACAACGAGTCCTTTAAAATATGAAAAAGTGTGTTATTGATTGATTGAGCGCATCTTTTCAAAAATAGAGTGTTATTAGAATTGAAAAAAAAGAAAATAAAAAAATAAAATAAAATTATTGTTGTGTTTATTTTCATACGTCTTCTTTTATTAGTAAGTAAAACAATTATAACAATTAACTAGCGTGTCCTCTTAAAGTGACACTTCCTCCGGTCGCTGCTGAATCGTCTAATTAAGGTATGTGTCGTCGTCACTTCTAGTCACGTGACTCATCAGGTCACTTCCGGTCGCGTGATCCTAAAATCGATCACTTCCTAAACAAAATTAAATTAAGAGACACATTTCTTCATGACCCAACCAATCAGAGGTCTCCATTTGACCAGAAGTAGGCCCCTCATTTGCATAAATGGGTCACTTCCGGTGTACCAGCCAATCAGAAGCCTCTAACTAAGTCAAAGTCACTTGACGTCACTTCCGGTATGCCCTTATATGTACATGTGAAGGTCACATGACGTCACTTCCGGTATGCCCTTATATGGGCGTGTGACGTCACATGACGTCACTTCCGGTATGCCCTTATATGGGCGTGTGACGTCACTTCCGGTCAAATGGAAGCCTCTGATTGGCTGAGTCATGACCTTGACCTCTAACTAGGTCAAGGTCACGTGACGTCACTTCCGGTATGCCCATATATGGGCATGTGACGTCACTTCCGGTCAAATGGAGGCCTCTGATTGGCTGCATGTCGATTGAGTAATAAACAGTACTTAACTATAGTCCCGTTCCGATACATACTATACTACTTTTCTATAACGGTTTGCAAGAGGATTGCATCGACCTTATTCATTGCAGATCATCATCGAGGAAGAATCCAATAAAGAAAGAAATGACATCGAAATCAGACGGAACAATGTGTGATTTCTGGTACGTCTTGATATTTAAGCAAATGTTATTTAAATCGAAAAGAAGGAAACAACAACAACAAAATTAGATGGAATAATCTCAGTAACTACATTAGAATTTTTCGTCTTTGTAATTCGAAGGATTTCTTGTGATAGAGCGCTGTTGAACAGTTGGTATTCTATTTTCCAGGTACATTCGAGGAGATTTGATTGAAGGACACCTACAACAACTTCGGGATGCTATTTTCCAAAGTTCAAGCATTAATTCATTAAAGTGAGCTCTGTTGTATTCATTGAAAGTTCTAGTGTAGCATAGAATCTTTTCAATGGGAATAATGTGTATATTGTATTTGCCAGAAGAGTTACTTTAAAAGAACCGTTATACTCTAATTTGATATTTGGCAATAAGGGAGTTCCTAGGAGTGTGCATTCTGCGGGGTATTATATTGAATATGTTTCATATATGATTTGCACCATACTTCTCCTCAAATAATAACTTCGACACTCAGAGAGTAACTAACGTTTGTAAGAATATTTGATAATTCTTTCTTTTTAGCATCGTAGATATGACAGCTTGTTTAGTTGAACCTCTGAAAAAATTGATCTTACAAGAGAAGAACATAAGTCATGTGCAGTAAGTACAAAGACGATTGGCCCATTCATTCAACTCATCTAAAGATGGTATCCAATTTCAAGTAACAAGCGTTATCAGTCATTATGCTTGCCTCATGGTTTCTAAATTGTAAACTTTATTTTCTTAAATTTTGTGAATGGTAGTTCATTACGCAAATTGTAGAGAATGTTACAGGATACTACAGTATTCTTTATTTCAGGTATGTATGCTCGGGGGAACCATATCTGAAGGTCACTAAATTGTGAGTTTACATGTTCACATGATTATTACTCTACTATATATGCATAAGAACAATACTCCAGATAGGTATGTGCATGAGAATGCATCTAGTGTTAACCACTTCACTGATTTGTGATCTGATTGTGACCATCGAAAGTAAGAAACCCTATAAAACATGTTTAATATTGGTATAGCGCCTATGTCATTGATCTGATTCTGAGATATATAATGTTATTGTTCAATATTCTACATCATGGATAAAAACGTTTAGGCCTCTGCCTCACATATTCTATTCATGATAGGCATTTGTATATTATAATCTCGAACAGGTATTTATATAAACAATTGGTGCAAGTACATTTGTTCACGTTGAAAGGTATTCCCTTAACGGAAGACATTTGTCTCCCTGTGATAATAAAGCCTTGCAAAGTGGAATTGAACTGAAAAGTGATTGCACAATTGATGGAGCAACGTGTAAATTTATTTAATTGTTATGCAGAAGGCGGAAGGCAAAAAGTGTTGGTATTTGAGCTATTTTTGAATATGTTGTATATATCCACCTTGGTCTTAAAATGTTTACACATTATCAATAACTTTTATTTCAGGAACAAGAATGGAATGGACCGCTATTATCTGGGGAAAGGTAAATATAACGATGTCTGCCAATGTAATAAGGATGCCCGACAACTTATCAATATATCTAGTAGATATATCAGGTTTGGTCACATCTGCATAGCATACATTTACTGATAGTGATACCTAAAGCAATGATAACAGTTAATAGATTTCTTATGTGTTTTACTAAAAGATTGAAACATTAAGCTATCATCAACTAAAGACATCATTTACTTCTCCACTCTAACTCATTTTCAGACTGCACAAACTTTGAGCCAGAAGAAGTATCACTCCGTGAATATCTAAGGGATTTCTTGAAAAAGTGAGATCAATAGATGAAGTAGTATGAATTATCTTTAAAGGTTGTAAAGAAAAATGCATTAAAACTAAACACTATAGATCTATGTGGCTACAATAGTTTACCCACGCTAGATGTTCCATGGTTTTACATAATATTTCACCTCTTCGCAAATTAGTAGCAATTATATTTCTCTTTTCTCTTCTCTCAACATGACATACTTCCTTGTTCTCATTTGCAGGCATTCAATATCATCTGCCTTTCGAGCAACGGACAACAGACTGGTGTTTTTTCTTACAAGACAGCAGAAAACCAGGATTGGCAGCTCATTACGTGACCATGTTGAGCAATTCCATAGCTTACATGGTAACATAGACCTGAATGGCCAATATGAAGTAGTCTACCTCAAACACGCTTTGGAGGTTGAAGAACAGGGCGGGGCCACAACATTTTCTCCTGGATGTTGCATTAAATTTGAATGCAGGGAAGATGAAAATATTCAGGCTACAATTGGAGCATTTGTCATGGACGAACAGGGCAACCTGTGTGTCTTGACATCCGCTCATGGAAAGATGGTCTATCACTGCTACCTTGTTGACGAAACCAGTTCAAGGGAGCATGAAGTTGAGTACATCGGGGGAGCTTATTCAAGTAGTCCATTTATCGATGGGTGCTTAGTAGAGATCATTAACAAAAGTCAAGAGACCCCACCTCTACAAGGCCTTGAGAGGACTGTGCTATGTGGTCCATACAATGGAAAATCCCGGGACCTTGAGGAGGTAGCAGTGCTCAAGTACGGAGCCACAACACAACTGACCACTGGTGTGTTGATGTACCATGGTTTTGATCTAGACCAAAGAGGAATATCAGATGCTCTTGTGATTAGCCCAGAGAAAAAGGGCAGACCATTTGTTCGAGAAGGTGATTCTGGGTCAGTCATCTTTAGAAAAAAGCCTGAGAATCATGACCCATGTTCCGTTTCTCAACATGAGGCACTAGCAATGCACTGTCTCGCATTGAAGGGGTTTGAGGGAGAGGACGACACATGTAGCATAGCATGCAGACTTGATGATCTCTTTCGTGCGATTGAACAAGCTACTGGTAGAAAGTTGAAATTTCTACCCGTTTAGAAAACTAAAAAAAGGAACATCTGTTCAGCAGGTGGACTATGATAGCTTGTGCCACAACCTACCACCATACTTTGTTCTATCGCGAGGACAAAAATTGACACTACAACAGTGTAGATACTGCATTTAAGACAGCTTTTACATTCAAAGGGTCTTAAGATATTCAGATTGCATTCCATATTTATGTTCTTCCCGTACAATAAAAGGTCAGCAGTCCTTGGGATATTCTATCATATTTAAGGAATAAGGCACGAGGGGAGGGTGGGGGATGCACCTGTTCTCAGATTCTCTGGGGGCCATGGATCCCGAGTGCCCTAATTCCGGTAATGACGTGTCTAAATTATGGGAAAAAAACAAATACACTTGATTTCCCTTCAATTTCAAATCGTGTTTTCCACATTGTTTACGTTTTAGAGCGACCTACCTTTGGACTAATCAGAGGGGTCCTTTTGAGCTGCGCCTCCTAATTTGACGTTTCAGGTTTGAGGGAGCATGAATTATTGTGGATGTATTGTGTTTTGCAAATAATATGTTTCGGGATTTATTGTGTTTTGCAAAAAAACACCATAATTGAGCATATTAAATACTATTTGATACAGTTATCTCAAAACGTATACATAATAACGGATGTGTTGCATTTTGAAACAAAACTCTTCATATGAACATGAACAGGAATATAATAGAAAAGTGTGCTATATAAGATCAATGGAATTACTTCATTTAGTATCGGCACTGGTATTTCATCCCATGATTTAATTTTCAAATCAGACTCAAATAATTCTTTAGTTGTGATTGTCCTTATATTCGCATCTAAATCATTCCAAATCAAAGCTAGACTATACTCCTAATTCCCCTAGTATAGGAATAGGTGAGGGAGCCTGGTAGTCAACATAGGGACATCCCAGAGTCTTTTTCCTAATCTTTGATGACCTAAGTAGTTAGCATCTCTAGTATGCTGCCATATGCTGCTGAGATAGTATTCTATCGGATAAAAAATTAATATTTCCTTTCTTATTGATAGCATTGGTCCTTGGCAATTTCAAAGCTATCTCAGTATATCTGTTTTGACTGACCCTTTCAATGATGTTGAGCTCATACTCGCATACAATATGTCACCATATTCCGCTATTAGATAGAATATACGTTTTATGTACGGTTATCATAGTATTATTGTCCAAGTACCGCAATACTTTACACAGGCTTAAATTAACTAATGTCTTCGACAGTAATTATCACCTTATCATCCACATATATATGAGCTCTATAGCTGGCAGAATGGTATTTAGCATTTGAATGTGCACCCATTATTTTCATTAAATAGTTACAGGTCTTCAATTGTCTTAATTGTATTTTTCGTTCTGCACAGCTACAGCACAGGTTTCCATGTATAATAGTTGAAATATATAGCATTGGAACTCTAAGCATCAAGACCAAGACTTAGATGGTGTGGGCAGACAAGTGCCTAGGAATAAAAGTGACTCGTTAACCATACTTGACTGTGTTCTGTGGTTCCTTTTTTTAAGGTTTGAATACTATTTTATTGACAAATCACAAGTTATACGTACATGTGGTAGGTAGTATGTCAACAAACAAAGTTTCTTTATCTTATCTGAACATATGATTCGAATTATAACCACATGGTTATTGATGATACAAAGATGGAATATTATACAGGTGAGATAAAGATGAACAGGTTAAAAACATACATTATATACAACAAATGCATTGATACCACACGCTTAAATGGACACACCAGATGCACAACGACTAAAGCAAAGTTTAGATACCATTTGACCAGGAGTACAGTGTTGTTAAATTACCGTAGTAACCTCAACTTTCTTAAATATAGGACACAGAGAATAAAGTTTACAGTAACGCTACAATATATGTGACCGTCCAAGGGAAAACCAGCCTTATGCACCCCTTGCATAAGGCTGGTTTTCCCGTGGACTGTCACATATATAGGTATAGATGGAATTCGGTTCCATTTTTTTTGTATTCATGTCCTATTTGCTAGCAGATTCTTTAATGTGGTATATAATCTTGGTACTGCTCAAAACTTGCGAGATTAGAGCCAACATTGCTATATCCAAGATGGACAGATTGATTAAATGCATTAGAGTGCCATGTATCAGGTTCTGTCAACATGTCCATGGTGTCAGTAGCAGTGCGTCATTGGTTATCCAATAATAGGTCTATGTTCTGAAAATAAAGAAAAGGATCTTTCTGATTTGAAAATAAATTTTATCATTCATTTGCAAGATTTCCAATGATTACAGAGCATGCGTCATGGCTCCCTTCTGTACTTCCATTTTAGATTTAGAGTTAATGCATTAGGATGCATCATTTACAGTAAAGATGACTTTGACGAATGTGAATGACGAATATATCTTATGTGTTATGACAGGTCTAACTAGGATGAACTTCTGAATTCAATCATGTCAGTTTTGACAGCCTCAACTCACAATTTGATCATGGGGTTGTCCTGGACCTTGTGAAGCAGCTGGGAAGTGACATCAGGTTTCTTCATCCTACAAGATGAACAAATGTGTCTTAACACCAGCTGTATAGCAAAATCCGAGTAGAATAGAAAACGACTAAGAAATACCTATTTCTTAAGACAAAATGTGTCTACCAGATCTATATACTGACTTGATAAATAATGTGTGTATCGCAACCCCCCCCCCCCCCTCATTGGTTTCTAAGAACTTTTCATCAGGTTCAAGCGTTTAATAGTTGAATCTAAAGAACCGTTTACTGCCGTCTGCTGCCCAGTCTCGGACTCCCATACCAACCCATAAATCTCCGGTTCCCTCTGCTATGTATGGTATGAGAGCAGAACTTATTTTCACTTGATACCCATTTGTGCCAGATTGGTGGCGTTAATGGGTATGTATTGGTCAATAAACATCCAACAACAGAGATATTTTTATCTAGATCAAGGGGGTAATTAAATTAGCTGGGGGTTGCTGTGTATATAACACGTATACTTGACAGAAGTAAATAGAAGATAAGTGTTAGGGTAGGATTGCTGCCTGCTCCCGGGCTATCCAACTAGCAGGATAAACGCTGGCCGAGGCTGATCCCTGTCCCAGCATAGATGTTACTTTAATGTTTGGATTGTTGCAATTCAAAGTCAGATATATACTATTACGTGATATTATTACAATTTTCTTTTTCACAAAGACAATCTTTTATATGGAATAGTTCCTACCTAACTAACAGAGTTGGTACAAAGGGCAGGGTATTCAGGATTGCCTTCACTCCGTCTTTCTTCATGTAGAACCCGAGCAACCTTGGAAAAACAAAAGCATCTACGCTATCACATGATTTTACCTCCCGTAAATCACTAGGCAGAACTTCTTGAAACTACACACACAACGCATACAACCTCATAGGTTCCCTATGTTCATTCAAAATTAGCTTCACTTCATAAATTTCATCTGAGAGTTGACTGAATGGATAAAAAGCGAATTTGTTTAGACATTGTCCTAATGATCATTTAGAATATCATCAATTGTCAAAATAGCTATCATGTATAAGTTATTTAGGACATAATCATAAGCTAAATCAAAAGCTACACATGTGTTGTCGTTGTTTTGTGTTCTGACCTCACTGGGCAAGCTAAACTTTCAGTTTCTGTAGATGGGTATCATTGACAGGAACTAAACTTCAATTGTATTCTTTAGATTCAAGATTGTTTATGTAAACGTTGAGTGATCAGTATGATTAACACTATCTTTGACCTTAAGGTAGATTAATACCTACGTGATATCTGTGAGGGTTTTCTGTCCCTTCACTTTGTCCATCAGGTATGTGACACCTCTGTCCGTGATCTTGCAAGAATGTAGCCTGAAATATCACATGAAGATTATATTATATCCGTTTTTATGGGAATTACAACATCCCCAGCACTAGCAACTGTAAAGGTTCCATCATACTTTTTCATCCCTTGATAAAATGGATAGCAGCTAATGAGAATTGAATAAATGCAAAGTTTTATACACATAATGTATGTGAAAGCAAAGTGAGAGTAAGTAGGATAATTCACCATAATTTCCTTAGTGATCCTTGCTCTTTCAATGTGTCAGCAATTTGGATAACACCTTCATCAGACATGGCTCCACAGTCAACTCTGTGATTAATGTCAACACAGCGTTAGTACAAGCATACTAACTTATTATTGAGTAGTCTGCTTAGCACATCAAATTATAAAGATTCGCATTAAAAGGTTCAGGGGGAAGCGATATTGTAGATTGTCTACGGTTTTAAGTTATGACTGTATTTGAATTGCATTCAATGTCGCACTTTAGGGAATGAATTGTTCATGAGGTAACGATATGCAAGTGAATGAGAATTGCAGAATTACCGGATGCTAGTAATTGATGAATTGACTAGGAGAGTCTGCCCAAGTGCTGTAAGTCCACTGTCAGTTATGTCTGGGCGTATGATCCTTAGTGGTAAATGAATGATTATTATTAAATGCAGTGAGAAAACATGATAAATCAACATATCGTTCACAGAGGTGAGAGCAGGGGCCCATTTCTCAAGTCTGAACGATTCATCCTGCTTAATATTGCTTAAGATAGAGCAGTGGATGATTGACACAGCCCTTATGTACACGTAGCTAAATCGTTCAATCATTCAGGTGGAGTGCACACCCAGACGATTACCCCCTGTTAGAAGAAGTAATTGTCGACTGGTCTGAATCGTCCAGGTGGGGTGAGTTATAAGTGTACATCATTATACATCATTGTATATCATTGTATGACATATAAATTACTTTTGTCCATCATTGTACGTCATAGTTTCGTCATTTTACGTGATAAATACGTCATTGGACATAATTTATACATCATATGTACGTCATTGGTTGTCTCTGTCTGTCTGTCTCTGTGGCTCTGTCTCTTTCTCTGTCTCTGTCTTTGTCTGTCTATGTCTCTCTTACTTACTCTCTCTTTTTCTTTCTTTCTGATTTCCTTTCTTTCTCCCATTTTCTTTCTTTCTTTCTTTCTTTCTTTCTTTCTTTCTTTCTTTCTTTCTTTCTCTCTCTCTTCGTCTTTCTTCAAATGCTACATGGACCCTGGCCTAATGACTCTACCCATGTATACCATACACCTTAGTAGGCCATCTCTGGACGAAAGCTCTGGATAAAGGCAATGGTTTGGAAGAAAGTTCTGGACGAAAGCAATGCTTTAGACGATTTGGACTGTACAATTTTACCAGATAGCTATCGTTGCCCATTGAGAAATGGACCTATGTTGTGACATTGCCATGGAGGAGATTATCACACCGAATTGTATTAAAGGGGGTAAGGGTACACTAAACATGACTTGGAAACAAAACAACCCTGTTTCTTTTAAGAATAATTATGTGTTGTTCATGAAGTCATGTCTTACTAGGAGTAAGATTAAATTTGGGATTAGTTAGTCATTAAAGCACTTACCAAAGCTCATTTAGGGTTTTGTTCTGTGCAATTGAGTCCAATAAATGCTGGAGACCCACATCAGTCATGCCACGAAACATGAGCCTGCAGATGAGAAGATTTCAACAGCTGAATGAGGGTAATGTGCATCTATCTATTATTGTAGAATGCCTCCTTAAATACCTCCGATAAAAATTTATGTATACCATAAACAATAATCATTGTTAGTTGTTCTTGTTAAATTACTAACACAAAGGTTTAATCTTATACATAGTTATGATAAAGCTATGTAGTCGAATGTCATAAAGTACTGAGAGTCATTTCATAAGAAGAATAACAAAAGCATTAAATTTGTGTTTCATAAGCGGCTATCAATATGTTTGGCCTTGTTGACAATAGCATTAAATTCGCTATGGTTAAAAGGGTTTAGTATTGTAGGCGTTTACTATATCATCCAAACCATATATATCATCCATATCCCTTACCACACCCTCTGGACATGGTTTGGGTCACTTCTATTAATATTCTACCCGCTTCAAGGGCAGTTCAGCCGCCTGGATGGCTGATGCCAATTCCACCCTAATTAGGGTCCAGACGTCCTTGACTTTGCCCTCCTCATGTGATTAGGAATTGCGTCAGCGGTCAGCTAGGATCACGTTCCATCTGCTAATTGGTGATTTGGGGTATAATTGTACCCTCCATTCCGTATGGGGTTCCAGGTAACTTCTTCCTACTTACCCTTGGTTCCGGGCCGCGTCCCAGGGGTCAGCACCTAGGCGATCCCCTTACCTTACTATATAAGACGGCCCGCTTCACCTGATCAGGTCTTTGGTCCAACCCTAGCTTGTACACTGGCACCCCTTCCGCACTCCCCTACTCCTCCTTTCTACCTGGGCTATGCCCCACCACTGACCGACGTGGAGACCTCTAGCCATACTCGCCCCCTGATATCCGTCCCTTATCCTTCCCCTCAGACACTTTGACCCTGGTTCGTACCCACAGAGTGACCACTTCAGTACTAGTCTATGAACCATGTTCAAACCATTCCCAGACAACGTTGATGCCTTCTGGCAGTCCTGAACATGTCCCAAACCCCTCTTACGTATGTCAAATTGTCGCGATTACTCAGGTCCGAACCACACATATTAGTTGGATGTAAGCAGGATACTTGAATAAAAGAACTTGTTGCTTTAAAACCAAAGCAGAACCGGGTTTCTTGATATCTCAATCGACTAGAGTATTGTTTAACAGTCATAATGAGAGTATATGGTTACCTGTAAGATCAAACCCCTACACTACTATCTTTATTTTTTACACCTCTTCTTAAATCCATAGACCTCATGAAAAGACTCTCAGGTATGTTATAATTCTGAAATGGTTTCTACTATTGCTGTAAGATTCAATCACATTCTTGCTTCAAAGCAAAATGTTAATTTACCTTAGGCTTTTTAGTGTTTTGTTTTTCTGTAGTGATTTCGCTAGATGTTGAATCCCCTCATCTTTGACAGTGGATGACAACAAGCTGCGTTGAGGGTACAGAGAAATATAATTACATTGAGACATGCTTACTGGAATCTGTGTTAGAATTGTTTTGAATCCTTCCAAATCACTATAATTCCACCAACAAAACACCTCTTTATCTAATAAAATTCAGCTTTTGTACATTTATTTAAGATTTGTTTATGGTTGGGATCCAGCAACTGTAGGTTACTGTCACTTACGACAAAGTCTCTAACGATGTGTTTGCTGCCAGTGCCTCGGCAACACTCCTAATACCCGTGTCAGTCACGAGATTTGATGATAATCTAAAAAGATATGAGAAGTGTATGTGTTTTAAACGACATATTTTATGCATGACAAAGCTCCTTTGAATATCTCCATACTAAATAAAACTAGAATCTAATAACGGCTGATATGCATGACATCTTTTGTATCAAGAAATATTCCTGGTATGTCTTGTATATAACTTTAAGCTTATCGAAATACTCTACCATTAAATTCTGTAACTAGTTCAGAGTATAAATAGGAGAACACATGCATGAATAGTAAATATCACAAAAGTTCATATGTGAAATATGTTAATTGTGTTAGATGTAATTTGCTAAGTGTCATTAGTGGTCACTGATGATGAATTTTCAGAAGAAAGTAACTTTCTTGTTTCTGTGTATTTTGATGAAAGCACCCAGCGTGATATCATGGTCGTGGGCCCTTAAGTCTACTCTGTGTGGCAACACTGTTAAGGCCAAATTTGAAAAAAGGTATGTTTCTACAGGTAACATGACAAGAAAATGTAGGGTCGGTAGGTCGGAATTCTTTTTTTTTTGGAAGGCTTGTTGTGGTGGAGTGAGGAAGTAGAGCATGTACAGGTGAGTGGGGGAGTGTAGTTGGGGCTTACATAAGGTGGGTCAGTATAACAGGTGAGGGAGTTACAGTAGGTAGGGAAGTGTGGTGGGGGTGGTATATAGTATGTAGGATAATGTGATCTGCCCAGAGAGGGCCATGAATGACAAAGCATGCGCGCATGGTCACCCAATTCAAATAAAATGTGCGCAATATGCAATACATACTCAAACTTCCGTAGTGCATCACTTTTCAGCAATGTGGCCATTAGCTCCTTCACGCATACGTCATCCAGGGTGTCATCGACAAGACTGTACAGGATTAAATAAACAACATAGTTGTTACCAAGGGTTTTCATAGTCAGCACATTATTAACTGGATACCGCACCTCCCACAACAAGAATACATTTTTGTGCTGTTATGAATGAAGGTGTAAAGAGCAAAGAGATGTACTTTAACTCAGGGATTATTATTAAGCATAGCATCATGTCTGCTTGATATACTCACCAAATATTGTCAACATGGTTTTCCCCCAGCAGAAATTTCGCCAACTCTCTGACAGCTATCTCATCCAACTCTGCCCGCTCAAGACTACATGAAAAACAGATAAAACAAGGTCATGTATATTTTTATAAGTTTTTAGATGTAAATAAATAAAAGGTGATGAATCATGGCAACAATGCTCCTTCAAATACAAATTACACCAATGCACTTACATATCAGAAATACAATACATGAATCAAATACAGTGAATTACAGATTAAGTGTTCTAGGTACGAAGTGTAACGAGCCCAGCACTTATTTCAGACCAGAATATACTGCATTTATTTACTTTTAGACTTGTGTACCTGCGGTGCACATAATTAGTTGAGGCCCCAATTTCATATAGGCCAGTACGGTAGGAACTACTTTAAACAATAATGTGTTGTACGGTATGCAAATAATTGAATTTTTAGTCCTGTAATTAGGGGTTATGCAACGCTATACCGATAACATTATAATTCATACCTCACTTTATGAATTGCAGGATTGTGCTGTAGCACGAATATCAGTGCCATTATATCTATAACCGTGAGTTTGGTGTTTTCTATGCGGCAGCCATCTTTGAATGTGGTTTCACCTACAGCTTTGGCAACCTTAGCAGACTGACTTTCATGGGCAACCTGCAGAGCTTGAAGGGTGTTTGGCATGTTCTGTTGATAATAATTGTGAAAGGGTTACTTTAAGACCAAAAATACCAATTATTGAAAAACCCTCACAATAGCACGACATTTAACACCATCAGAAAGTATGTTACACTGTTGTTTTGTGTGTCCATTAAGAATTACATCAACACATGAATCCATTTTAAAGATTATGTTTTGAAATGAGAAAAAGTACTCTTACCATTGCAAATTCCTTCAAGGTATCCTGTTTTTCCGCCAATGAGTCTTGTTTTTCTTTTTCACCAGAAGTTGATACATCCAGGTTCTTAACCATCTCATTGTCCTTATTGAAGGCCAGCCCATACAGGAATAGGATGGCCATACTGTACTGTTGTGTTCTACTAAACTGTGTGAGCAGCTGTTTGAACTTTTCAGGGGCTTGAGAGAGTAGTCCCACCATCGCCAAAAACTCTTGTATCATCAGGTGGACAAACTGACTCAGGACTGTGCATTTCTCCCTATCTTCGTGATCCAGAATCTGAGTTTGTACTAGCAGACCACTTTTGACCATGGCACTCATTACTGAATTTAAGATCTAGTATTTTAGTTTCTGATGAACACAAAATGCTATGCAATTACATTGTACATGAATATATGGAGTAATCTGTCAGCATAAAAGTATACTACGGAGGTAGACATGCAGCTTTATGATGATTAAAATGCACAGTGTAAATTCTTTCAAAATGTAAGTCAAAGCTTATTTCCAAATACTATAGAAATACACTGGGTTGACTGAGTCTTGACTTTTTACACTAAGCGCATACATGTCACTTATTTAACTGACTCTTGGATTCTTGCTGAAAGTCATCGTATGCATGCAATCTTATTTTGGCAAGAAACTCTTATAACATATGTTATAAGAGTTTCTTGCCAAAATAAGATTTACCGACAACAACAATATAAATAGCTCTACTCACAATGGTTTTCAGTGCTAACTTGTTCAAAGTCCTTTGACCCAAACACAAGTCGTATGGGTCCTTTTCCAATTTCGTTTACCAGACCATTGAATGCCAACTCGGATAGGAACTGAAGAACTTGTTGTAGGTCGAGGGTTTCCTTTTTTAATGACCGTCGCATGAATCTCTGTTGTCAAAGGACATATAATATTATATAAACCTCATTCCCCAAATGATGCACTTGAATATATCAAGTTAATACAAATCTTAGCCCATAATGATCATTTGTGTAAAAGAAATATTCATATCCTGATATTTGGAATAGGAACCAGGCAAAAGTATCAAGGATATATATGCCATTTGCGATTTGCAAGTCCTATCAGACAATTCAGCTAAAACACCATGCTACTTGTGCTATCCACATGCCTGTGGCGTGTTTGTAGGTATTCTTATTCACACCCCATCGCGTGTGAATAGCATATCATATCCCCAAGCCCTGCATAGGGTGATGATAACACCCAATATACACACCACATGGATAAGGAATAAGGATTCAAATACACACTATCCCCAGTGTGTGGATAATAGCTTTTATTCCCGATGTTGAAAATGAAAAAGGTGAGCAACAGTTTTAGAAGATGATAGGACATGCAAATCTGCTGATAGAAGACGGGTCACTAGCCAATGTTATGCCCTACCGGTAGATACACCCAAAATAATCCTACTACATATAGTCATTTCTATTGATCTGTTGTGGAAACGAAATGAGCTGCTGATGCCACAACTTACATCCATGATGTATGCCGTAATCTGTGTGTATGTGATAAGTTTGGTGGTCAGTGCGTCTGCCTGACTGTCCAGTATCTTACACAGGGCAGCACAGTAGAAGGTGATGGAGGAGATGGACATCAGGATCGGGTTCTTCTCCAGCGTCTGCCGCACAAAGTCTTTGCGTCCTTCCTGGACATTTTTGTTAACAAACTCATGTACACGTTCACGTGTCAGTCCCATTAGCTGTGCCAGTTGTAGAGAACTGTGGAGTGACCTATCCCTCAGTGTCCTTGCTATATATCCAAGGTCTGCAAAGGGTCTGAGAAGGAGGTTCACTATTATGCACCTCCCCTTTGAATTAAAAAGAATGCTTGTAACTTATATTACTTTTTTTCAATTTATAGTCCTATTTAAGAGCAGATGACAAGATCCTGGAGTTAGTTCAGCACAAGACTGACCATGCCGGGAGAAGTAAGAACATAATGAAAAATATACACGATAGTTACCTTGAGCTGACAATGATTGTCGAGTTTGCAAGCATCTCTCTTCTCATCAAAGCAAAGCACCACTGGATAGGTTTGGATGTTTTCATCGGAGTTGATGTATCTGAGAGTCCCTCATTCTGTTCCCAGAACTTTTTAAAGTCACGAACTTCGTCCACTCCATCTTTGGTAAATAAAGAGTTATGAGAGACATGCTTAAATTAAACATATCAGAAAAAGGTCCTTTCTTGGCCACCGTCCATTGGGCTCTAATTGGTCGAAGCTATATAGGAAATGTATGGGCTTAGTCCGCTGAAGTTCCCCAGTGGACGGTGGCCATCAGGAGAAACACTCGCTGAAAACATTGAAGATAATTCTCTCTTCAATCCTCTCTAACAGCAGATTTATCTCTTCAGATATTTCTTGTAACATTACATCGGCCGTATGGACACAATTTCTGAGTTACTTGGAAGCGAGTTCTTGCAAAATAATGAATCAAACCGCTGTGCAATCAGTATCTGACCTCCACACCTGAAAAAGCATCCATTTTTTTCAGGATTATTTTCATCATAATTCATTGTAAGAGCAATTTTCGGACTTCTTTCTATTGTATGTAATCCATTGCCTGTACTGATCTTTTTCATCTTAACGGTTTCCCTGAGGAGGAAATACATGAGTACATCTATATTGTCCAATAAAGGCCATTTATGATAAACAGAATACCCCAGTGGGCACCAAACATAGGATCAACACTGAGAGCTGGTTGTCAATGTTGATTCATCATTGATTCAAGGTTAAACTTGAGCTCGGTTCTGTGCCCCCTGGGACAGGGAATCTGGCTTACCCAAAAGTAGAATAGAATTATGTCTACCTAGAACAAATGCGGTTTTCATTACGTTTTCCCTTAGCCATTTGTGGTCTGCAATAAATGCTGTCCTTCCTGTATTGTAAACTGAATATGTATTCAACAAATTTGGAAAGTCTACATCTTTTGTGAGGGTCATCAGATAACGTAGGTTTAGTAGGAATATGGCCTTGAACTGTGTTGCCCATTCACCATTGGCCCACTTCCACAACAAACGCTGCATCAGGGTTGATTTACCAATACCAGCACGTCCACGTAATAAGATATACTTCCCAAACTCATTGCCTTTGATCAAGTCCTCATCTTCTATGTCAGTTCCACCTTGCTGTTTTAGTCTCTCCTGGTAGTAGTCAGGTCGTTCGATGTCTTCTCTTGTCATGGTACCAATAGTAGCATGAGATTGGAGTTTGAGTTTTACATACTGCGTTTTAAAATCAACTTTGTCATCTTGTGACTCATCATCTCGTTGATGTTTCTCCTGGAGGATTTGTGCTGACAATGCACTTTGGACCTTATCTGTGAGGGAGTAGAGGAGATAAAATATACAGAGTATTTTATGCTATTTGGTTACGCCGGATCCTTCTATGCATTTCAGTCAGTTTGAAATTAAGGAAATTATCAACATTCTATTATCTGACACCACTGTTATCATTTTAACTACGAAAAACACTACTCGAACATGATTAGAACATTACTGAATCAGTGGAAATAAGGGTACTTTTGCACGATACTTAGTGATATTGTTTAACACAACATTATTTGAGGTGTGCACTTGGTAAGTATGTGATTAGTAAGTGCATGTTTTAATACCTTCCTTTGAATTATAAAGTACTTACCAATGGTCTTAATGGATGCGGCAATAATGTTATTATCTTCAATAACTGCCTTACTGATCGCATCGGCCAGTAGTCGTAGATCAACATCAGCAGACATTATACGGAGGAACCCTCTCCGTGTGTTCTGACTTAAATGATAATTGACAAAATTGCCCCCTTATGAATCTCATAGTAATATGGTAAATTGGAGTCGTCAAAACTGTTTTAAAGTAAAATGTATATGTGATTTACAATGAAACATAGGGTTCTGTTGATCAGTTAGTATCCTATAAGTAAACCATGCATTGAACGTAACTTTATTTTCCGTTTGACCAGATAAACTTCAAAAAGCAATGCATCGGATGATATCTGTTTCATAATCAAAGTAAGTTGTATTGGCCTACCACACATATAGGATGTCCAAACCGTGAATTTTCAATCCATTTATGGCCTCTTTTATCTGTGTTTAGAAACACATAAAAATTTATCAGGATTCTCACATTACATAGAAATATGTATAGAGTCAATACACTCATCAAGTAGCACTACCAGGTACTATATTGGGCCTGTTTGTTGAAGATGTATTGGCCGATAATTCACCTAAATTGGTCAATGGGTTCCAATAAGTATGGAGTTTTACCCAAAAATTAGCACAAGCACGTGCACAGCAGGTGCTAATATGAATGTGCACCCTGTGCATCGTGTTCCTTTACGAATGTGCACCCTGTGCATTGTGTCCCTTTACGAATGTGCACCCTGTGCATCGTGTTCCAATACGAATGTGCACCCTGTGCATCGTGTTCCAATACAAAGGTGCACCCTGTGCATGGTGTTCCAATACGAATGTGCACCCTGTGCATGGTGTTCCAATATGAAATAGCCCCTATGCAATGTGTTCAGTTACAAATGTACATGGTGTGCATGGGTTCCGGTACACATTTTTGGAACCTACTGTGCACATACTAACTTTTAGTCAAATTGAACGCCATACTAAGCTACTGTCCGCTGCACACCACCGAATACATATAGATTTGGGTACAAACTTTTACTATTTTAGCGGGAGTAAGTCAGGAAGTGATTCCAAATGATATAGTAATCAAAGTTGATAGTCTATGACAGGGTGCAATCTAGGGCCGCCATGAAAGAAAACCGCTTATTTAAAAACAGATAAATACACAAAAATGACCGGACAAGTTAATGGATGTTTTAAAATATTATATTATTAATCATATTTTTATTTTTGCCCTAAATAAACCGTTTTCTGTCATGCCGGTTATATATTGCACCTATAGTTATAGCCTATACCCGGTCAATTGAGGGAACTGCGATGCTAGAAAAATGCTGAAAATCGAACTAAAATTTACAATAATGTGTGATTGGCTGTGACAAGTGACAGTTTTGTGAATTACAGATTGCTGACACTAATTGGATGAGATAATTTATATAAACCGGACTTGCTCATGGCTAACTGTCCCGTCTCATGGAGATCCTTATCTTTATCAACTGGATCATTTTATCACTCAATGCAGTCGTACTTACATGGTATTACTGTATTAAACGATGAATAATCTATCTTGTTTGCTCCAACTTGAGATTTAGAGCAAATTATCAATTATAAATTATCAATGATGGTTGCCATACCGCTTCCTCTAAAATGGATATGAAGTGCTTGTATTCCTTTTCGCTGGACAATGCTGTGCTCATTTCCTTAGCCAAAACGAAGGTGAAGTCAGTCTCCAAATCAGCTAAAAAAATTTACAGGAAATGTATACCCGAAAGCTAATAAAAGGTTTAAGATTGCACTTTCTGTTGATTGCGACAGTTGTAGTGGTTTTAACAAATTCATAACATCCATAATTAAGAACCCTGGTGGGCACAGACATCAGTTCACCTTTGAGTCAGTTTTGACATACGTTATTCATAGTTGCTGGATGAAATAGATAGTGTGCTCAACTTGTTGTTCACTTATTAAAGAATGCCTAAATTGATTATAGAGGAGCACTTACGGAGCAATTCTTGCATCTCAACTTGACCTTCTTGTCTTCTGAAACATTTATAAAACAAAAGATGCATTAAAGGTACTGTTATATCCTTTCACACTGAACAATAATCACAAACTATATGCTTACTTGATATTATAGCCACCGTCCACAGAGCACAAATCGGCCGCAACAATTATACCCGAATTTTCATACAAAACGTATGGCCATTTTAGTCGTATACACCCGGTTTATACTCTGTGGATGGTGGCTATTATAGGATATGCATTTTGAAACATGAACATGTCATGCAATTGTATACTTCTGTTGTTGTTTATTATGGTCTATGAAGACATAATTGATTATGTCAAGTTAGGTCTTCTAACAAATGAGGTTTTGTTATAAGTATGACTTACCGTTTTTTCTGCCTCCCTTTCCATAGTATTGTTATAGCCAGTATGACAGTTATGCCAACAGCAAAGAGCATCGCAATGAGAAAAAACCGACTGTAGTCTGAAAGTTAGAAACAAATGCAAATGCAAATAACATTACCGTGTCCACAAAATACCTTTCTCTTGGTCATGTTGTACGCCATTCACTGTTAGATATGGAGAACCTAATTTCACCAATTTCTGGTCATAATTGAGCGCTGGTCTTTGTCCATTTGCCGGAATAATTATGACTTTCAGACCTATCTCTCCAGATACTGAGAAGTGGTTCAAAAATATTACTCGGAATACTGATCTAAGTTACAAGCCATCTGCGATTTTAACTCACTTGCTTCCAAGATACACTTCCCAATAGGAGCATCCCATTGCCCATCACTCTTGCATGTCACTGTATTGATGCCATCTAGGGTACGACCAGAGTCACAGTGTAAAGTGATTTTGTCACCATAGCTACCATTTTGTGCAGACAATATACCAGCATAAGCTGTCTGTAATGTTGGACAATTCTTTCCTGTAAATAGTAATAAATCCTCACTTCAGATAAAACGATTGATTATTTTCAGATCACATTAGCAGTATACATGTAAATCACTAATAAACCTTTAATCAGTATGCTTAAATGTACACCTACACATACTGCACCTGGTGGTAAAAATTGAAACTACCTAAAACCATGCTAAAAGCTTATCTCTCTTTCGCATATGACCTAACACACCTCTATTAACCATTTAAATGCCTCACTATAGTATTCTACACATTTTGTCACCTTTTGTTTGTTGTAAAATGCACCTTTTCATCCTATATACAGATGGCTAAGGTTTTGATTATGAAATGTTGCCTAACTTTTGTCTGTGTTGCAATATGTCGATTTTTCAAAAGAGATTTTTGGTTGGGATATTATGGGTCAATCTTTCAAAATTTGAAAAACATTGAAAAAGTAGGGGCTTACCCATACATAGTCATACTAAAGGGTGTTTTACTCTGTTCTAATAGCGCCCTTTTGAAACACCTTCCAGGGATAACCACCAAAATTCTCTGTATATAGATTCTTGGAACAAGATGAGATATTTACGAGCCGTTTGGTATAATACACCATACCGTGTAAGAATAACTTTACTGTTTCACGTTTGTTTTACTAAATAATGTATATTTTACATTCAAATTTTACAGTGGTACTGGTATATAAATACTCTACCATACTGGGGGAAAAAAATTGAAAAATGTGCAAAAATAAAGAAAAAATTACAAACGCGTGATGGTACATACAGTGTATTTTGAATGGGTGGACTTATAGCATGCACTCCAAAAGTCCTAAATTGGGCATAACACCGATAATTAGCTGACATCTAAGCTGAATTTTGGGGAATAATGTTTGATAAAGTAGGTAGGACATGAGGTATGGCCATATTGAACATTCTGTTTCAATTTAAGTTTAAAAAAAATTGAGCCCTTAAGAGTGTAGGCCTACTTTTAGGTTTAGGGCACAAACACCTCAAAAAAGGGGAATTATCTTAGAAATCGCCAATGAATTGTGTATCACACAGTGTTCTATTAGTGGGCAGCAAGGCTATGTTACATATTACAACCTTCTTGGTCACAATGGCCACTAGTATGAAATCATATGCAATGTATTGGATGAATCCGTTTCACAAATCGGTATAATACATTTATTGATCAGCATTCTTCTACTTACGTGTACAGTTGACAGCTTCACCACCCCAGCGGTTATCACCTTGACAATACCGGATGGTTGCTGTAGGGTCGGTAGCTTCATAACCCTCATCACAAACTGTTGTTGCTGTAGCCTTGTAGCCCCTGTCTTGTTGCCGGAGTTTGCCATTCGGTGGAATGGGCAGTTTAGGACAGAGGACAGCTGGGAGTATAAACATACACGTAACTATAATCTTATGACTTAAATATGGCGTATATAACATAACATAAAAGCACATTGCAATGACTGACATAAACTGTAAATTCTTGCATAGAACCCTCAGCTTGTATGAGAGTGAGAACCCCACAAAGCTGCTTCACAAGGGCTGTAATAGATCTATCTTTTTCAAAGTGTTTCAAAAGCTCCACCTCTCCTAAATCCGACCATACTTTGGCCACACTGGTCGTAAGTCTAATGATCCCTCGTAAGTGGGGACTAGAGCAAGTGTTTGACAAGTACTTATGAGTGATATTTACGAGTGACGCCACGACTCAAAAGGAAATTATGAGTGCAAATTAAATGTTTCTAAAGCTCTAAATAGGGGGAGGTAATAGCAGCTACTATATGTGTTCAATTCACTAAAAAAAGGGAATTTTAATGGTTTTTATTGCGGCCACATTAAGGTCACATGTTAAATAGTATAATATAATATATGGGTCATTTTTGGGGTTTGTGCTAACCGTTTTAAGTGTTCTATTGCAATTTTCTCATAATAGTTTGACACCAAATTGAAATTATGGAGTATTCTATAATGGGTACGAGTCGTGGGAAAGAATGGAAATAGAATGAATATTGCAGGTGTTTCAAAAGGATCATTCTAGTATGTGGTGCATGAACCATTCAATTCTGAACCACAGAATAGATCAATCCTTTTGAAATACTTGCCATTATCTTAACAATCATTCTATTCTGCATTCTATTTAGACCTCTCGTAGGCAGAATAGTTCAATCGATATTATCCATTCCTTGTAAAACATGTTCCTGTGAAGCTTATTCGATCATCTCAAGGACCGGGGGGGGGGGGGGGTGATGCTTATACGAGGGTTTTCACTAATATAGTACATTACTAAATTAACATTTTTCAGACATTTTATGCTGCTTTTATGATTCTCCCAGCTCAGGGGTGCGTGGCTTATATGCGGGATATTACAGTATTCATAATTATGGTAAAACAATGGTCCCAAGGGCATCAGTGCATCCTGAGCCATTTTTTCCCTTGATTAACTAACTGACTAATGTATAAGGATGTGGTTAGTCAGTATCTCATCCAGACAGAATAATCAAACAAAGTATTGACAGGTTTAAAGCATAATGAAATTACCAATACAAATTACTGCCTTGCCATCCCACGTGTTATCACTTTGACATCGTTGTGTAGCAGCCTGCTGGTCACTGATGATGAACCCCTCGTCACACACCGTGGTGGCAGTTTTACCGTAGGATGTACCTTCTAGTTCGATCTTGCCATTCTTTGTAGCATTCAGCACAGGGCAATGGATGGCTAGAAAAAAAGGATACATTGTGATGTTGAATGTATCATTTATTTTATTGAGCGCATTTTTGTAAACTCTAGTTGAAAGGCTTTTTTTCGCCCTATAGTAATCGTAATAGTATAGGTATGAATGTGATTATTTTGTTCCAAAATTTTAATTATATCATAGTTTACTCAATTCCGAAATACTCTCACTACAGATTCACTACAAAGTACATGTTATCGTAGTGTATAATAAATTGTGCAATAAACAGGCCTTTAAACCTGGTATTGTACCTACCCGGTATTGTACCGGCCTCAACCGCCAGTGGGATGCAGAGGATAGCCAGTATCCACAGTGTTACCACCATCTTTATAAATGCAAGTGAGGTTTCGATTAACCAATGCTTCCGTATCGTAATATCTTCTCCCAAAACATATTATTAACTTTTAGATTAGTGCTTATGAAATGATGCATAAGCCCATTAATGTCCGAGGCCAATTGATAAATTTAAAGCAATATTTGATAAGCTCGAGCTTATACAAGTGGGGCTATATGGTAAATAAACTGTAGACATGCACAGTAACCTGGCTGCGCATGTCCCTGTATGCCCACGCTTGACCAGAGACACTTTCTGTGCTTCTTATACTTATCTTAGTTGGCACAATGCCAGTGTATCATATATGCTTCCGGTAAGCCACAGCTGTTAGGCCTCTAAGTCTGTAAAGGCTCAAATATTTTCGAGTCTTTTGAGACTGTAGGGGTCCATCTGAAGTCCTCATATGGCAATGGGTCCCTATGCCACACAGTTTTAAGATAACAGGGACCACATTCTGAGCTGTCGTTTGCGGTTATGAATAGTACAATTGTCTCTTCTCAGAGATGTATTCGGTAGAAGTGATTTAAATGTCATATGTATGTATCAATAGGCTGTGCCATACTAGTGAAGTACAAGTGAGGTTATTTGCTCTTACCATGGCTATTTACGAGACATGCTGTGATCAATGGCGTATGTGGTTGTTCTGTGCCTCAAATACCGACTGTGCCATATAGATAATATGCGGCATATACCTGTTTGGCAACGTAAGGTACAAGTTCCTTTGATATCACACCTCTTTGAGATAAGTCTGAACAAGGTAAGATATCAAAGAAAGAGTTGACAGGAGAACTAGATCGTGGGGTGAGCAGACAACAGTATTTGCTTCTCTTCGTGCAGCCCCCATGAAATTGGGAGATGGACAGGCAAGCTATATATAATTGCAATTGCTACATGTATAATATGCAATGAATAAAATCAAAGGTAGTCTTAGAAGACATGTCCTTGGGACTTGATATCAAATACCTGGGACTTGCTGATAAGTTCCACGTGGGGAAGTCATAGATCTTTTGAATCAAGTCTCGAGGATCTACTATGTAGTGTTGGGGGACCTGAAGGCTGTGTCTCACGAACTTGGGCCAATGTTTATGTCTCTGAACGGGTGCCATCTCTGAACGGGTGCCATCTCTGACCGGGTGCCATCTCGGCCTGAATAAAAACGGGTTATTTAGGACAGATGATGATAAAAATGAGCAACTAATTACAAGTTTAAAGTCCATTAACCTTTTCAGCCGAATTCTATCTACATCTGCCCTAAATAAAATCGTTTCCACTCAGGCCGGTCAGAGATGCCACCCGGTCAGAGATGGCACCCGGTCAGAGATGGCACCTGGTCAGAGACAAAAACATTGGCCCAAGTTTGTGAGACACAGCCTGAAATTTAATCCTGCATATATGAAATACCTAATTGTGATGTTTACAAATCTGAGCACGGACAGCAACCATGGACATCATAGGCTATTTACTTTCACTGTAGGAGCCTGAGCTACGTATTGTCGGACAGAAAGTCCTCAGATTTTTATTACTAGATATATACTTGAACTGTCAATAATATGACTCTGCTGTAGGCATACAGTTTAGTGTAGGCACACAATATAATCTACTGTAGATTAACATTTATAAATGTTAATCTACAGTAGATTATATTGTAGGCAAACCTGTGCTTATTTAGAGACCGTGGTGCTTATATAGGCCAACATTACAGCTAGGCCACCATTATAGATATGGATTTTATATTGATGTTTGCACGGATAAATTAATCTTAGAATAAACCAAACAGAAGGAGAGTAAGTTGACCTAAAAGGCAAGTTAGATCATGTTATCTTTCTTGTACCTCATTGAACTCATATCTACCGGAACCAGAACAAGATGGCAGCCCTTCCGGTGGTGACAAGACACAATTTGTTGTATGCAATCACTTTCTATGCCCACTAGTGACCCCCAGTGAGCATTTGAGACAGTTCTGTCTAATCTGCAGCTTTATCCAATGTAGTGTCTGATATATTCTGTAGGTGGCGGCACAGAATGGAGAGGACCGGTTCATAGCTATCAATTGGGGGTCAAGAATTAGGACAAGGACAAAAGCATTCGCTAATTTTTCTGTCAAGGGCCACCTGGAGGGCGTTTTTCCTCATTGGTATTTGGCCCCGTATGCTGCATACGGGAGTCCATATGCCACATATGGGGGGAAAGTGTTTTTCCTCATCATTTACAGGAATTTAATCACCAATACGGAATTCCTCATGCACATATGGGAAAATCCCCTTTCCATTCCCCAACCTCCCCTCTCCATTTCCCAATCTCCCCTTTCCATTTTCCGACCTCCCCTCTCCATTTTCCGACCTCCCCTCTCCATTCTCCGACCTCCCCTCTCCATTCTCAGACCTCCCCTCTCCATTCCCTAACATCCAAAACAGAATGCGGACTTTCTCCAGCCTACCTCCGTATGTGTCTCTATATTATGACGTCAAAGAGGGAATTCCCTAGGGGTTCCCTGGAATGTAGACTGGTTTATGCACAATTTTACCATCATACCAGGTGATTCCCGCATTAGTACCGCGTATGCAGCAAACCAATACGGATTCCCACATTCATATACAGACGTGATATGGAGGGTGAACAAAAACGCTTTTGGTGCTTTCCATACGGAACCCCGCATGTCTTCCGTATAGGACCAATGGGGAAAACGGTGCCGAAAACAACCCATACATCATTATTTTTGGAATATATCATAACACAAATAGAAAGAATTATGATTTTCTCTTTCCAACGACATACATTATGACCATAGTGAATGGGTTAATTCTAACATTTATAGGTCCACAGGAAAGCAATTATTTGAGAAAGGTATGGGCCTCCGCCGAGAACTAAAGCGTCATTAGCTCCTCCCGGGCAAGCATTAGCGTCTACTAGGGATGTCATTGACATCTTTTGTTTTTGTCGATTCCGATTATCACGATTTTTGGTCTCGATCTTCCGATTTTTGTTGATATCAAAACATAGCAGGACACAGCATGAATTAACCACTCCCTTATAAAAGTTGTAGAAAGTACATAATGTTAGATGCTGCAGTACCTATATGAAAAAAGCTTTTGACACAGGCAAACACTTGAACTTGTGTAACAGAAAGTAGGCGTACCTCGTCTCCTAGTTCATATATTTTGTGTAAAGCCTTTACTGTTCAAAAGCATACTATTCAAAGGTCTGGGAATTTACCAACCAAGTTCTCATAATAATTATATTGATGTAAATGATATTTTAGTTATTGAGCTACGTTGGTTTTGCAAAAGGTTTATAATGACCTGCAGCGGGTTCGTTGCACCTTCCAAATCTTTCAGTTGAGTGATGTCAAAACTGTTATCACATAATATGCATATCTTTCCCATCTAAAGCCCTGCCCATTGGGCCGTGATTCGGACCTGGGTTGGTATACTCTCCAACCTTTCCTTGAAATCACCATTAATAGTACAGTTATTACTGTTATTTGGAAAAAAGTATCTCACTGTACCAGGGTACTGGTGGAATATCACTCATTTATTTCATTTATAGTTATTCGCTGTTTATTTTAACGTGCTTCTATACAGAAAGTAATTTGTTGTAACTGTGTAGGGCATAATAGCTCAATAAACGCAGACGTAGGTATTTTTAGGTGCATTGATGGGAATGGTAAATACCTACGTAGTAATTTCTACATATATATATATGTGTAGATTATTTATGCTAATTTACGTATGCCACAAGCTGCAGCAATACAGCTTCCAAAATTACGAATACAAAAAGCTGCAGCAACACATCAGCCAAAATAGCTGAGTTTACATGTGGCTCACTCTCACCAGATTGATGCAACTATTATTTGGCCGTACATGATCGGCGGCCATACATGATCGGCGGCCGTACATGATCGGTGACGTACATGATCGGTGACGTACATGATCGGTGACGTACATGATCGGTGATTTATTGACTGCCCTACCCTTTCTGACCATGGTAAAACATGAATAAACCTTACCAAGGTGTACATATGATGTGTGTCTTGACATGTAATATGTTAGAAATGTCTAGATGCGACTATTAAGATAATTTTAATTGACATTTCAATACCGATCATGTACGTCATGTGACATACATGATCTGTTGTACATTGAGTCCCCCCCTTTGACCCCTATAAATATATTGGGTTTTTTTTTCCCTAATAAACTCCCCAAAACTACATTACAGCCAGTAGGTATGGTTAGATGAGTTAAATAGTGGAGTGAATGAGGCCTTAGGGGGATATTGTTGTTTTCCGATCATGTACGGCCGCCGATCATGTACGGCCACTTTTTCAGTTGCACTGATTTGGTGAGAGTGAGCCATGTATGTATACATGATATACAAATACCTGGGATATCAAAGGGAATGTGCACTGAGTAGTTCAAGTATAAACTACTTGAAGATAACATCACATCACAGATACCTGATTAGAGCTGATATAGTGACAGGAAGGTTTTGTATAAAGATAGTTTATCACAAGGTTCAGAGAGATAACATTGTTTCTTAATGGGGAATTTTGCTTCTCCTGTTTGAGTTTATTTTTATTTCGTTATTTAATCTAATCAATACTCTATGCTGTAAATGCTATACTGAATATACAACACATTGTGTATGTAGTATAACATTTGCATTATCATTAATAATTATTCTCTGGAACTAGAAAAACCTTCAGGCATTGTGTGTTACTATATTAATGTGAAAAGCTCTCCAACAGAATGTTTCATTCAATTTACATAAATTTAATAATAGGCATGTGTATATGTTAGATCTATCTCATTGGGAAGGCTACTGTGTTATCCCAGATCATTGTAATCTAAAGAGCGCAACTTTGTATCTCGAATGAAATTCTTGGAACATTCTCATGTAGCTCCCAAGATCCAAGATACGCTGGAATGCTAGCACTTAACCTTTGGTAGAGGCAACTTGTGAACGCCTCTGATGTTCAGAGTTCAAAGCTTGTCAGTTAACACTAGCCTGGTGCAGGCGCTAACAATAATTTAGTTCCAGTCAATTCCAGTTGGGTCAAGGGAGGTCAAGGTCGGGGCACATTAATATGCATGCTATACTCATGTCATACTATGGATGTCCAGTACTCTATATATTTACCAATTTTCAATTGCCAATTGCTAATTGCCATTAGTTGGGTATACATGCCCGAAATATATACATATGCATATGTATGTATAACATATAATAGCCATACATATATATTTATCTTTATTCTGTTTATCCATGCAGTTGTATTGACCAATAAGTTGGCAAGTAGCAATTGGCAAATGTAAGACCCACATATGGACACGAGATTAGACCAGACCTGATACATGAATGACATCAGATTATATTCAGACGACTAGGGTGCTCCCGAGTTCGAGCCGCAACCCGACACTAGAACCGGAACAAATTGCGTACATATTCATATAAGTCCCACCCAGTAGTGACACCACATGAGTGGTGGAGGTACCAATTGTGAAGATGAGGCTTCTCTGGAAGTTTTAGGAAATCATTTTAGTCTTTTATGTCCAGACATAAATAGCAGCAAAACTCATTGGGTAAAAGATAAATTAATAGAAATTGACCAACTGGTGTCTGAATAACAGTTTGGAGCATGTTTTTAGCTATTCAGTCAGCACCGACTGCACCAGGTTTGGAACCGAAATGCGTCCTTTTATTATGTAAATCTACAGTAGATTCACTTACTTCTGATAGGGTAGCAGGCATGGAAAATAAAACAGTATACAATCACATGCCTCACGATCAGAAGGATGCCCATATTTATACATGTATCTTCATAGGGGCTACCGTTTTCATGTGGGATAATATAGACATGACATGACATGATAAATTCTCTACAGCCATCATAACATCAGGGTTGTCCCCGTTGACAAAGCAAACAATAGAAATGCCCCTTTGCAAATATCCTGTAGATTTATGGTGCTTTGGTGTGGAATCTAGTTCTGGAACCGCCAGGTTTCAAGGAAGAGATGCGAGGAATGTCTAACAATCCCAGAAATCGTAGTAAGTATTAAAACTTGACGTTAGCATGTTCGTTGATCACATTGATATAGTAGTAGATATTCAAATGTCATGCTCTATAACTAATTTATATATATAATTCTAGTGTACCATTTGTGTTATATACACCAATTCTGCCTTGGTCCAGTGCCTTGACATCTTCTTGTATTTTCAATAAGGGATGTCGTCGATCTACGTTATGGAGGGACTATGCTACCTGGTATTGATGGTGCAACTTCATACTATTGCAAGTGCAGATGGTAAGATATAGTGTATTCTTATTAGATTCATGATATGAGGAGAATGAGCGGGCGAGAGAAAGATAGATCAGTATCTTATTGGTCATGTAAATAGCAAAGCATTTCAAGGTATCATTACGTTAATACTGCCTAATTTAGAAAGGGTTCATGCCAAAATGAAAAAATGGTCACGTTCAGACTAAAAACGAAGTCTGAAAGTGGTGAATATATCTTATCAATGGTATTTCTTCTAATTGCGACTGTCCACTGGGGAACTTCGGCTGATTAAGCCCATGCATTTCCAATATACATTAAAATTCCGCTACAACAATTCTATTCAAACGAATTCTCGAATATAACTTAAAGTTTGTGTTAAACTAAATCGGCCATTCTTACCCCATACCCAGCTGACAAAAAATAATGTTATTTTACGTTTTAGAACTTTATATAACGTTATGCTATAGTAAGGAGCCTTAGGCTATGTCTCACAAACTTGGGCCAATGTTTTTGTCTATGACCGAGTGAAATCTATGACTGGGTGTAATCTATGACCAGCTAGGAAAAAACACTTTATTTAGGGCAGATGAAGACATAAATGGTGGAAAACGTCATTGGGTGTTTTAAGACTTTATATCACTCATTTTATTTCAATTTCTATCTACATCTGCCCTAAATAAACCGTTTTCTTTTATGCCGGTCATAGATTGCACCTGGTCATAGATTGCACCCGGTCATAGATTGCACCCGGTCATAGACAAAAACTTTGGCCCAAGTTTGTGAGACACATCCCTTAGAGAAGCGTTATATTACGTTGTTAAATGTTGTATAACGTGTTTTTTTTACTGGGTAGCTATCTTAAGGAATACATACTCAAGTACTTCTGTATAACATATAATGTATCTACATGTTACATAGAGCATGAATAATTTCAGATCATTTCTGATTGGTATTTATTAAATAATATGTTTTTAGCAATGGCACGATCATTAATATGTATCCTTGTCACAAATGCTATACTACAAAATTAAATGATGCCATGAATTGTTAACTAGCGGTCCAATCCTGTTGTAATTTGAACCACATGTTACCCATAGCATTTTAAATGTCTATCACATAATAATTTTGAGATGGAAATCACTTTTCTTTCTGTTGCTTACCAATGTTCTATAGGATTCGTGTGGAAAACTCACTATGATTTATTTCTAATGCTGCACCATCTATTCACATGGTGATATAAGTTCACATGGTGATATAAGTAGCTATTTCAAAGTTTAGTATGAGGGGTTGGATGGAAAGAAATGTCAATGACAATATGTTTTTTAGCCTATTATTTTCTATGAAATACTGCCAAAGTAGTAATCATCAATATTTTTTATTTGTCCCCGGTATGACAGTGAAGCCTCTTGTGTGTCCTAATCAACCTGTGATGGCATAGCTCATGTGCAATGTGTGGTCGAATGGGAAATCCAGACAAAGATTCAAATGACACTAGGCCAAAAAAAAGGCTTGTTTCAGGTCACCTGACCGACCCTACCAAAATAGGGGCAACCCTACGTTTTTTATGCAATTTTGAAGACATTTTCGTACTTTTACCCTTTCTTGGTCAATTTTAGAGTCTTCGGAAAGGCCGGCTGGTACTGTCGTGTTTAAAAAATAAAGGTTTAAAAATAAAAGAAAATCCAACCTACCAACGCTATGTTTTCTTGCCATGTTACCTGAAACACACCTTTTTTATTGGCCCTATTTTAACCTCAGACAGGTGGTGGCCTGTGGTGTGGGGCACTACACTAGGGTGTTGGTAGTTTGACAGTCTATCAGCTGGTACAAACATTGAGAGAATGTTGCCACGACTGGGCCAGAGGACTGATTAGTGGAAAGAATTTGTGAGGGTAGACAAAGGGAGCCCCACTCAGGCCTAAGATAAACATCAAAACAGCGGCCGCTGGCCATAAGATCGCCAGTCCCAAGCCACGTTGAGGCGAGACTGATTTAGAAGTTTGGCAAAAATGCAGTCCTAGATCAACACATGTATATAGGTTTCACATTTCACCATTGAGAATCAAATAGAAACCAACCATGTGTATTATTTTATGAGTTTATGACTGGATTCTGTAGAAGGTGCAACTTTTATGCTGAAAATGGATTCTATAACACACAAAATTTTGACCCAAAATTACACTACAATCCTATTATGATACAGATAGCATTTATTGATACAGAAAGCAGTTGTATGTCCCTATAACAGCCATCTGTAAAACTGCTAAGTGTATCTATCCTGCTAACTGTAGAGACAATACTGAGCAGTGAACATCCAACTGCTAACTGTATCAAAGGACTGCAAAGTGCATCGATTTCCAGGGATGTCTGTTAGAGGGACATCCAACTGTGATCTGTATCAATAAATGCTATTTGTATCATAATAGGAATATAGTGTAATATGCGAGAAATATGTTTCTTGGGCCATGGAATTAATTTATTGGGTGGAAATTGCAAATTGCAAAATCCAAAAACAGAGTTGTTGTGTTGATCTAGTACTGCATTTTTGCCAAAGTTCTAAATCAGTCTCGTGTCAACGCGATTTTCGGCCAGCGGCTGCTGTTTTGATGTTTGGCGTAGGCCCAAGTGGGGCTCCCTGTGTCTACTCTCACACATCCCTTCCACTAATCAGTCCTCTGGCCCAGTTGTGTCAACCTTCTCTCCATGTTAGTACCAGCTGTTATTATGATCCTGTCAAACTACCAACTTCCTAGTGTAGAGCCCCACACCACAGTCAACCGCCTGTCTGAGGTTTGAATAGTTTCATGGAAGCGCTATTTTGAGAGCCTTTGTGCTAGACTGAGATGGCTACCATACATTTTTAGCAACTGCTAAGTGGTTCAATGTCCTTCACTGTATCAATAAAATTGATACACTAAGCAGCTTCTTGATACACTTAGCAGTTGGATGACCAAATGTTAAGTGTAGTTACTACAGTTAGCAGGGTTGATAGACTTAACAGTTGTACAGGGGGGGGAGAAACTGAGTGTAAGGGACAAGCTGTGCTTTACCTGTCGCGCACTGTGTACTGGGAAGCCATGGCCGTCTTTGAGTATGTATGGTGTACATGCCGGTGTTGTATAATGCCACGGAATTATATAGACATACAATCCTCACAAAATTATAATTTTGATCCAATAAATTGATTCCATGGTCAAAGAAACATAATTTCTCATGTATACTAAGTTCTATCCTATTATGATACAGATTGCATTTATTGATACAGATAGCAGTTGAATACCCCTATAACAGACATTCTTGGTTTTACTATACAGATAGCATGAGTTACTACACAGTTGGATTCTTGTACCACAAATTCTAAATTCTACTGACTACAGTAGGATTTATTCACTTAGCAGTTGTACAGCATTACCTGTAAATGGCTGCAACAATGAACTAATTAATTTAAGGGTATGTTTCTTATTATTCAATTCAAGTGCCACCTAATATACAAGATCCCGAACCAGGTGAACGTCCAGCAGTATACTTCAGGGTGAATTCCAACGTAAAGTTGCCCTGCGTTGCATCAGGTATCCCAAAACCGATGTGAGTATAAAAATATGTTCTATCAATATGATCGGAACAAGTTATCTTACAGCTTTACTATGATACATTTTAAACCCCAACCTCGAGGTAGGCAGGCATACAACGCCCTCTATGTGTAGTTGAGTTTCTGAAGAAAGAAGCATTACCGTGAAAAAATTGATATAAGATATTTGCTTGTCAAATTTTGCATTAAAATGTTGCAAAATTCGCCAAAGAAGTTAAATTTATGTAAAATATATGGTTTTCTCCTAATGGCTTGGATTCGAGATTATTTTTATATGAATTCATTTGTATTCAACATATTAGGTATTTGTAGCTGTCCATGCATAATAAAGCCTCTAGTAGTTCTTCTTTGTACAATTAAGTGTACTTTTAGCGGTGGATGGTGAAGTTACTCCATTATATTTGGACATAAACATAATCAACATAAATTGTGTACGCACAAAATGTCCAAATACTGCTACAGTAATTAATACAAGTACTGAACCGAAATATATATCTCTCCATATTACCTACAGATATAACTGGACAAAGAATGGCAAATATATCAAAATTACCAGAGACAACATGAAGACTCTGAGCAAAGGAAACATACAGATAGAGAGCCTCCAGCATCGTGATGAAGGTGACTACCAGTGTATAGCGTCTAACAGGTGGGGAAGTGCCGTGTCACAGGTGTTCAAGCTGAAGATTGCAGGTGGGATATCTTAATACAGGTGTATAACAAATCCCCAGTATTAAATGATATTTTCTATTATTCAATTCAAGCTTGTCTAACCCAAGTAGCGAGTGTTCTCTTTCTATCTTTGGTTTCGTAAATAGGCCTGTGTCCACTGGGATATATGACTGTTTTGGCGTTGAAAAAATCACATTTTGGCGGCCTGAAAACGTGTTTGTCGGCGCCAAAACGTGTTTGTCGGCGCTAAACAGTTTTATATATCCCAGTGGACACAGGCCCTTTGACCGTTCCCTGCTTGGTATATATTTCGCAGATATATCAAGAATGCCAGATGAGGGAAGAAGCTATGGATGTGGTGTTGGAAAGCATTTGGTGGTATTTAAATGCAACATCACAAGTACACCACCACCCATATACACCTGGTGGATGGCATTACCCAGCGACCACGGCCCAATCCCATACAGGCTTGAAAGGAACAGAAGGGTTATCCAGGACCAAGAAGGTAATGTGAAAATAGATGTTCCGCTTATCCACTTGCATCAAAAGCGAGGTACTCTTTATAAACATTTCGTATGGTATTTATTAGTTAGTTATGTCCAAGTCAAAATCAATGACACATTGAAACTATCATAAAATTGCAAAGTTGTTCATCACATTACCCTATCTATTATTGTTTCTAGGGAACCTGTACTTCACATCCATAATCCAAAAGGACGAATTGGTGGTATACAGCCTGGAAGCTTACAATGAAGTGACAGGTGAACGCTCATATGGTTGTAGGTCAACAATCACAGTGAACCAAGGCAAGTGAATGAACAATTAAAAATATTTTATATGAATAACGTAGCAAATACCGATGGGAGGAAGGGTTGATGAAGGTTTACTGTGGTGGTTTGGTACATATTTACAAATGGCCCTGTGAACATTCCTAAATCCTCTACACGAGAATATGCATCAAAATGCAGGGAAGTCTTTTATCTCGGATTGGTCTCAAATATTGATATTATTCTGCTGTTAGGTATATCTTATGTTTATTAATTTCCAGAGCCCATGCCAGACTGTGAACCTGTATTGATTTATGACTCGGGAAATGTCACCGAAGTTCTTGCGGGGAAAACCATGAAGATCCAGTGTATATTCATAGGAAGGTATGCGGGTTCTTGTCTAACATATGCAAATAGTATTCAGCTGATAAAAGGATACCCTCTTATCAGCTAAAGACTCACATTGAGGCTTTGGTTGACAAAGTTGACTTTAAAAGACAAACTAGTGTAGAATTGTCCTAACTGGCTAACCCGATTGGGTATGTTTTAGGGATATTGTGGGCATTCTTAAACAAAGTATTCTTTATCGGGAGGGTGGTCGGTGGAATTCATGTGAGCAGGTTAAAATCGTTTTCGTCATCGCCCCCTATTGTGAGAGGAGTTAAAATTCTTTTGGTCCCAGCCTTAGGACCATTTTCTTTTGGCCAATTTGGAGGTGATCGGCAAGCAATCGGTAGACAAGCAGCAGGTAGAGCCACAACAATTACACTACACAGAGTCAGTTATCAGTGCTTTGTAATGACTCTACCTGCAAATTGTCTGCCGATTTCCTGCCGTTAACCTCCGAGCCGGCCAATGGAAAATGGCTCTAAGGCAGGTTAAAAGTGAGCAAGGCCGACCTCTTTCAGCTATTAGAACATGCAGGCCTTTTCTCTAAAAAGGGGTAAAGTCGGTCCCTTCCCTCAAAAGATCCATATTTCTTTGGTCCATCCTGCCCTCGAAATCAATAAACCCCCTCCCCCCTACTGTCAGCTAATACACCCTTTATCATGCACAGATCAACTAGTCTTTAGAAGAAAATAGCTTACATCTGTAAAATCAACTGGGTAGTAGTTACCTGTGAATTCTATCACAAGTATCATGATTTAATTTTACCCGGTTACAGTGAAAACATCAATGTAACATGGTTCGGCCCCACTACACACTTTAGTACGGAGGAGTCAGGAACTGTATTGGTTGTGTTTGCCATGTCGGAGCAGGCTGCAGGAAGGTACACATGTGTGGGCAGGAATCAGTATGGACAGAGCAGTACCGTTATCACTGTATACATGGAGGGTAGGTGATAGTCTATCAACCAAAATAGAGGAAAAGCAAACAGAATGATCCTATCTATATAAATAAGAGTGGCCAAAAACCTTAAATGAATATGTACGCTTGTCTTATCATGAAGTGCAAAGACTTTTAATGGATATATGCCTACCTCGTAGCTCTTATTTTGAAATGATGAATTAGAATAAAAGTGGCGCAATTATCTCTAATAAGGGTAATTTAAATAAAGATGCAAATTAGAATTAACGTATAGATGATTTGACAGCTGGACCGAAGTTCCTTGACGGTGGTAAACCTGGAGCACAAACCATCTTTGAGGGAGATATGGCTACATTTGTCTGCCAAACCAAGGCAAACCTACGGTCCCCAGTCACTGTAGAGTGGATGACCAATGGACATTCACTATATGGTATGTTTATACTAATTAAACAATGGTTTATCCTAATTAAACAATAGTAAATGCCTAATTCTGAATTCGGTGAATTTGGAATTACGGTACTACTACTACCACTACTACTGAAAGGTACTACTACTTCTGTCACGGATTCATCATTCTGGGAAACTAAATGATATTTATAAGATACATGCAAATGTATTTGCTACTCATGTCGTAATGATAATGCATAAATGACATTATTCTACAGACTTACAGGAGAAGAATATTGCCATTAAACAAATCCCAAATGGTAGAAAACTAATCATCTGGAATGTGAATCGACAAGAAGATATGAGAGTTCTTCAGTGCAAGGTGTCTAATACACATGGAACAATATATGTAAATGCACCCGTCATAATTGTAGGTAGGTTCTCAAACAATATAGACATACTGCATATAAATATATATATATATATATATATATATATATATATATATATATATATATATATATATATGCAATATAACTTTCAGAAGATAAAATAGCTAATGCCACTGCTCAACACTTTTCTTTTCTGTTCCTTGAAAATTAGCCCTCAATAAATTGATAAGGAATATCGGGACTGCACTACAGAACATGTGGGGACAGTGTCAACTAATCCGACATTTACATGGATATCTATTTTCTATTTCTACAGTCTCATCATTGTATTTAACACCTGGCTTATATATTCTCTTCATATTACAGTGCAGTCGACCGTTTTGCATCCAATTCAATGGACAATCCCATTGATGGCACTCTTGTCCCTTTTTACTGCGATTTCCATCTTCTGCATTATAAGGTCAGATTTGTCATGTTTTATCTATATCTACCTTGTTTACCAACGTGCCATTGTTTCCATTGAATAGATATAAACGTGATATCTGACATGGGGTATTGCATTTGTAAGTGTATATATATCACTTGCAAAGTTGTCAGTTGTTTGCATTATGGTCTGGTAGTATTACTCTGAAAATAACTAGCACAATCTTGTATTTCTAGAAACATAACTATGAATTAGCTGTAATACATTAAGCTTGTGCTCTTTTTCATAAAAGTGCTGTATACCTATTTTTATGTCTATGAAAGCTCATGTCATATTTGGGAGCGGCACAGATATGTAGTCCAATAATATCAAATTTTCGGATATAGTTTGGGAGAGGTGTCTGATCAAATCAGGCAAAAACCGAGTTCGGTGGTAGAGCTGCCTATATATATATATATATATATATATATATATATATATATATATATATATATATACTGATATCACCCGGTTTGTGAGGTCTCAGCTGTAACCCAGTGATGTGGGATCCCATAGAACTAACAGACATATGAAGAAAATAATTACAGTTTTGTATACATCTAAATTAATAGAAACAGAATCTGACAAAATAATTTCTAAATTTGAATATTTTTTTAATGTTATATTGTGGGATCCCCTTGTGGGGTCTGAGATGACCTTGAACTATGACCTCTGTCAGGATCCCACAAAAGGTTTAACTATATCGATCGTATGACATTGTGGGATTTTTTTGAGAATTTACTTAATTTAATTACATGGGGACACATTCACTAATATGAACTTACCAGCTGCATCCATGCATAATATATATTGATTAAAAGCACATGAATGTGATGGTAGACATTACTTTTGGTTCTGCTTTTGGATTATGGGGTCTTCTATCTGTTCTAACACTCTATTGTGGGGTCTTTCCCACTTATTCATTGTATTGAATTTTTAAGAGGAGATGAAGCTAATTAACACTTTTAAGGACATATCCCTTTGTTGTTATGTCCAGAGGAGTAAACTAAATTATTGTATGACTATATTTGATATGGGTATATATATATCCTGCTGTTGCCATCCCTATTTGTGAATGTAAACAAATGCATATATTATCTAGGTCAGGCTGTTCCCCAACAATAAGAGCCCAAAGTGGGGTGGTCTTTTAGCTGCTGTCCCTTGACCTAATTTGGCCTAGTACAGGGGTATGTTTACTTAGTGTTGGCTTTGGATTAGCAAAGGACACATGGGGGAGGGAACCAGAACTACCATCTGGGGTACTGCCTATGGCTATGTTCACCAACCAACTCTCTCTCTACTCTGAGTACAGAAATACATTTTCAAGTAGTCTAATTGCAAAAGGTGTGTGTTATTTATCAAACCAAATAGAATATCACATTTACTGGATTATGGCGTCTTACATTTAATGAGTTGTAAGCCAGCCCTATAGAATCATATGATCTCCCCACCTTATGTTATAAAAAAAACTTGGTACATACACACTATAGCATATACATGTACTGTGGTAGTTATTTTTCGATGTACTACACCATTGACATCCTCTGTTGTCTAATGCACCCTGCCACACCCCCTGACATCCTCTGCTGTCATCTGAAATCGGCCACACCTCCCTCCTATCATCCTCTGTTGTCATCTCCACCCTGGCCCTCCTCAGTCGACATCTACACCCTGCCACTCCCCCTGGCCCTCCTCAGTCGACATCTACACCCTGCCACTCCCCTTGGCCCTCCTCAGTCCTCATCTACACCCTGCCACTCCCCCTGGCCCTCCTCAGTCGACATCTACACCCTGCCACTCCCCCTGGCCCTCCTCAGTCGACATCTACACCCTGCCACTCCCCCTGGCCCTCCTCAGTCGACATCTACACCCTGCCACTCCCCCTGGCCCTCCTCAGTCGTCATCTACACCCTGTAACATGTGGTTCAAATTATAAGAGGATTGGCAATCCATGGCACCGATTGTAGTATATAGTATTTGTGACAACAGTACATATTAGTGATCTTGCCATCTGTAAACGCATGTGACTCAATAAATACAAATAGGAAATGTTCTGAGAAAGATTATCCATGCTCTTTGTAACATATACCCTAAAACCCCGCCTTTAAGACGACCCCGCCTTTAAGACGACCCCCTAACTTCAGAAAAAAATCCGTCTTGTGCAGAATAATTATGATATTTTGGAAAACCCCACCTTTAAGACGACCCCCGATTTTGAGGTTTTTGGGGGCTCAAGATGCCCTCCCAGACCCCCCTGAAACCAACTTTTCTAGATTAAAAAAGCAATGGTTGCAATAGATACTTCAGCACATCACTTTGATATTGTATCATCTATCCTGAAAGACACTTTAAAAATAAAATAAAACAACCCTTCATTCTAGATTATTTTCCCCAACATTTCCAAATCAAATTTTAGAAAACCCCGCCTTTAAGACGACCCCCTAACTATAGAATAAAATCCGTCTTGTGCAAAAAAATTATCTCAAATAAAATCCGTCTTAAAGGCGGGGTTTTACGGTAGATAATATTACATGTAATATCAAAATCCTCAAGTATGTATTCCTTGAGATGGCTATGGAGGTCAAAATGGCTATTTTCAGTGGTAAGGGGTCTTGGTTGCATAAACAGCCTGCCACATCCCCTGACATCCTCAAGTTGGCAAGTACATCCTGCCTTGATCCCTGAAATTATCAAGTAGGCATATACATACCTTGCTACATCCCCTGACATCCTCAAGTCAGCATTTACACCCTGCCACAGCCCCTGATGTCCTTAAGTCGGCATAACCCCCTACCACACCCACTGACATCCTCAAGTCCCCTGATATCCTCAAGATGGCATGTACACCCTGCCACACGCCCTGATATTCTCAAGTCGGCATATCTACCGTACCACACCCCCTGATATCCTTAAGTCGGCATGTACACCCTGCAACAGCCCTTGCTATAAACAAGTCGGTATATACACCCTGCCATACCCCCTGATATCCTCAAATCGCCAAATACACCCAGCCACGCACCCTGACATAGCCCTGATGGCATTTAGAGCCTGTCCTCAAGTTGGTCCTCAAGTTGGCAAGGGAATACTCCCTGAAATTATCAGGTAGGCATATACATACCTTGCTACACCCCCTGACATCCTCAAGTCAGCATGTACTCCCGGCCACAGCCCCTGATATCCTTTAGTCGGCATACACCCCCTACCACACCCCCTGATATCCTCAAGGCTGAATGTACACCCTATCAGTATCACACCCCTGATATCACCAAGTCGGCATGTACACCCTGCAACAGCCCTTGCTATTAACAAGTCGGTATATACACCCTGCCACACCCCCTGATGTCCGATAGTGGGCAAGTACACCTTACCACACACCCTGATATCCTTAAGTTAGCATCTACGATCTGCCACGTTCCCTGACATCCTCAAGTCGGCATACACCCCCTACCACACCCCCTGATGTCCTCTAGTCGGCATATACACCCTGCCACAACCCCTGATATCCTTTAGTCCAGGGGCGTGGCAAGCGGTCTCAAAGTAGGGGGGACTGAGGGGTATTTTGACCCTTTTTGACCCCTTTTTACTTGACCTTTTTGGTTTGACCTTTTTTGGGGTTGGTCAAAAGTGGGGGGGGGGGGGACATGTCCCCCCCGTCCCCCCCAGTTGCCACGCCCCTGTCCTCAAGTCGGCATATCTACCATACCACGCCCCCCTGATATCCCCAAGTCGGCATGTACACCCTGCCACAGCCCTTGCTATTAACAAGTCGGCAAATACACCCAGCCCCACACCCTGACATAGCCCTGATGGCATTTAGAGCCTACCACATCCCTTGACATCTTCAAGTTGGTAAGTAAATCCTGCCATACTCCCTGAAATTATCAAGTAGGCACATACATACCTTGCTACACCCCCTGACATCCTCAAGTCAGCATACAACCCCTACCACACCCCCTGATGTCCTTAAGTCGGCATACACCCCCTACCACACCCCCTGATATCCTTAAGTCGGCATGTACACCCTGACACACCCCCTGATACCCTAAAGTCTGCATGTACACCCTGCCACAGCCCTTGCTATTAAAAAATTGGTATATACACCCTGCCACACCCCCTGATGTCCGAAAGTGGGCAAGTACACCCTGCCACACCCCCTGATGTCCGAAAGTGGGCAAGTACACCTTGCCACAAGCCCCTGATATCCTCAAGGTGGCATGTACACCCTACCACACCCCTGATATCACCAAGTCGGCATGTACACCCTGCCACACCCCCTGATATCCTCAAGGCGGCATGTACACCCTGCCACACCCCCTGATATCACCAAGTCGGCATGTACACCCTGCAACAGCCCTTGCTATTAACAAGTCGGTATATACACCCTGCCACACCCCCTGATATCCTCAAGTTGACATATCTCCTCAAGTCAGCATCTACACCCTGCCCCCGGGACCCTGACACACACCCTCATATCCTCAAGTCGGCATGTACACCCTACCACACACCCTGATATCCTTAAGTCGGCATACACCCCCTACCACACACCCTGATATCCTAAAGTTGGCATGTACACCCTGCCACACCTCCTGACCTACTTTAAGTCGGCATTATACACCCTGTGATACCCCCTGATATCTTCAAGTCTGTATACATCATATGACAAATGCTGCTTTAAGGCAATGTGCTATCCTTAAAGGTTTAATGGGGTTCCAAGCTGTCAAGATGTATCACCCACAGAGAGATTAGCAGGGGAGAGGTTATCCCTTTAAGGGCTGCATCGTGCATTTTTCGATATGGTGATACACAGATGTGCCCCTGGATTCATGCATTTTTTTCACTTCTTTATGTTCTTGATTCCAACAGAACAATCTTTATTTTGTCATGGTTTCACCTAGAATTTCTGACAGAGGCTGCAAACATAGTGCATTAATGTTCTGTTGGCATATTATGCTTGGATGCTGCCCTAGCGAGAAACTCACCATTGCTGCATTCATGCAGTATACCTCATGTCTTAACATAGTTGATGCACCCCCAAAAGTTCACCATGAATGAAACTTGCCGATTTTGAGGGAAAAACCTACTCTGAGGGCAAAACCGATCTTGGTGACAAAATGACTTTTGGTGACAAAAACACTTTTAGCGAGAAAAACACTTGTGCCCAAAACACCACCCACACCTAATCCATGTAAGCCTCACTCATCCAGATCACCCCCACCTCAATGCTTTTAGACCTGAGCTTGTGGGATCCTGAATAGGAAACTGGGATCCCACAAGTCTAATCAGTATGTAATATCTGTACAGATATATATATTAGTGTGTAAGTTCTGCTCCTGGATAACGGGATCCTTTGTAATTTTTCCACATGGGTTGTTGGATCCTGGCCTTGTACCATAGTTATCATTCATGGAGTAGTTATGTGTTTGAAAAGATAATACTTAACAAGTCTGATTTCATTTCTTATTGATTAAGTCCATATCTGATTGTATTAGACTGTATATATGATATTTGTGATATCTCCCTCTATTATGGGATCCTGATATACCATCTTCTCTTAGGCAGCTTGACCTTCATGTGCTCACTCAAGCATGACCACACAGGATGTATATATATATACTCTGGCTGTGGTTTGTGATGGGTAGAGACACCTGGGTGCAGGTTAGGGAATCAATAATAAACTTGAAAACATTGTGGGGTTTTCATAAAAAAAAGTTTTTAACCAAAAATCTTTCCATATCATAGAACATAGGATCATTTTAGCCCGGGTGGGTTGCGGGGTCTTGCAAAAGATCCCACAATTTTGGAATGACCCCACTACGTGGGTCTGAGAACGACGAAAGATCCCACAAACCGGGTTGCATATATGTATATATATATATAATATATATATATATATATATATATATATATATATATATATATATATATATATAATATATATATATATATATATATATATATATATATATATATATATATATATATATATATATATATATATATATATATGTATATATATATATATTACTGAGTATGCCAATTCAGTTTTGTCAGATTTCTTCAAATAAATACGAATCAAATAGGGCTTTGCATTCAGATGGATGTACCTCTTAAATCCTCCTCATCTTTGATTACAGGAAACATAGAAGATCGATGATGGCTAATGTGACTAGGCCAGGGCATCTGCATTCAGAGCAAATTGAACTGCCAAGTACACAACCGATAGATGAGGATGAACAAGATATGATTGACCCTGCTTCTGAACTGTATATCAATTGTGCCCAGGGGCCTTACGACAAGATCAATACAAAAGAGATTCAAGACCCTGACCCTGTCCCACAGCCAACTGTTCATGAGACCAATGATGATTTAAATAGACAGACTCAAGTCAAGCCCCCAAGAAACACAAGAAGAAAGAAACGTCCACCAGCACCGCTGCCGAGAGTGGATAATAAGATACCACCAACGCAGAATTCCTACCTCATAATGGAAGAAGACGAACCTTGGCCTGAGCCCATATGTGAACCCAAAGATTCGCCCTATCTAAATTCTCGTGACCATGGTCTAAAGAAAACATGTCAGGATGAGAAATAGGGCAGTCTGATCGGATTTGAATTAGTATTTGTATCCCCTAGTAACAAACACGGGGTGGCCCTAAATGGGGCCACACAGTGTTTGCAGATGTGGCCGCGAGTGGACTAACTAAGGGGCTCCCATCTGTCTAGGGGACTGGGCTATGGTGTTGCTCCAACAGGGCTACCAAAATTGGGTGCAGTTCAGTCTTTCATGACCTGCCCACTTGGGGCTCGGATTGGGTTTAAGATGAGCTGCCCAATTTGGTGCCACAGGGCCATCTTGGATGGTTATAAGTTTTTATGCTGAAGTGGTGGCGGCACCACCAGGACGAGGTATATGATGTTTGCACTTTGCCTTATGTCAGAACGGGCGACGCCATCTTGGATTAACGAGTCACAACACAAATTTATGCATAGGTGATAAAAACAAGAAAATTGTTCCCGGGTAAAAAAATGCCCGGCAACAGCCACAATTCTTGCATTTGAATGCCTACATGGTTGGTATTTTTGAAGGGGACCCATTCAAGACACCAAATAAGTAGGGGGGAGGGGTTATCAGGGGGGAGGATAATATTACTTCAAATATGGTTCTTCCTATGAATTCCTTGGGTCCATGTTAGGGGGGTAGATATGATAAACGATCAACATCGGGGCCATGGACTTGTGTGTTGCTAGGCAGATAAACAATTAGAATAGATGTTGCTAGGCAACCAGCTGTATTAGCAACAAACTAGTAGAAAAATTGAATTTCTTGGGTCCATATTCATGGGGTAGGTATGATTATAATCAACCTCAGGACCATGGAAATGTGTGTTACTAGGCTGATAAACAATTAGCATAGCTGTTACTAGGCAACCAATAGTATTAGCAACAACAAGGGATTCGTTGAAAATTCAATGTGATGAAAAGCAAGTCAAAACGTTCATGTAATATGATATATTTTCAAACGGGGCGCTGCATGGCTTGCTTCCATCAGCTTTTTCACATAAAGGTGTTTACCTACTATATAGATGTTGGTGTATTTAATAGCTTAATAACTAGAAATTGGAACTATGAGATGCTTTGATTCGATGGTTCGATGTTTGCCATTTGACACAAATATAGATTTTGTAAAGAACAGGTATATGTATCCCAGGTCACATTAACACATTAACACCAAAGCTAAATACCAGTAGTTTATTGCACCAAATATCCTATTAGTTTAACATATATATATATATGTATATATATATATATATATATATATATATATATATATATATATATATACATATATTTATATATATGATGTATAGAGTCTTACTATATTATTGTACTAACGCTTTCAGGGCTTCAAATATTGTTCCATATCTCTGCCAACTAATGCAATGTATAATTGATTCAGGTAAAGCGATTCACCTTTGGTTTAAGGCTCGATGAGACCACTTGAATCGTTTATTTAAATTGTAGAAGGCTTTTATCTAGAAACATACATTTACTTTCATCGTGCATTTGTAAAGTAGTCATTAAAGGGTTTTCTTCTAACTTAACTTTATATATAATCCTTAATGATGTAAATGCCATGCACTATGGGAGTGTTCCACTGACCGAAAGGGCCGTGATTTCGCCCATCGGCCAAGATTCGCCCTTAAGTTTAACATGATAGACTTTCATCAGATGACAGAATTATACTCCCTATACCTATGCAAAATGTGTACATAAGAGATATTATATTTAATCGTGTTGGTCCAGATATCATACCTGATCAAAGAGTCCATGATATAAGTATATAATTTATCATTGTGTACATATTCTCTTAGATAATGGGTCTTCTCCAACGGTCCTTATCAGGTCGGTGCTTAGGCACCATAGACTTGATCTTAGTAGATCCTGACACTATGACACAGGAGCTGGTATGGGCGAGAACGTGTCAAGGTAAACATTACTGATTATTATGTTATATACAATACATTTGAATGGTATACTAATCAATCAGTAAGTATCCTGTAAGTGAGAATTGGGGTTACTTTTGCCTTTTATATCGATATATATACAGTCTCCCTCTTAACGGCCACCCCTCCAGTGCAGCCAATCCCTCTAATACAGACACTTTTCATAGTCCCAAACATACTACAATGTATAGAAAATGACTCCCTCCAATGCAGTCACCCCACCAATGCGGCCACCTTTTCATACTCCCAAGGGTGGCCACATTAGAGGGAGTTGTATATATATATAAATATATATATATATATATATATATATATATATATATATATATATTTATATATGTATATATATATATATATATATATATATATATATATATATATATATATTTATATATATATATTTATGTAACTAGTACCTAACCATGGCGGGTACTGTAGTATATACCCAGAGACAGAGTGGCAGTTCTCCAACTATCCGCCAGGGGGAGTCTACAACCCGTCTCCACCACCTCCCCCGTCTCACTCCTCCTTCGTCGCTTGCCGTGAAAAGACATTCACCATGGTGGTGCAGTGTAAGGGCAAGGATTGCACCGGCTCCTTTCATGGCAATGCCAAGAAATGTCCCAAATGTGGCTTAGAGAATCCGTCCAAAGGGACTCTCAATGCAGAGAGTACAGAGGAATTCAAAGATGTTCACGAGGAGTTACCAGGTCCCGGGGCGTCAGGTACGACCTCGGCGACCACCACTACCACCGCCACCACCCCTACTTCGACGGCAGCCCGAGACTCCAAACCTGCTGAGTCAGCGGTTGTGGACCAGCTAGGGGTGAGTTTACATGATATGAACTTTGATGAAGACCAGGAGTACTCCCTACACAAGATGGTGACCGACTTGACCAACACAGTGGACAAGTTGGGCAAGGTGGTGACCGGGCTCGTCAAGTCCAAGATGGCGGCCAAACAGGACCCCAAGGGCGGGAACGCACCCGCTCCATTGAAGTTCAACTTCTCGCAGGGTGACCCTAAGGATGGTCAGCCCAAAGCAGAGGGGCCCAAGGGTCCCCCATATCCGTTGAACAATATTAACCCCGCTCGTCAACCAGTAGTCCCGGATCCCGTGCTGCAGGCCGGCGGGGGGTGGCCCCCTTACCAGTATGGAGGTGCTGCCCCGTACCAGGGGCCGCATGCAGGGCAGTATCCAGTACATCAGTATCCGGTCCAGCAGTATCCTGTACAGCAGTATCCTGCTCAGCAGTATCCATCTCATCACTACCCGGGGCAGCAGTACCCAGGGCAGCAGTACCCGGGGCAGCAATTCCCGGTGCAATACACCGGACACCAGTATGCAGGGCATCACCAATACCACGGGCAGTGGGTGCCGAATCCTTCTCCTCCAGTGGGTCAGTCGACCCCCCTGCCTACTCCCCGCCCCGGTTCACCTGTGCAGGGGGGGGGGGGACGCCCATCATCAGCAGCCGGGGGGCTTCGTCGATCATCAGGGATACTACCGCCACTACAACCAGCAGCCAACTCATCAACATTATCAACATCCACAGCCAGGGTATCAACAGCCATCTAGCGGATGCTGTGGTAGTGAGACAGCCTTGAGTAAGTTCGACTACCGCCAGTTTGTGCCTGTGAGTGAACGCAAAAAACAGTTACATATAAAGACAACCGATGAACTTTGGAAATTTCATGTGTGTTTGATGAAGTATATGTTGCAATGTGGCGATGATGTATCCGGTTTCATTGATCATATGGAATATATTTCAGAGATGGCCAGTAGTGGTGTCTATGATGTCAAGGCCATAGTGGCCTATGATGAGGTCATGTTAGAGAGGGCTAGGAATAAGGGTCCTACGGCCTTTCAGGGCGCAGACACCCATCTGGCAAACACCAAATTGGGCCTTGCCGGTACTAAGTTTGTTATTACTGCTATTAACAACAACCAGAGTGGTTACAAACAAAGCCGGCCCAATCAGGGGGGCCGCCCGGGGTCAGGGAGAAGTGGGCCAGATAGAACCAAGGGTCTAGTGGGCTGGCGTAAAATCGCCTCTGAGAAGGGTTTATGCTTTAGATTTAATCAGAATATGGTGTGTGAAGGCTGTGCCTTCAAACACCTGTGTGTAAACTGTGATCAAGCCTCCCACAGCATGTTCGACTGTACTAGCAAAAAGGGGGGCGATAATAGGGCGTGACGCCATAACACCGAGACAAACAGTCCCACATCTACAGAGTCTACGGTACCTATTATTAGTAGTAATGTTTCCAATCATACCTGTGCTGAAGAGATTCCAGGTCAAGGGCCGGTCCTCAGGTGTGAAAAACAATCTATGGTTGTTGATCCTTGTCTCGCCGCGAGTCAGCTGTTACCGGAGGTGGCGTTTTCGCGCGACGACGGCGAGGTTGATGATTATTTTGATATACTCGGTTATGATCAGTGGGAGTGCCCAGACTGGGTCAATATGTGTCAGGATGGGGATGAAAATATTGTTCTCAATGTGACCGGGGATTGTACTGCTGAAATTAATTCTGCGGGAATTTTCAAAACTATCGACAGTTGGTCGGACCGGGAAACTATCATCGCGCGGGCCACCGTTATCCAAGATGGCGGCACGCGCGTGGATATCAGAATTTCTGACTCGGAGTTTTGGGAAAACTTACCTGAATTTGTGAGTATGGACCGCTGTGAATCTACCCTGAATTATTTTTCTGATGTTTATGCTTGTGACCGGCCTGTGGCGGTAGTTGAGGTCGGGGAAATGTGTTTTGCCCCCGTTTTTGATGATTGTATCGAGGGCACTTGTCGGTGTAAATATGTTCTATGCGGCTCCACTTGTCAATTAAAGCCGTGTAGATTCGCGTCGGCGCTTCTGGCCTTTGGCGCAGATGTCACTGTCGATGACTTGTATGTTTTGACTTGTGCTTATAGAGGTGTAAGGATTGTGGACAAAGATTGTCCGTCCTCATATTTGTGTGACAATTACTCGTCCATTATGGGCAAAAATGTTCATGGGGAAATGACCGAGAATGTCGTGGCGGAATGTGCTGACAGTAAGGTGGCCCGGGTGGTCAGTCAACCCAGATGTGTCCATGCCTTGGGAGCAATCAAGAAAACAAATGGTAAACTCAGACCCATAACTGACTGTTCTCAACCAATGGGCATTAATATTAACGAGTACATGGGAACCACATGTTCCAAATTTCATTATAAATCAATTGATACGGTAGTCCACATGCTGAGTTGTAATGACTATGGTGGGGTCAGTGACATCGCAGCTGCGTACAGAACGATCCATGTCCTACCTAGTCACAGGACATTCCAAGGATTCAGATGGGACACAGGCCAGGGCACAGAGTTTTTTGAAGACCATAGACTGTGCTTTGGGGGTCGCTGCTCTCCTTTTGCCTTCACAAAATTTTCAGACTTTATAGTCAAGTGCTGTGCCAAAATGGGTCAATCTCGCTGTGTCAATTATCTGGACGATTTTGTAGTCCTGGGCGCCACAGAGCTGGAGTGTCTAGAAGCCCAGGACCTCCTCCACCGAATGCTAGTGAACTTTGGGTTTGATATCAAAGAAGAGAAAGTCACAGCTCCTTCACAAGTATTCAAATACCTAGGTATTATAGTGAACAGTAGGGACATGACGGTGTCCATTGGGGAGGACAAACTGGATCGGGTCAAGTCAGAAGTGACCCGGTTGTTGGACAAATCCTCCTGCCCCCGTAAGGACCTGGAGGAGCTAGCAGGCCTCTTAGCTCACTGCGCTACGGTGGTGAAGGGGGGCCGTACCTTCGCCAGGAGAGTGTACAATCTCCTTAAAGAGGCAACTGAGGAGATAGTAGAATTGAATGAATGCGTCAAACAAGACTTCATATGGTGGAATTCTTTCATTGTGTGGTTTAATGGTAAGGCTCGGGTTCTAGGGACCCCCTATACCCCCGTGGTGATATGTTCAGACGCCTCAAACTACGGATTTGGGGCCTATAATGAGACAGACTACTTCTGGGGCACCTGGCATGCAGAACCAGGACAGTGCCCTCATTATGAGAGGCCCCCCCTGGCGGAACCATATAGCAGCCATATTAATGTTACAGAGATGTGGCCGGTTGTGACAGCCATTCACAGGTGGGGTCCATCTTGGCGGGACCAACAGGTGTTGGTCTACACAGACAATACTCAGGTTCAGCGTGCGCTGAACACAGGCAGGAGCATCAATCCATTTACTATGGCCTGGTTAAGAGAAATTTTTTGGGTGGCTGCATTCTACAACATTGACATAAAAGCAGCCAGGGTAGCATCGGTGGATAATATCATTGCTGATTCTCTGTCTCGTCTTAATAATCAGGACTGTGTCACAATCTGCTGCCATGAACTGTATGGGTTTTCTGATTGTTGTAGAGCTAAGTGTGCTGCGGGATGAATGGGCTGAGGTCCGGGACATGTGCTGGTCGCTCAACACTCACAAGACCCGCAAGAGCCAATGGCGCCGCTTCTTGGCCTTCTGCCAAGACTTTGATCTACTTCCTCTCCCGGCAACGTCAGAGGTTATATGCCTGTTCATCACCTTCCTGTCGCGTAGCTGCTGCTATGTGACAATCAAGAACTATATATCAGGAGTCTGGGCTCTACACGACTACTATGGTGTAGAGCATGTGGTATCATCATCCTTTATAATCAAGTCTACACTAAAAGGCGCTAAGAGACTGTTGGGCTGTGAGACAGTTCAGGCTGCGCCACTGTCACCTGCAGACATGATTAATCTGTTTAAAGTCCTGGACATGACCGCGTTTGCAGATCTACAATTGTGGTGTGCTATCACAGTGGCTTACCGCTGTTTATTGAGAGTAAGCCACATCACCCAGTCCCCTCATACAATCCGGGCTCAGGACATTACCTTCACTGACTCGGGGTTTGACATACACATCCGTTCATCAAAAACAGTACAGTTTAAAGAAAGGACTCAAGTCATACCGGTAGTAAGGGCGGATGGGGTACTGTGCCCAGCCGAATTTCTCCAGCTGTATCTGTCAATGGCTAAGCTGGCACCGGGAGACTACCTATTCCCCTACTCCTACAGCAAGTTTGCTCAGTTGTTTAAGGATTTGTGCAAAGCAGCTGGGCTGGTGGGGAACTACACTACCCACAGCATGAGGCGTGGCTCAGCTACTTTTCTCTCAACCTTCCTGCCACTCCACGGCGTTAAGACCTATGGGGACTGGAAGTCCTGGTCTGTTCTCTTGTATATTTCTGACACTTATTCATCTAGGAAGTGTAAGGACCACTTAGTGGCCGCAAAACTATCTACGTATTAGTGGGCAAAAGTCTTGTGTCTTGGGCTTGGCTTGGCCTCCTCGATTCAGTCTTTACTAAACTTTTTTATATTTAAATAAATGCAGAGGGGCAATATAATAAATACATTAACCTAACCTATATATGATAAAAGCATTATGTCTATGACATAAATATATATGAAAAGACGATTCCTAAAAGCCTCTATACATGCTTGAGTCTGAGCATGTTCAGGGGGTAATGTCCCCCTGGGTACAAGTCCCAGGTGGTAAACGTGCAATGAGGTAGATTTACTTTCCGGTAGATATGAGTGAGGAAAATATCCTTCACCCTGCTACTTTTGGAATTACAAACCAGAGAATTCCTTCCTTTTTGAGGCACAGGCAAAGAGTTGGATATGGAGAGCTGGATGCTCTAGGGAAGGGGCTTAAACTCCAAAGGTGTAAATTGTCAAAGGCATTGATATCCTAGGGATTAAATTACTAAAGCGGTAGATGTTGGGGTCAGGCAGGTTTTACAATCCTGGTCAGGTTCTTGCCAATTTGACAGTGTCAAATTCTTTGATCTTTCATGAATAATTATACATGTAGGGACGTTTTCTACTTTTCTATTGATTCAGATGGAAGGAAAGCTTTGGATAATTGCTCTTCTTTACATTCCTGTGGTCCTGAGTGCCGGCCCCAAACAACGTTAGTTCATATATTGTGTCTACTTTTTCTTTTGTACTTTGAATTTAGAGGAAGGAGACAGACACAATATGTCTCCTTTCTGTAAATTATCTCTAAAGTATGGTGCTTAACATCAATTATATTGGTCACTAGCACAATGCGATTATCATGTAATTCCTATGATTTATTTTTTATTGATTACATTGGCAGTCATTAGCCTTAATCTGAAGATATATGACAATGATTGAAGCTACTTGCTTAGGTCCTACTTCACACCATTGTATCGGCAGCAAGATAATGCTTTGTTTATTGATCAGTTACCTCTGACCTCTATCAAGTTATTATCCAAAATACAAATAGGCTTTAAATCCACTCAAATGCTGGACATTCCCCTAATCTTTACAGTTTGCGACCGCCCATTGCTGGAGGAAGCTGTTTATAAGGGATATATACGTGTCTCATCACCTGGCGCTGTTCTGACTGTAACTTGTAAAGATGAGTATGAAGAAGGATCTCCCTCAATCAAATGTGTGAATGGCCAATGGACAAAACCTGACCCACCATGCAAATGTAGGTATATCAAAATTAAATCACATAGTTTAAGCTTGTTCGTGTCCAGAATTGGATACAGAGTTTAGTTAATTTTCTTCGGTTCAGTAGAACTTATTAGGCAATACATTTGAGGTAAAAATCCATATGTTCAGGAGGGGAATCTCAAATAAAAATCTTTCTCATTACATGGTCTCAGCCTAGCACACTTCTTGTCTTACACCATTCAGAATTAGGTTGGTGTTACACTACTGTTTCTCATTTTATCTTCTGATTACAATTCAGTGGTAAGGTGTCCCTATCCAGAAAAAAACGGTGTTCACATGGAGCTGCAAGCGGACTGTCGTAACTATAATTGCCAAGCATTCTACGGCTGTATAGCTGGATACAACTATAATGGGACTTCCGTCATCACCTGTCAACGAAACAACATGTGGACAAAGAATATATGGGGAACGTGTGAACGTAACTAAAGATGTTAATTATGATTTTCTGTAAATAAAAGATAATCTAGGGCCGTAAACAATTTGTAGTGCAAATATGATATTTCAACATTAAATTGCATATCCTAAAACTTTTGTTCTGTGCTACACCTCTTGCCTTACTTTATTAAAGCTGTACGCTGCCCTCTACTGCATCCTCCAACCAATGGTAAAATCTCACAACCAGATAGGTCCTACGGTAAAACCTTGACTGTAGAGTGTGACGAGGGGTTTGTACTCAGTGACCGACATGCTGGTACCCGACGCTGCCTTGGGAATAATACCTGGAGTGGCAAGGAAGTCACCTGTATTGGTAAGATTTGAAATTGCAATATCTCATTTATACAACTCCAATAAAAATTTAAAACTAACCGAATCAATTTCCTTAGGCAGCAGTAATTGGAAACAAACATTCATCCAAAAAGGATATCTTTAGTTTTCACCACTAGAGCCTAATTTCCCTGGCGATTAATTATGAATATCGTAGTATTCTCCTAAACATAAATGAAATCTGTTGGAAATTTTGACTGAGAATATCACCTTATACATAATATTAGGGAGTTTTAGCAAGCTGTTCACGTAGCCGTACACTTAAGGCCATAACCCATAAGCCGATTTGGAGGCATTATCGGCCAATACATCCTAAAAAAACAGACCAAATACAGTACTGTGTAGTATAATTGTGTGCATGTATCGGCCGATTATGCCACCAAATCGGCTAATGGGTTATGGCCCTTACATATTGGGGGAGCTACGTGCTCCTCTAGATACGTCAGTAAAAGGAGTTTTAGCATCCAGACTCTCTCTGGCATGGTCTGAGATCAATAAAATTACGTCTCTATTTGAGCTTTTTTTTCTATATGTTCTCCTTTCTCAATCAATGTCATTTTTTACTGGGCATATCCACATATAGACCCGTAGATGACCCTCATAAAGTGTCATCACAATATCCTGGCTCAAACCTGAGTTATATAGATACCTAGTGGTGAACGTAGCAAATGGCTTTGCCACATCTGTGACGTACATCCCCCTCACTGAACGTGGCAGAGAGCACGCATATTGATGACGTCATTAATTGTTGCTACATTACACGTTTTATACAGCTATGTCTACGTCTACATTCAGCTTGCTAAAACTCCCTATCATTATCTAATAAATGCATGTGAGGATGTACGATACACTGCTCAAACCCTGAACCTGAATAACGTAGCAATATGCATCATGAATTTATGATTTCAGTTCACACTGATGTCAAATAAGAATCATACAAGCTATTGAGCTTGCAATTTCTCAGAATTTTAATTTGTATTAAACAAAAAGTGGCAAAAATTGGCAAAAAATTATAAGGGGATAGATACCAATTGAGTTGTCGCATGCGAAATACATGACAATCTACTCTGATTACTCTGAAGTTATGTTTGTATATGAAAACAGTTGTATCATTAATGGTGCCATACGTTTGTCTCTCAGAGGCTCGTTGTCCTCGCCTGCCTGCCCCAGCACATGGTATGATCCATCAACTAGATCGGAGCTACAAGGCTACAGCTACGACGGTATGTGATACCGGTTATGTAGCTACTGACCCCGATGCTGCAATACGACATTGTCAACAAGACTACTCTTGGAGTGGTAAATCAGTTAACTGCACAAGTAAGTTGATATTAAAATCAGGCCAAGAAAATTTCGTATTTTTACACTTTTTTGGAGTCAAGTTTAGGTTAAGGAGAGAAGATGGCTAGTACATTCATGTTTAAAAAAAGTAATTGTTTTTAAAATTCGCCCTACCGACCCTACATTTTGCTCCCATGTTACCTGAAACAAACCCCTTTCTTGGCCTAATAAACATATAATATATATGCTCGTAATTGGACCAAATATAATTTATTTTGCACATCTTGAAATTATTGGAAACCTCGGAATGACTAGTGATCTTTTTGTTTTGGAGTAGTTTGAAGGGACGACTATTTCGCAAGAAGCGGTAACATATTTAGCTCCCTCCCTAAAGATGGATAAGCATTCTATTGGTCTCCACCCCAGCACTCTCAATGAGGAATAATATTGAAAAAGCGAAATGAGGTCCACATCAGGCTAAGAAAATTCCCTAAAGGACTAAAAGGAAAGTTCCAAGACTTTAAGTAGGTTACACTCACCAGTGCGACACATGTTAAAATCCAAAAAGCATTTGTACTGGTTCATATCAAGGTACTTCCATGCACAGAGAGAAGAAACAGTGTCAAAAGAGAGTCCAGGTTGCCTCCAGAATGACTCCCCTTTGTAGGGGAGCCTAGGTCTCATAAGGGAGTCCAGGTGACTCTCTGGCACATGGGGGAGTCATATGGGGAAGTCATATGACCCGGAGAGCTATATGACTCACTCAGGTGACTCCCTTAAGGAATTGCTATTAACTTATATGTATAAACTGTCACATAATGAAAATATGTTAGATTTGAGGCCTAGACCTGATGGCTTAAGGTCTGATAAGAAAATAAAATTTTTGGTACCTAGAGCTAGAAATGCAGGCTATACAAAATCACCATTGTACAGAGGAGTGGAACTGTGGGATAAGCTTGGAGATTGGTACCAAACCAGTAAGGACAAATTAACATTCAAGAAAAGAATTAGGGCACTGGCTAATTTGGATGTACAAAACAAAAATCCCAGTGAGAGTGTTGTTGAGAATGACTTGTCACAGGACGAGTGGCCCAGTTTGGTCTAGGACGCTGTTATAACGACAGCCTCCAGGCAAATTTCAGGGTCGCTATATGTTAGCCCTATTGTTGTAATAATGGCCACACGGCGATTCTTGCGAAACATGGAAGCAGTTATGATGACTTTTTCCTGGCAAGCTTGGATTGTCAAAAATCTAAAGACCTTTCTATCTGTGACGCCATAATCTGTGAGTTTGTCTATTGTAGAGTAGTAATACATGTCCTTGCGGACATTGTGTTCAGATATGCACGGCATAGAACAAAAACTACATGCTCTGATACTATAAGATCCTACCTTGTGTTGAAAATTATCATAAAAAGTTCTACTCCCTATTATTATTATTTTCAGTTAAATAATCTTCCCGATTTGTTGTATATAGTGTATATATTTATTTCTCTATTAATACTGTTTATTTATAACTTTGTGTACATATACTGAAATACCTCATCTTTTCAACACTGTATACATGTCCATTCTATCATCCAATATGTGATAACAATCTGAAGTATTAATATGATTGACAAGGCATCACCATTTATTGTCATAATATATACCACGAATTGTAATTTTTGTGATTTGGCAATAAAAACCCTTCAAACCTTAAAAAAACAACAGTAGTATAGTATGTATCGGAACGGGACTATAGTTAAGTACTGTTTATTACTCAATCGACATGCAGCCAATCAGAGGCCTCCATTTGGTCACGTGACCGGAAGTGACCTACTTAGGGGATTAGTGGTGCATTCTGGGTAACCCTGCAGCCAATCAGAGGCCACCATTTGGTCACGTGACCGGAAGTGACCTACTTAGGGGATTAGTGGTGCATTCTGGGTAACCTACTGACCTACTTAGGGGACCTGAAGTGACGTCATATGACCTAATTTAGGATCACGTGACCGGAAGTGACCTGATGAGTCACGTGAGCGGAAGTGACGTCACATGACCTAATGGCCGACCGGAAGTGAGTGACCTCATTGAGGATCACGTGACCGGAAGTGACTTGATTGATCACGTGAGCGGAAGAAGAAGTTTTTTGTTTAGGAAGTGAGGGTCTTTAGGATCACGTGACTGGAAGCGACGTCGTCACATGAGTGACGCTTTAAGAGACTGCGCGACTTACTAGTAAAAGAAGACGTATGAAAATAAAAACACAACAATATTTTATTTTATTTTTTTTATTTTTTTTTTTTCAATCTTGATAAACACTCTATTTTTGAAAAGATGCACACGCTTTTTTTTTTTTTTTCATATCTCTAAAGGACTCGTTGTCACACCGTCAGAATGCACGCGACGCTTATAATACAAGTAGCGCACGCCGTCTTTCTCTATGGTGTAGGTGACCATTTTGTTTCGCACCACTTTGAAGTTTCTATTTACAGCAATGAGAGTTTTTCGTTGGCGAAGAACATCCAAGAAGTCGTCTGGTTCCTGAGGGTTTTGTTTCTTCTGTACGCCTTTTGCACTCCATTTTTTGGATTTTCTTTCACCGGTGTCGCTGACTCGATCGTAGCAAATGTAAGTCTTAGGGTTGAGACTTAGGATCCCGTCACCTTCCCACTCCGCTTTCATAAGCCCCGAAGTTCTCAGATCGTGAAGGTACCGTCTCTCACAACATCCGCCGGGCGGCGGACACCATTCTCGCACTCTTTCCGTTTTTGTCTTCACGAAAAGCTCTAAGTGCTCGTCGCACACCGCTGTCGGAAGCCACTTTCGTTTCTCTCTGAAGTACGTCTCTCTCAGGCGAGGTTTGACTAGGTCATCCAACGTGTCACCGCTGAGAGCCATGTAAAGACTGTCGGTGTCCATTTGACAAAGGGCATAATCGCGCCGATCGACGAATCTATCCAAGAAGTCGTATGTGAACTCTAACATTTTCAACTTCGCGTACTGGTATACCATGAACCCTATTTGAATAGGGAGGTTGTTGTTGACTGTTTTCGGTTGTAGTTCGACTTCAAACAGATCGGAACTCAACTCGGACGCCTTTTTGAAGCGCCACGAATTGGCCAATAGTTCGAACTTCCGACTGTCAGTGTATCTCACCGCCGTGTGTTTTTCTTTGTTGCAGATTGTTTTACCGTACGTAGCGTTTCCCATTAACTTGTAACAGTCTGACAGAATTTTCTCGTTCTCGTTCACGTCGCCACGTCTTCGCGCCGCCGTTACTTCGTCCGCGAAACCGGCAAAGGAGCGTTTAGGTAGGTATTCTACCACCAGCTGCACTTTGGTGACTATCAAACCGTGCTCTAAATACCACTTGAGAAGCGGCGTTCCCAAGAGAATATTTTTTCCGTGGTAACTCCCTATCAGACATCTCTGAGGCGTGTTCAACAGCTTTTCTTCCTGCGCAAAGTCTGACATGTGAGGTCCTATGTCCGATTTTGAAACGGTCGCGTTCTTGAAAACGGGGGTCATTTCTTCGAAGTAGTCTCGTAGGTGAGGCGGCGTAGTGATGTCCACTTGAACTAAACCGAACATTTTCTCCTCTTTCACAGCGGAAAGGATGTCGCTCTCGCTCATCGCGTTTCGAGACACTTTCAAAGCGTCAACCTTCCAGCGTTGTTGGGAGGCCTTGACCCGCTCATCTCGACGCTTCATCTCTCGCCATTCGCACTCCCACACGACGACCAGCTTGTGACCTAGCGCTTTCAAGTAAGCGCTTACTCTGGTCGTTCTGTCGCGTCTCTCCTCTCTCAGTGAAGCGCACTGATATCGGTGCGACGGTATGCACTCGTGAGCGTGGAACCAACACCCGTGAAACTGGAAAACCGTATTAGAGGCCGCGTGAAACCCGTCCACGCGAATTCTCCGACAGCCTACAACCATCTCGCCGCCGTTCAAAGCGTGGCGCAGTTTCACGTCGCGGGCGTGCTCTACGAAGCGTAACCACTCCAAAGCGCTGTGAGAGTTTCTTTGCCTAATTTCGGGCTTGAACTCGGTCTCGGGCCGTCTCACCGCGTAATAGCCCGTGCAGTGCGCTTCGCTCATGCAGAGCAAGTACAGAGAGTTAGCGTCTAGTCCTAGGATGTGTTGGCACGGTCTCGCTTCTTCGCCGTACTTGTGCTCCCTTATCCGCGTGGTGCCCTTCTCGTGAAATCTATGGAAGATGATGGAAGGACCGCCGACTAGATTTTCTTTGATCAGAGCGTGGAGGACGGCGTCGAACTGGGGGAACGTTGTGAACGCGTCTTCTAGGTTTTGGAAGAGGAACCGTAAAGTCAAACCGGCGAGAGAAACTCCGTCTTTCAACATGTCAATGCCGCGATCTTGGAAAAATTTAGCGTGATTTTTCAGAGCTTCTATGAAAGGTTTGACGTCTTTGTTGTTGTAGTGGATCAAGTAGTCTTCCATAGTTTGCATCTTCTCGTCGGACCAAACTTTCTGACATGCGGCGTAGTCGGATTCGGACATTTTGACGCCCGTCAGCTCGCTGTCGAAAGCCGATCTCGGTGGCAGCGTTCTGTTTGCCAGTTTCCTGGTAGACGTCATCCATTCGTAAGGAAAGTGACCTTTCTCTTCGTTCCTGGTGAAAGCTCGCAAATAGGTCGCGTAGTTGTAACCGGGTGCCAAATAGTTGACTACGTCCAAGAAAACCGTGTGCTGTGTGTAAACCGCCAAGTATTGATTGCTTCTCTTTATGACGCTGAATTCTTGGTTTCTTCTGTCTCCGGAGGCGAAGAACGAGTGAAGGCGTATTTTGATCAGGTTCAAGTCGTAACGCCCCGAGTTGAAGCCCACGACTGGAGCTTGACGGATGTATCTCAGAAGACGCTTCTTCAGTTGAACTAACGGGTGTCTGGTCTGAGCCGCAGCGAAGCCGCCTGGAGAAGGGGTGAACGTCGCCTCCTCCAGCAGGAGAGCTTCACCTATCGCCGCATCTAACTTCGCTAAGGTCGGTCGGTAAAGTTCTAGCACAGCTTCCCCGATGACTTTGGCGTTCTCGTTTATGTGATTTAAAACTCGGTCCAACAAGGGGTCGGAATCTGCGTCGGATTCTCTGACGAAGCAGACGGGCCCCTCCCACCCCGGAAAGTCGGATGCGACGCTAGCCGACAAAGGGACGTGATCCCACAGCAGGGACACGTGTTCCGTCGACGGTTCTTTGCACGGTCTGAAGAAAGCCTCGAAATCGAAGGCGATCTTGTAAGGGTAGATTCCGGAATGTCCGTCGGGGGGAAAAATGGAGAAGTCTGCTAGCGCTTCGAAAATTGTTCTCGAATTTTGGTAGATGCCACCTACGTAGCGCAACTTGACTTGTCAGCAAGAGGAAAGCTGGTTCCTGTGTCTCTTCAGCAAGAACTCGGTGGTGAACGCCGCCTTACACTTGCAACATTCGTATATGCCCGCGTACGCGTTGAAGTCCGTGACGAGAGAGACGTGCAAACCGCCTTTCGCCGTCAGGTGTAGGTTGACTTTACCTCGGGCGGCCAGAGTTCTGGAAGGCGGTCTGATCAGAGTAACGCGTCTTCTCAACTTCCGCCCCGGCACTTGACGCGACGCGGTGTAAACCGCTATCTGTACGTCAAACAAGTTCTCTAACGCGGGTAAGTCGCGGATGTTCAGACCCGGAAAGGATTCAGGTGTGGCAGCGGGACAGAACTGACGTAACAAATCTGAAGCGCGCTTGCTGGTGTTGTATAAGTGAAAGGAAATGCAGCGGAAGATGCAGAGGTTGTCCTTGTTGGGAAAATCTAACACGCCGCTTCTCTTTCCAACTCGACCGGCCTGAGTGATCCTACCGCCTATGGGGAATTCCCCCGGTCCCATGTAAACGCAAATGTTCAAATTGGTAGGAAAAAGAACGTGCCACTTGGTGTCAGCGTCGCAAAGTTTCCGTACTTCCTCGCAAGCGACGGTGTTTTCCATCTTTGAGAGGAGCTCTTCCAAAGTTTCTGAATTAGTTATAGTAGGGAGCGGTTGTATGAGAGTTGCGTTGTTCTGGGAGGCGTGAAAGTAGCGCAGTTTGCTCTTGTCTTCTCTGTGTTGTAAGAGTAAGCCTACCGAGAAACCCACTTTGTATCTGAATCTTTGTGTCAAGTGAATGCGACGCATAGTATCTACAGCGTCACTCAACTCGCCGGTTGGTAGCCTGAAGTTTGTTACACTCACGCGAGTCCCGTGCATCCTGACGCCCGTTTGTATCGCAGGCCAATTCGCCGTGAACGTTTCCTCCCCGTTCGGTACAGCACATATGCGCGGAGGGACGGTCACCCCGTCCAGAGATTCGCGTCGACAGGCGATCTTTCGGCAATCGCCTTTGCCGCATAGAGGGCAAAACTTAGGTACTACTCTACAATTTTCTACGTGTCTCTTGTGGTTGTACGGTCTTTTAAACATTTTGAAACACTTTTCGCATACGTACTGTGTCATGTTTTTTTTCACTCAGTTACCAACTACTTAGCCGTCTAACTATCTATCTATCTATCAATCTATCTGTCTATCTATCTATCTATTTATCTTTCTGTCTGCTGTCTGTGTATCCGTCTGTCTGTCTCATACAGCGTACGTCAAACGCTGTGTGTGTGTGTGTGTGTGTGTGTGTGTGTGTGTGCGCGCGTGAGCGTTGAGCGTCTCTCATTCCGAATCTATGCCGAGATATTTCAGAATGATCTCTGTTTTGTCATCCAACTCTTTGAGCGCTCTGGCGGACAGCGTCACTCCCTGCTGTGTGGGTTTTTTGTCAGGACCTTCGTACTTGCGCACGTGGACGAGGTTCTTACCGCTGTAGTAGCTCACAGCTGCGTACACTTCGCCCTCCTCATCCAGCACTGCGAACCAGGGGGTGTGATTAGGTTTTCCTTGCGCGGCCGCTGTGTCGCGTATGCGCACCACTGCACGGATATCGGCGATGCGTGCTATTAGCTCGCGCAGCGCGTCGGCCGTGAAGTGCACTCGCTTGCTTCTGGTCAGAGACGCCTCTTTCACCTGGCCGTCTTTTGTGTAGCGCGGCCTCCTAGACAGTCTAGCCACGTCCTCCCAGATCTCCAGCGTCAAAGCTCTGTCTAAGCAGAACTCTAACCCGAGAAGACGGGAGAAGGTTTTCTCTGCTTCTTCTCGTCCATCTCGTTCTTTTTCTTGTATTTTTCTCTTCTTACTAGGCCTTGTTGTTCTGGAACTCACCTAAGAACGTTTCACACCCGCAGGATGAGTAACACCATCAGCGTGAGCTGAATCAGCAGCAGAACCGATAGCAGGAGCAGCGTCAGCGCTGGTGGTATCCGAGGCCTCGTTGTTGGAACAGCGCAGCCACACGCCGTCGGTGCTGAGTGTAGCGGTAGAAGATGAAGCGCCGCCGCCCTCGTAAGGTGGCGGTGAGGGCAGTCGCCACGGACCGGACGGGACGCTACTAGTGGAGGAAGTGAGGTCGAAAGGTCGAAGAGGGAAGCCGAAAAACGTACCGCCCACCCCTTTCCCTTCGGGTTGTTCGTACGCCTCGTCGTCAGCGTCGTTCTCTGTCTCACCCTGTTGCTGCTGCTCCTCCTCCTCCTCCTCTTCTTCTCGGTTTAGGGGCTGAGTGTCTGAATAGCTGTCACTCTCAGCGCGAGCGGCGTCGAGGGCGTCGGTCGATGTAGTGGTGGAGGAGAGGGGCTGTGCAACGTGCGGCAGGTCATCAAAGTCATCAACAGTAGTGGGGAGGTAAAAACCCGGTTGCCAGTACTGCGCTGTGCCAGGAGCGTTGTCGTCAGTAGGAGTAGCGGTAGCAGCAGGTGCAGCAGAAGCAGCAGCAGCAGCAGCAGCAGCAGCAGCAGCAGCAGCAGACGCAACAGTAGCAGGCGCAGCAGCCTCAGCAGGCGCAGCAGTAGCAGGCGCAGCGGTAGCAGGTGCAGCAGCAGCAGCAGCAGCCGCAGCAGGCGGGGCGGCAGTAGCAGCGGCAGCGCGCTTAGCAGCAACGTGTACCGTCGCGAGTGTAACAACGTCGCTAGCACGACGACTACTACCAGTAGTACTACTACTACTACTACTACTACTACTAGTACTACTACTGCTACTACTACTGCTACTACTACTACTACTGCTGCGAGCGCTCGCTACAGCGGGAGGGTGATAAGACCAAGCGGCTGCGGCGGTAGTCTCATTTTCAGTAGCAAGAGGAGGCACTGACGCTAAACGAGCGCTGTTCCGCGTAGTCTTCTTGTTCTTGGACGGCGCTAGGTGTTGTCTTTTGCTCATGGTGGTGACTGTAGAGAGCAGCAAAAGAATGAGTGAGTGAATGGAGGTTTCCAGACCCCTTATATACGCCTTCTCGCTTCTAGAGCTAAGCTACTTACTGACCCTGTTCAGCTGCCGCCGGCTGGCCGGCGGCCATTCACAAAGAGAAACAAAAGACATAAGGCATGACGTTTTCAGCTGGATCCCTTTCCCCCCTTTTGAGAGATCGACTGTCATGAGCTAAGCCGCTTACCACCCTGTTCAGCAATTCAACGCGCATTAGCTGTATAAAGGATTAAGCGGTTGCTGCCGTCGACTGACCGGCGGCCATTCACAAAGACATAAGGTATGACGTTTTCAGCTGGATCCCTTTCCCCTCTTTTTTTTTGAGGGATCCACTGTCATGAGCTAAGCCACTTACCACCCTGTTCAGCCATTCAGCGCGCGTTAGCTGTATAAAGGATTAACGGTGATGAGCTTAGAGTGTGTATACAAAAAAAAACTACAGGAGGCGTGTGGCGTGAAGCAGGACCCCCCTAAGACGAACGTGTCTGTCTGTGAGTAGAGGCGTGTGCATGTGGTGAGCGACTTAAGTGTAAGACAAAAAAAAAATCACCACCTCCTGCCGTGGTGAGTAGACCGGGCCGGCCAGGCGGCGGCCGGCTAGTTCAATAGGGAGGGGTGACAGCTGACTAAGGCTGTGCATGAAAAAAATCCGATTTTCACCTGACCTCTGACGTTTGTTACAATGAATGTCAGAGGGAGGGAGACGTCCTCAGGTAGGGGGTAGGAGGTAAGGCTATGGATGAGGAAGAAACACCGTTTTCAGCTGGTCTCCACGGATAGCGATGACACACCCCTCGTCATCTAAGCTCTTAAGGAGCGGAGCGGTTGAAAAAGCGTCATGCGGACAGGTCGCTACACATCTGGAGTGCTGTTGGAAATGGGATTAAACTCCCTCTGTATAAAAAGCTCTGATTTCTGTTGGAAAAAAACCATATCGCCTCTGACCACAGTAACGTCTACTACCACCACCGCCGCCACCACCGCCGCCGCCGCCGCCGCCGCCACCGCCGCCGCCGCCGCCGCCACCGCCGCCGCCGCCGCCGCCGCCGCCAAGACGAGACGAGATGGCTCAAGCTATTCCACTTTCAAGCTCGCCTTCACCGCCTTGTCCACCTGAAAAAAAGTTAATGCGGCTTGACGACGTGAGACGCGCGAGGCAGACCGATGGGGAGAACAGAGAGGTAGGACAGCGGCGGTTAGCCTATAGCGACGCCTTGCTTCGTCAACTAGGTAAAGAGTTGAGCGGCTGTTGGAGAGAGTTGGGCAGTAGCTTAAAAGTTACCGCCGCCCGTATGGATGCTCTAGTAGAGCGCAGTGTCAAGACACCGGAGGAGCTGTGTACGGCGATGTTCCGAGTCTGGTGGGGTGAAACCCCGCATCGTCATAGATGGGGAGAGCTCGGTCGCGTCTTCACCCGCATTAGACGCGTGGAACTGTTGGCTCAGTGGATGTCCCTTCTCCACAGACAGGGGTTGGATTTCGAAAACCCCGACTCGCGCGCGATGCATAAGCACTTGGGCACCCTCGGCAGACGTCTAGGTAGCAGGTGGAAAGAGGTGGGGGACCATTTAAAATTGTCGCCTGAGAGGTTAGATAAGATCGCTGAAGAATGCGAATACGGAGGAAGTCCCGCTGAGTGGGCCTTCCGAGTGTTGAAAATGTGGCAAGATGAAGCTGACGGTGCCGGCGGTACACCTTTTGAACTCCTTCGAGTGTTGACTGAGGACATGGGAAAGTTTGACCTCGGCATCGCGATATTACTTGACTTTATCAAGCAAGAAACAACGAGAACGACGGACATGTGAATTGTTGTGTTTTATTTTCATACGTCTTCTTTATTAGTAAGTAAAAAAAAAAAATATCATAACAATTAAGACGCGCGCCCTCTTAAAGTGTCACTTCCTCCAGTCGCAGCTGATCGCCTCATCGAAGCACGTGATAAACAAAAAAAAACGAAGAGACACGCTTCTTCCTCTCGAGAGGAAGAAGCGTGTCTCTCGATTGAAATCTTTTTCTTTTCTTTTTTTCTTAAAAGAGACAAACGCCCCTTAGAGTGCCCCCCCACCCCCCTAGAGTGCCCCCCTCCCCCCTCCCCCCCTCCCCCCCCACCACTCGCCCCATGCATCCTAAAAGCGCCCCCCTCCCCATGCATCTTAAAGGGGCCCCCCTCCCCTTCCCTCCCCTCCCCTCCCCTCCCCCCCCCCCCCTTTATACACTCTAAAGAACGCTTCTACCTAGTTCAATAAGTCACTTCCAGTCGCTCGTAAAACAATAAAAAATGAAAAAAAAAAAAAAACTTATATCGTAGTGTTTTTTATTAGTTTACCGAAAAAAATAAGAGACTCGCCTCCTTCTCCTCCTCCTCCTCCTCCTCCTCCTCCTCCTCCTCCTCCTCCAAAAAAAAAGATATCACATTTTAAAGCGCCTGACCCCTTAAAGACGCTCATCTCTTCATTAAGTCGCGTGACGTCACTTCTTCTTCTTCTTCTTCCGGTCACGTGATCAATCAGGTCACTTCCGGTCACGTGATCCTCAATCAGGTCACTCACTTCCGGTTGGCCATTAGGTCATGTGACGTCACTTCCGGTCACGTGACTCATCAGGTCACTTCCGGTCACGTGATCCTAAAGTAGGTCACTTCCGGTCCCCTAAGTAGGTCATATGACGTCACTTCCGGTCCATAAGTAGGTCATATGACCTCACTTCCGGTCACGTGACCAAATGGCGGCCTCTGATTGGCTAACTAGGTCACGTGACGTCACCACTAATCCCCTAAGTAGGTCACTTCCGGTCACGTGACCAAATGGAGGCCTCTGATTGGCTGCAGGTCGATTGAGTAATAAACAGTACTTAACTATAGTCCCGTTCCGATACATACTATACTACTAACAACACCTGGACTCCCCTAGAGAAGAGAGTTATTCTGGAGGCAACCTGGACTCCCTTTTGACGCTGTTTCTTCTCTCTGTGCACCCAGTGTCGCCCTAGTATTGGCTACAGACCAGAACAACGGGTATATTTCTGATTATGTGTTTTTACTCCTGCCAGTATCATCCTAATGATGTTGTAGCTGCACTTTTGAATGTTTTTTAAGCAAATGCCCCCTATTATAATGCAAATAATCGATGTATGGTGTGATGTGTACCCTCTTGCACTAAGTACTGCAATTTGATCATTGGCGTAAATACATTCCACCTCAGAGTTTGCAAACTATGTTGTCATTGATTTTTGGAGAGAAGCATTTATTTGGCTGTTTATTTCAACCAATGATAAAATTCTCTAGGAAAGAGATGTCCAACATTACAGAAGGTTGAAGCTGGAATACTCTCTACACAAATTGGCGGCTATAAAGATAAAGTCACTCTACACTGTGACTCGGGACGTACCCTAGATGGCGTTAATACCGTGACCTGCCAGAGTGATGGAAGATGGGATGCTGCGCTTGGGAAATGTAACCTTAATACTAGTACGTCATATTCTCTAGAATTAATCTCAACCCACATGAACTACGATTTAGTACTGGTAGTGGAAATGTTAAATGTTAACATAATTTTAGCAAATCAATAAAAGCGGTATATAAATGAGACATTCTTAGTCGTATTAAACATGTTCTAGAGCCTGTTTCTCTTTAGTAATCGTGGGTAAAAATGTTTTTTTAAACGAGTTTCCTTGAGTGAAGAAATACAATCATATTCGTTAGGAAAATCGTTTACCTTTCTGAGACATAATAGAAAGTAAGAAATACAAACACAATGGAACCCCAAACGTGCTCGTTACCACAGCATTTCTAAGTGCAAACGAGATCGTTTCTAAAGAGAAAAACGCTCCTAGTTTAAGAAATCGAGTTTTCCTAATATAGATTATGTACATAAGTTGAGCTTGAGACATGAGTTGTTGTCAATATGAAAGGGAAATGTAAATGTACGCTTCTTTTTCAGACAACCTGGTGATCATAGTTTGCTGTTTGTTGATAGCTACATGTGTGTTCATTGTCATCCTGCTCATAGTGTATAGAAAAAGGTCCCGTAGGAGACGGTAAGTTGTATATATATAGATATAGATAGATATAGATATAGATATAGATAGATAGATAGATAGATAGATAGATAGATAGATAGATAGATAGATAGATAGATAGATAGATAGATAGAAAGATAGATATATAGATAGCTAGACAGACAGACAGATATATAGTTAGATAGATATAGATAGATATAGATATAGATATATGTATATATCCTGGAAAAATATATTAGGTGATAACATATTCCCTTTGGCAGTGGGATATCTGTGTTTGTATGTGTGTATGGGGGGGGGGGGGGGCTGGACAAATAGGCTAATATTATTGTTTCAAATGCAGCAAACAAATGTAGACATGATCAGATGTTCCTTACATCTTTCAATCTTCATAATAATGCTTACAAATTTAATTGCAGCCCGGAATGTCCTGAGGAGATGGACCCTTTGCTATGTGCGTACTCCATTGCCAGTGAAACTAAGAAAGAAATTTAACTAGGGAAATCTAGGTCTATAATAAATACTCATGGACTCTTTAATCCTGAATTAGAGACATATAAATGTAGTCCATATTCAGTCAATGTGGTTTAACTAATATCAAATTTTGGAGATTTGTAATCATCTTTCCTTGCATTGTAGCCAATAGGACAATTCATTTCACATTTGTATTGGATGAAGACCTGAAAAACGCATACTCTACGGAGAATGAGTACAACAGTTTTATATCCAGACTTGTAAAATCGGTAAATAAAATCAATAGTAATTTATATGGGTAATATAGATAATCATGTAATAATCGGAGTTATCAGTGGGATAAGTGAAATTTACGTTCCTCTGAGAAGCAATCCAAGGATGTTAATTAGGTGGGATTTAGAATATTGCCATTCATGTTGATTACGTTATAAAGAAGTTGAAGTCATTAAGATGAGCCATTGAATATACTAGAGGTCAAAAAAGAATGATGCTGAATAAAGATTCAACATACCTTCTAACCACAGATAAAGGATAGTGTCAAAGAACTGAAGATTGACGGTTTGGAAATCATATATTTGTGGTAGGTCACTAATCTTTAACTCCGCTGGTGCAACTTTTGATAAGCAATAGTGCGATTTTAAACCAGAGGCACTTACAGAATTATACCGAATCAATTTGCCTAAATTTAAAGCAGCAACATTGGCAAGTACATGTACTACTTTATGAATACTATTTTTTACCCAAAGAATTGCCTTTAGCGTAGCACACCATGCGCCTTGTACATTGTGCATGTGTTCCGATACAAATTCTTTTAAAGGTTAATGTCCCAGGTAACATAAGTACATTGGCCCATCATTGGGCCAATATACCACTTAAAAATGGGCCAATATTGGCATTTTGATATTGGCCCACCACTGGTTTGACCGCTGGCCCAGTAATGGCCCATGCTCGGAAAAAGGGATATTGATTTCATGTTTGCCCAATGGTGGGCCAACATTAAAATGTTTTTACATTATTCCAAGGTTACAAATCAAACATCGGGGCAACCTTGAAATACATATGTGGCTCCAACATATAATTCTCAATATAGGACAACTGCAACAATCACTAATATTGAACAATACTATTTTTATGTGTATAATTAAATGTACAAACACATTTAAGACATGACTGTCAAGTATCATCAGTTTAGAAAAAGCCATTTCTGTCCTTTTAATCCATCTTGATCTCTATCCCAAATTGGTTAGACACCATACAAACTGTATTACTATGATTTAGCACTTATCCAACTCCATTACCCACACATGAGGTGTCTTCAAGTTCCTTTCGACAAATTCCCACTGATGTCATGCAGTAAATGGCACTTTTAGATATCAAATTTCATCCATGAACTTCCTCTGACCTTTAAACATGTAGAGCATACTGGGGATCACATTTATAACCCAATATGATGGCAAAGTTGGAGCCATCCTGTAAGATATTCTTCAGGCAACATTGAATCCCCCTGGTGTAGATCACAGCCAATATTGGACAAGTGTAGTTAGAATTTATGTTGGTCCAGCATCAGAAATGATATGATGGCCCTGAAATGTTCCAACACTGGGCCAACACTGGGTCAATATCAGCAATATCAAGCATGGTCCAGCTCTGGGCCAGCGCTCAACCCAGCAATGGCCCATTATAGGAATTGCCAAGGGTGGGCCATCATTGTAATTTGTATGTTGAACCAATGTGTGCATTACCTACAATGGGCCATGGTTGGTATAACGGTTGTGATGGAGTCAATCATTGTCGACATTGGCCCAATATACCCTTGCTACCTGGGGTCGAGCTTGGTGTGATAAAGTCAGAAATGGGGCAGTGGAATATGTTCTATTGCAAGATTAAGCATGCTGCAGTTAACATTAATTTAGGCAAATTTGCGCTCTATACCTATGAAAGGCTTTACAATAATTTTGAGACAAGACATCTTGTATCATATGATATATGAAAGTGTTATATGGAGCAGACACAGTGCATGATTATTGCTCTAAGTACTTTAGTGGGTTCAACCTTGATTACTACTTAGACCCTCATAATAGTACTAGATGTCATTTTGATAACACATAATATTATGTGACAAGTAGATGCCCTAATAAGTCTTCCTTATTTGTATATAAAAAATAAAGCTTATTATGTAAACTGTCATTTAAGCCAGAAGACGAGGAGAGTCTTTCTAAGCGTGACATGTGGGTACGATGTGGATGAAGTGATCAATGCCTTCTGTCAGGCAAACATTGTTGTCAAGAAAGATAACTGTGTTTCTACTTACCATATAACTTCTGCATCGGTCAAAACATTGGGTTAGTAGTGAACATTTTAATCAGCCTCTATGGAAGTTTAGGGCAGGCTGTAATTTAGAAGTATGTAAAAACTTCCGATGTCTGCCTCACTTAAAGCAGGTTATGTTCTCACTGCGCACACCTTGTAAACCCTTAAAATGGCCTTATATAGCTAATCTAATAAAAATATGGAATAAGTATGAAACTCCAGCTGGGCAGACCTACAAGTCTCCAGTCGGGATAGAGATGGAAAGTTCCTTGACAGCCTGTCATGCATAAATACAAAGAAAATAAAGAAATAAACTAAAAATACATACCACATTCATGTTCTGGTGCTCATCTTCTCTTCTAGATAAGGTTCAAAGTGGACTTTCTGCAGAGATTCTCAAGGAAAGACATAAGGTAGACGATGGGTCTAAAGATGACACGATTGACTTCAACAGGCAGTATGTAAAACTAAAGCTCCATTCACATGTGACTATTGAGACCATGAAAAGGGAGGAAATGGAACGACCTGACATGTACCAGAAGAGTCTTAAACATGGTAATGGAACTATAATAGAAGATGAAGACTTGGTTAAGGGCAATGAGTTTGGGAAGTATATCTTATTACGTGGACGTGCTGGTATTGGTAAATCCACCCTGATGCAGCGGCTGTTGTGGAAATGGGCCAATGGTGAATGGGGTACACAATTCAAGGCTATATTCCTACTAAATTTGCGATACCTGATGAGTCTTACAAAACCCACGGACATTGCGAATATGTTGAATGTCTACGCTGTCTATACTACGGGCAGGACACACTTCAATACGGATGACACATGGCTGGAGGAAAACGAAATGAAAAGCATATTTGTTCTAGGTAGAAAGGAGTACATTTATATCTCTATATCTATATCTCTATGTCTATATCTCTATGGATCTATATCTATCTATCTATCTATCTATATATATATATATATAAATATATATATATATATATATATATATATGACTATTCTTTGATAAAATAAAGCATATATCGTAGTGAACTAATGCAATAATCTTTGATGATATTTTAAGCTGACAATGCAACTTATGGATCTCAATAGTTTTACATGGAACATGTCTCATATACGCTGCACGTTTGATCCACACTGATCCACACTAAAACAGGTTCACATCCATTTGTTGGGACATCTACTATTCACTATCTCCCTCCCCTGGAAATCCTCCCAGCCGGAATGCCTTACTGGAATTCTCCCCTTTGGAGTTTTCCCCCAGATAAAATGGGGTAGGGTACTAAGCCCCCTTTACATTCAGTAGAATTTTCTACCACTCCATCATACTGCAAACATAGATATCTACATATCTAGATATATATAATTAACGTTTACATGAAATATTTTTTCCCTTATATATATTCCAACATCACTATTTTTAAACTGAAGGTGGGGGGGGCCGAATTCAGGGTAAGAACTCGTAGGGGTGGTTGGAGAGGCAATTCCGGGGAACAAAGGGGTCAACGCCTAGCACTGGTGTTTACTCCTTCCTATCTTGCAATTGGAAATTGTGATGAAAAAATGTACTAGGTAACAATCAAAAAGTGTTAGTCTAAAAACAACAAGTAAAGAAAAACTATATATGTTTGGTGTCCCTTTCGTAATATAGATGGAGTTGATGAAGTCAGTCGGTTCAAGGAGTACTGGATGCAAAAGGACGAGTTGTTACCCGTATCACTGCCAATCCGCTGGTGCTTTGCTCTGATGAGAAGGGAGATCTATGCCAAATCAACGATGATAGTCAGTTCAAGGTATAGTGCTTGTATTTAGCTCTGGTTGACGAGTACTAACTAAAATATTAATAGCTATAGAATACTTTAGTCTCCACCCCTTACAATATGTTGCTGCTGAATTTCCCGAATTTAGATTTTGAATCCCCTACTTTTGATGCTAAATCGGTATGTGCGCTGTTTACATCCTTTATTCAATTCTACATATATATACATATACCTTGTTCAGACCATTCACAGATCTTGGATGCATAGAGAGGACACTCAAAGGCATATCAACAGAGAGCTTCCAGGTAGTTGAACTAATGGGCCTAACACGTGAACGAGTATTTGACTTCATTACCAAGAATGTCGTGGAAAAGAGAAGAGGTTTTGTGTGGGAGACGCTGGAGAGAAATCCGATCCTGATGTCCATCTCCTCCATCACCTTCTACTGTGCTGCCCTGTGTAAGGTATTTGAAAGCCAGACAGAAGTACCTACAGAGTACAAAACCTACACACAGATCACTGCATACATTATGCACGTAAGCAACATTTATATACTGGAATACCTGATTGAACGTAATTTATTTTCCCTTCGACTATCTTAAAAATCAAGATACAGTAAGTTCCTTAAAATAATACTTTACTTTGACTGAAATAGAAATATCATATTCCTATGCCCTGGAAAGAAACAAGTATGTTCTCACAACAGGGGCTCGATTCATAACAATGTACCACTGGTCAGATATGTAACGACTGAGCAAATCCATTTCTAGTACAAATCAACATGTTCAGTACTGTTCCATAGGTGCAAGCTAATGATATGTTCCTTTCCCAGTCGTAATATGATTTCTGATGCATTTCACAAAGCTATTGTATGGATATTATGTGTCAGGAAGTCGTACAATATATGGGTAAAGGGTGGTCGTATGTAGGTCTTTTCTCATTGCACAATGTACGGCTGAGACAGGGTCAAAACTCATCTCAGCCAATGTATATTTCTCTATTTCAATCTCTAGAGATTGGAAACACAGTAGAAAGGAAAGAGAAAAATGTAGTGCACTATACAAAGACATAATACTACAGAAATGTATGTTTTATATAGTGAATATTATAGAAATAAAACCATGGTCATTATGATAAATCGTACAGAAGGTGCCATGACACATTGTCCTGTCGTATTATAACCTGCCATGAAAAAAAAACCTTTCAGAACTGCCATCTAGTAGCATTTTTTTTCCTGCTCTGGTTGATCAACTTTAATTATGCAAAAAAACATCCCATAATTCCATTATTAGTTGTACGACTAGGTGGGAACCCCTGACCTCTCACCCAATATGACATCATATCTCCGGGAAACACCCCAATATTCAAATAAATATTCAAATACATAAATATTTTTCACTTTATATGACAGGGGGATATACGATTTCAATTATACTTTACAACTGCATATGTTCCTAATCTTAACTCAATTTACTTCTGCCTATTGTTCAACCAGATACTACTAGCTCTTGTGAAATGGGTATGCAATCGTTTTTTTCAAAAAGTTGTAGGTTTGGTTACTACTGTGACGGAAAAACCAAGGGAGTAGTATAAACTTATGAATCGAGGCCCAGAGCTTCATCCAACGGTCACTGCAAAAGGTCCAGGAAACCTTCGATGTAAAAGAGGTTCTTCAGTTTCTCTCCGAGTTGGCATTCAATGGTCTGGTGAAGGAAATAGGTAAAGGACATGTTCGGCTTGTGTTTAAAGCAGATGACTTTGGAGATCTCATCACTGAAAAGGATTGTAAGTAAACGTCATCTTGTGTATGCTTGAGACATAAACGTTGTTCAACATGAATCAATGGCTCAATAATAACATACAAAGTACCGAATCAATAAGACCGTGTCAAATACTAGTACACACAATAAATGTATAGATCTGTGACTCTGAGTACACATAACTAGTCAATAAGATCACATGAAATACAATTACACACAGAAAATGTATACTCGTATGCAACTCTGCAGTCCGTGCAAACGTCTTGCCAGACTGTGCACATATAATAGTAATATAATGGGTTGTTTTATTTCAAAATCAGTGACAAATGCCATGATCAAGAGTGGTCTCTTGATGCAAACTGGGTTCTTGGACCCAGAGGACAAAGACAAATGTACCGTCCTGAGCCAATTTGTTCACCTGATGATACAAGAGTTTCTGGCAATGGCTGGACTCCTGTCTCAGACTACTGAAAAATTCAAACAGCAGTTGGAGACCTTGAGCGACACACAACAGTTTAGCATGGCCATTCTATTTCTGTATGGGCTGGCTTTCAATCGGGACAATGCAATGCATCATGAACTTGATATATCTGGATGCAGTGGTCAGCAGCTTCGAGACAAACAGGAAGCCTTGACAAATCTCGCTAAAGTAAGACAATACTTCTTATAATACCTTGAGGTAAACTGGGGCTACCAAATATTTTACCCTACTTGACTTGCTTACTGACTCAAATAACATTTCAATTGTTGTGAGATGAGGAGTGATTCACTAAGTCTACACTGTTGCATGCTATTTCATAGATACTTTACTCATTCACACTTTATGTTTTCATTGAAAGAACATACCGAAGAGAGACCAACTCCTAGCTCTGCAGGTCGCCCATGAGAGTCAGTCTCCAGATGTAGCACGAGCTGTTGGGAAGAATGCTTTCAAAGATGGCTGCCACCTAGAGAATACCAAACTCACGGTTATTGATGTCCTCGCGTTGACCTTCATTCTGAAACACAATCCTGATACGCGTTCTCTGAGGTAAAAGTAGGGCATTCTTCAACAATGGGCCAGGATTTCACCTATAATCTCATCATTAAACATTTGATTATTGAGTCTCTTGTTCAGTTATCACACATGTCTATCGATTGTATATGGCTAAGAACTATCCTCCATTGATACCGACATGTACAGCTGAATATAATAAACAAAGCCCACAACAGTGTAGTATATTTACATCATTGCACACAAATATCTTATCTTGGTTTATGAACTGTTATTAACACGTTGAATTTCAGACTGGAAGGAGGGGAATTGGATCTGATATCCATTAAAGAGCTTGTAAACTTCCTGAAGAAGGAGAAGGCAATGGAAACTGTTGCGTAAGTGTTACAAAGCTATAGAAACTGACTTGGACCTGACAAAATGTGATTCCTGACTAATTAGACATGATTCATATATTCCTAATGTCAACTGACATGACCACAAGCCTTCCCAAGCAGCTTATTCTATTAGATATATATTTCACCTCCCAGTTTTAAGAGTTTTAACTGATATACTCATTACAAAATGTTTACAAGTTCAATGGAAATTCTTTGATTTCTGACTTTCCCAAGTTGGAAAATATCCCCAAAAATACCCCCAAGACATGTTTTATTAGTCCTGCATGTCCTCACGGACTACCACAATCCTTTCCAAACAGAATATTTCGGCTTTCCTCACAGATTCAAGATTATTTTACCAGATCATTTATGACAAAATCTTCACCATAGGCCTTCAAATGAGAAATGACCTGTACTTGTGAAAGGTCCGACACTATTTATCATTTGGACATCACTTACTTGATTATAATTAGAAAAGCAATATATTTACATGTAAAATGAAACATGAAATTAAAAGCATACATAGTGAAGATGATACACAGCAACCTAGTAGAATACCAGGACACTCCTGAGCTATCTAGTGTAAAGTTGGTGATGTTTGGCAAAAGTTTGAACATTTTCACAAAGCATGCTGACCAACAGAATGGAAAGTTTTAAATGGTGATTAACAAACCTGGTAGGGATAATCATAAATACTCTGGTGACTTAAAAATAACATTAGAAGTTATTATGGTGTATTCCAGACATCTTAACTGCCTAGTGTAATTCTTGTTATAAGGTTCGACACTTTTATTTGAGGTTGTGTTTTAGGTTAAGATAAAAATATCCTTATTTGTCCCATTTTGCACCAGATGTGGGCAATTCTTAGGAGTTCTGACCCATATATTTTTATGTGTGTGTGTATAAGTGTAATTCATTTGTCATTATTGATAGGTTAGTTAGTAGATTGACACCAATTCTACCCATGTACAGGGCAAAGCAGAAGAGCAAAGAATGTCACAGTGTTAGATGGAACATTCTCCTTTGCTTAGTGTGTGCTCCCTATTTTTTAATTTGTTCTGGGAAACATTCCCAAAGTAGCGCAGTAGCAGGAGCATGGGCCTTAATAACCTCATAGACTGTGGCTGATCATATAACTGCAGAGATACGAATTGCAATGTAATTTAATACCACTCTGTATTTTTAAGGGTTAAGGCAGGAAACATGTAACCAAATCTTTCTTCTCACAGCCTGGTAGATGTCACGTTAAATGATGACTGTGTCAACAATGTCCTTGAAGTTCTCAGTACACGAGGGTGCCCTGGAATATTGGAGTATGTATCACAACTAAACCGTTTACCGGTACCTTTCTAAATTATGAGAAAAACAATGCATTATGTAACTAATAATATAAAGAACAATCGCGTCTCTGAATTTGTCATTATGAATATATCTATACCAATTGTATTCTTGACTAAGACATAAAAGATGCATTAATGTTAATGACAGAGTAGTCAAACACAAATTTCCTTTCCTACAGTAATTCTTAGGTGACCCATACAAATGGCGTTTACACAATATCTTTTGTCAAATGTTTCAAGAACGGAATTGGACAAATGTAAACAGTGATTTTATGCTACCATATAAGTTAGAGTTAGTCATCATCACATCTTATGATATGCTATGTGATATTGATTAGTTAACAATGCTTGACATTGAGACAGAGTGAAGGATATTCTTCTTACGCTACATCATGTGTTTATTAAATGCATACAGGATTTCATCGGACGCCATGACAGATGTAGGGATGGCGTTCGTCAGCAATGCACTGAAGGCACCTACCGCATTGAGGACGTTGTTGTAAGTGAGGAAACAACAAAGTATATCTGACAGGGAGAAAAATCCAATATTTCAAGTTAACGATAAATGTATCAACAAATATAGGTGGTCTTCTGAGCACAGGGATCTCAAATATATGTATGTGTCATTTTGCAGAGGGGTAGCACACCTTTTAAATCTAAAAGACCACCTTTACCCAGTGGGCACAGAACATTCGAATCAACATTGATTAGTGGTTGTCAATGTTGGTTCAATGTTGATTCAACGTTGAACTGAATTTTGTGCCCACCGGGTACCATGAATAAGTTATGATATTCTTTGTATGTCAACAATACAGCCTGTCTTCCTCCGCTGTGACAAATGGCGGCGTCCAACGCATCACAGATTCTCTCAAGACAAATGGGACATTGCAAAGCCTGAGGTGAGCCTCCTAGGTTTATTTTGAAAAGAATTAAACAAATTCAACAGCATGATATGAATCCTACATGCCACAGTTCTCGAACAGATGGTGTCAACTTGTGCTCGTCTTGCATCCATCCAAATCCCCCAATGTAATATATAATATATAAGTATATACCCTCAATATAACCATAGGGGTAATTTGAAATGTTTGTAAGTGTAGGCAGTGTCTGATTTGGGGTTTTCCATTGTAGACTTGTGTTCCGTGGGATGAATGATGAGGGTGTGCAGCATTTACTGAAGTCATTGCAGCAGAATACGAGTCTGCAAGAACTGTGGTGAGTCATCATTTGGATCTCTTTGACTACATCACCCAATGCTCATTCCTGCACCCTGGCCTATTTTCAAATATTATTATCTTAATGTCAGGACGTTATACCCATCAACCAGGCATCCTCATGAATACTTTGCAAATTGATGTTTTATGCCGAAGTGGAGCGTAGGGACGCCGGATTAAGGAGTCACAACACAAATTTATGCCATGTGATAACAATAATATCAATCAACCTTCGATAGCTCCTGAGATTGATTATAATCATACCTGCCCCCCTAAAACGGACCGCAGGAGCTCAATGGTTCTATTGGTTTGTTGCTGATGCAACTGGTTGCTTAGAAACAGCTATTCTAATTGTTTATCTGCCTAGCATAGTGACAGGTTAATCAAGTGAAACAAAAGGAAAGTTGTGATGTTACCTTTTGTCGCACTGATGATACGCGGCAACAACTGCAATTTTGTTATTCCATAGGATGATACAACCAAACCTAACAGATGTGGGAGTTGCAGCTCTTGGCCAAATTGTCAACACCTCAATCACGAGTCTTCGGTATGTTTACATTCACCTCCTTGGTACGGATAGTGTAGGTTGATCCAATGTACATTATGGGGCTCACCGATATCATAATGCAAGAAACAACAGAACAGGACTTTGGTTTAACAAAAGATGCTTTATTATTGTGCTTGTATCATCAACTGCTTTAACCCAGCCCATGGGGTGCTCCTATATGTGGATTTGTGAATTCCATCCAAATTTCTGTTTCAGAAGGAAGTATGTCAGAATTTTGAAAAATGCCACTTTCAGGGGCCATAACTGAATGAGAATGAAAATAACAAAACCTCAATTGATCTTTATACAAGTTTATTTTATTGAAAGACATATATCTTGGGTGTCAGAAAACCCTGATTGGCACAATGAACTCCTAGGATGTCAGTTTTTATAGCCCGGCGAACACAACTAAGAATAAAAGTGTCGGAATTACGACATAATAACCACAATGCTATTATAACCTGCTTTAAAACCTCATAGAAACTTGTAATTAGGTTTACATATAGCCACTATATGTATGATAATACGTGCCAAGTTTTGTAATCATCATCAATAAACTTTCCGAGTTATGGGTCGTCAAACTTTAGGGATCTCTTGAAAATGTTGAAAACACAACCCAGTAACACCAACTTTACAGTAGAATGCTCAAAAGTGCCCAGATTAGCATTAAAATCACTGTGCATCATCTTCAATATGTATTCTTTCAAGTACATGCATTGCTTTATGTATATAATGATTCTGCTTCCCAGCGTAGCTGCGTAACACAAGCCTTATTTATCGTATAAAAGTGTCGGACCTTACGGTATTCTATACTTTACCACAACAGGTCTCAGACCTATCAAACACCTTGCATACACATCCATCTTATATTTACATGTACTAAACAGGTTAGGCTTGTGGTTTAAGCCTATAAACAACCAGATTTGACACTTTGAGTCTATAAAATTGCACCCGTAAGATAGAAATACATAATTTTTCTCCGTTTCCTGAGATTACCTAGGCTCCCAAAAAATAAAAAGAGCCAAAACAGCCCTTCTATATACTTAACCCATAGGGCTTACATGTTTACTATTGATTAAAATAGTATTAACCAACCTCATACATCTCTGGGTGGCATGGCAAGGCTTCTAACACGACATAGTGAAATCATATAAAAGTGTCGGACCTTACGCTAGACGCAGGGATTCAGTACCATTCACATAGACCTCTCTCACATCACTCACACACCTTGTATACCTATCTACCCTACATGTACATGTATCAAACAGGTTAGGCTTGTGGTTTAAGCCTATAAACAACCAGATATGACACTTTGGGTATATACAATGGCACCCGTAAGATGGAAATACTTAATTTTTTCCGTCACCTGACACAATAGAGGCTCAAAAAAAAATTAAAAAGAGCCACAAGTACACTTCTATACCCTTATTCTATAAGGCCAACATGTTAACTATTCGTTTAAATAACATCAACTACCATCATACATCTCTCTGGGGCATGGCAAGGCTTCCAGCACTAACATAGTAAACCCGTATAAAAGTGTCGGACCTTACGCTCGACGCAGGGATTCGGTACCATTCACATAGATCTCTCTCACATCACTCACACACCTTGCATACCTATCTATCCTACATGTACATGTACCTAACAGGTTAGGCTTGTGGTTTAAGCCTATAAACAACTAGATATGACACTTTGGGTATATACAATGGCACCCGTAAGATGGAAATACTTAATTTTTTCCGTCACCGGACACAATAGAGGCTCAAAAAAAAATTAAAAAGAGCCACAAGTACACTTCTATACCCTTATTCCATAAGGCCAACATGTTTACTGTAAGTTTAAATAACATCAACTACCATCATACATCTCTGTGGGGCATGGCAAGGCTTCCAGCACTAACATAGTAAACCCGTATAAAAGTGTCGGACCTTACGCTCGACGTAGGGATTCCGTACCATTCACATAGACCTCTCTCACATCACTCACACACCTTGTATACCTATCTATCCTACATGTACATGTATCAAACAGGTTAGGCTTGTGGTTTAAGCCTATAAACAACCAGATATGACACTTTGGGTATATACAATGGCACCCATAAGATAGAAATACATAATTTTTCTCTGTTTCCTGAGATTACCTAGGCTCCCAAAAAATAAAAAGAGCCAAAACAGCCCTTCTATATACTTAACCCATAGGGCTTACATGTTTACTATTGATTTAAATAGTATTAACCACCCTCATACATCCATGAGTGGCATGGCAAGGCTTCCAGCACTAACATAGTAAACCCGTATAAAAGTGTCGGACCTTACGCTCGACGTAGGGATTCCGTACCATTCACATAGACCTCTCTCACATCACTCACACACCTTGTATACCTATCTATCCTACATGTACATGCACCAAACAGGTTAGGCTTGTGGTTTAAGCCTATAAACAACCAGATATGACACTTTGTGTATATACAATGGCACCCGTAAGATAATAATACTGAACTTTTTTGTGTTACCTGAGATTACAGAGGCTCCCATAAAATAAAAAGGGCCACAACTACACTTCTATACCCTTATTCCATAAGGCCAACATGTCAACTGTTGGTTTAGATAACATCAACCACCATCATACAACTCTGAATGGCATAGCAAGGCTCCTAGCATTAACATATTATAAAAGTGTCGGACCTTACGCGTACATTTACCATTGACATAGCCCTGTATGACAACAATGGAACTCCTTCAGGCATATCTTTGCTACATTTTCATGTACAAAACAGGTTGGACTCATGTTTTAAGCCTATAGACAACTAGATATCACATGTTTAGTCCATAGATCTTGGTTTGAAGACTAAATACTTAATTATTTACCTTACCTGACCTTACATTCGCTAATAAGTTAAAAAACCAGCCACAAAATCACTTCTATCCCCTTATTCCATAAGACTAACATGTTTACTATTGCATTAAATACCTTTAACCTTCATATCACAACTCTGTCTGACCTCTAGCATTAACATAGTGACACCGTATAAAAGTGTCGGACCTTACGCGTACCCAATAGTTGTTGGGTTCCTATCTGCCGCCACACGGGTCCAAACCCGATATCCAGCGTGCAGGTCGGTGAGGTCATATCTGCCGCCACACGGGTCCAAACCCGATATCCAGCGGCAGGTCGGTGCACAGGTCCACCCTGTGTCTAGCGTCGACGGCCGCCTCGTGGCTTCCTTGCCTCCTTCAGGGTCTCCACCTCTAGCAGCACAGCAGCCGGCAGGGCATACTTGTCTGCACGCCTACCGCTGGCGGCCAGAGGCTGTGGAGGGCAAGTCTTGCAGAGGACGTCCTGTGGAGGCACGTGGATGAGGTCCTTCCTGGTGGTCCAGGTGAACTCGTTCAGGGCCACGTTACCGCGTTGCATGAAGGACACTTCAATGTGCCCCTCGGTGTTGGCACCAGTGACGACCTGTCCAAGATACCACTCCTCGTTGTACATGGCAGCGACGTAGTCCCCAACCTTGAAGGCCTCCTCCCCTGCTTCCTCCTCCTGCTCCTCCTCCATGTCGGCTTCCGAGCTGGGGTCTGCTGCGAACAACTGGTGGTTGGTCCAGCCAGGACAGTGGCGCAGAGACTCGTTGTCCTCCCAGCAGCAGGTGTTGAAGCAGGAGGTGTCGCGTACAGAGATGGAGCGGTTGGGGATCACGGGCACTGCTGCATGTACCTGCATGGTACCGGGAACACTGTTGGCACAAGCCAACCCCTCTAGTCGTGACCGTGCCTCCGCCACATCAGCAGCAGAGACATGATGGTAGTGAACCGCGCTGCCTTGTTCGTTGCCTTTCAACACAAACTGTAGGGCATTGTCGATTCGTTGGCCACACTTGATGAGGAGGTTGGCCATTCGCTTGACTGCTGCACCCACACCGTCACACGGGCCTTTACCATGACCTGCTTCAAAGTAGGTCCAGGTGCAGCGTAGGGCGAACAGTCTGAGGTGCTGGCAGATGATGGAGAATATCGACTTGTTCCGATACTGAGACGATGGTGAGTCTGTGCAGTAGTGGATGGTAGTCACGTGAGGTAGGTTGGTCTGAATCCAGAGGCAGAGAACTGTCAGGAATGCGAGGATGGCACCTGCGTCGTGTTTCCGGTCATCGGAGGTCAGAGCGATCGACTTGTGCTTGGTCGTACCGTCTGGGGCCTTGTAGTGGATCACAGCCGGGTGGACTGTGACTGGCTCCTTGCCCCAGAACGCGCTCTGTGCCTCCTCTGGATAGTTCACTAACCAGTTCTCCGCGAAGTCCATCTGGATAGTCACCTCCTGCTCAGACATACCCTCCCGCAGTTCCCGCACCACACGGTGCTGGTTCTGGGCGCGGAAGGAATGCTCACGCATCGTCTCGAACTCGGTCTCCATCATCTCGATGAATGCAGACTTGGTCAGGGTGTTGGGGACAAGGCGAAGCTTCTTGACGGTCTTCTGCTTCTGCGTCTCGACGTCCACCGGGCCGTAGGGAACCTCCACCATCTGCCAGGTGTCACACGTGACGGTGGGGTGGATGATGTTCTCACCGAGCTTCTCTGTGAACTGCTCAACTGTAGTGCCGCGGACAACGGAGTCGGGGGGTACCTGGGTGCAGCGCGGAGTCGTAGGGTGAAGTTTTGGTGCTTCATGCACAGGCAGATCTGGGTGTTATTGTACCTCACTGGTAGGATCCACCTGGCCTCCTTTCGCACACCGTTGAAGAAGCTTTGGCTGCATTTCCCCTTCCGAGTCGGGTACCGCTTCAGGTACAGGTCGCGGAGCACAGAGAGGAACTCAGTGAGGATGACTTTCTGGTGCCTGTGTCCACCCACCCGCACAGAGTCCTTCTTGCCTGGCAGAGTGTAGGAGTGTTCAGGCTCAGAGAGGAAGTTGATGATATCATCCCTCTGCTCGTAGTAGGCCAGCTGCTGATCAGACACTTTACGCGGTCTCCCACCATTCAGAAGTGACCGCCGGTCGAGGCCCAGGTCCTTGGCAAACCGGGCTGTCAGCCTGGCTCTCTTCAACCTCATGCCGGGTGCGAACTTTCTGGTGACCCGCAGCCGTGTCATACGGGGGAGGACCTTCAGTTCAGAAGACAGAGCAAGGTACAGCTTGACAGCTTGGCGGTCGCGGCAGGGTGTAGTGTCTCCGGGGATGAGCTGTCGGCGGGTCTTCCTGATGCTGCGTTTGTACATCTTCACTTCCTCTCTGAGCCTGACCACCTCAGTCTCTACCTTTCGGTGGATCCTCCTTTCTTTCTTAGTTGTTGACTTGTGATGCCGGTGCTTTGCTTCCAGTTTGTGAATGTCGTCTTTGAGCCGGTCGTTGAGGTAGCGTAGCCGCCTCTTCCTTGGTGTAAGCCATCCTACGCCCATACTCCCCTTACAAGGAGTCTGGGGGCTGAAAGTGATAGTTTAGGATTAGTACAGTGTTACAGGGCATGATGCATGAATGCAGCACTGATGACTTGCCAGCGCTGCATTAATGCATCATGCAAACAAAAGTACAGTGAATTTAAGCAATTCCAGGTAACTAACAGTTAATACTAGTTCTATGCAATTACACAACTAACCACAGATTAATGACACATAGAGAGAAGGGAATGATAATTAATAACAACAAATTAAAAAAAGACACATAGAAACAAAGGACACAAAGGAAGGGTAAAGGATAACAACAAAGCAAAGGAAGGGTGATGCATAGGGGGGTAACATTTACAACAATAACTAAGGAACTACAACTAAACAACCAGGAACCAAGGAAGCAGGAACTAGTAACTCAAGCATTATTCTACTGTTCTATGTATACATTTACTTTTATCTCTCCCTAATCTGGTTTAGGGAGTTTCGCCCCCTTGATAGCGTTCCTGTAAATCATCAGTAAATCATCAATATCAATCAATATTAGGTCTGAATGCTTTAGCTTACAATGCAGATAAGTTTAACTTTTAAAAGGTCTATACTATATATATTATATATATACTATATATATTTACTAAGCATTACTTGTGTATATACATCAGTACTGTATAAGAAATGTACATGTAAAAAGGATGCTATTCTGTTCTTATACTCACAGCAGATCCTCCATCGCCTGGAGGTTGACGGGGCAGTGGCGCTTCGGTCCCCGTCGCGGCGAGCTCTTCTTGATCATCGCCGACGCATGCCGAGGCCGGGCGGTCGGGCAGGCATCGCTGGCCTGCGAGTCCATGGGCGTGTGTAGGGGTGAACCCGTGGTAGCCCCACACTGCGGACGCGACCTGCCACTTGTACGGGCACTGGTGCGGGGGTCGGGCGGCTGTAAAAATTTACAGGCTGCATAATGCATTGATTAGTACACAATGGGGGGGGGGGGGTGTGTGGGCAATTTGAGTTTACAATTAAGATTCAAATGCTTACAGTCTGATGCCTCATGATTACTTAGTGCATAGTGCATTAATAAATCAGTATTTTTGAATAGGAACTTAGGTACATGAAGGCATTATGTTACAAATAACCACAGACAAAACTATATATTCTATCACATGTACTCACCGAAAGGGAGCTGCTGGCCTGTGCAGGAGGCGTGGCAGTCGCTGTGGCAGTTGCTGTGTTGTCGGAGGTGGGCTGAGGTGTTGTGTAGTCAGCGTGGTCGGCGTGGTCAGCGACAACCCGCCTCGGTCGGGGGGGCTCAGCGACAACCCGCCTCGGTCGGGGGGGCTCAGCGACAACCCGCCTCGGTCGGGGGGGCTCAGCGACAACCCTCCTCGGTCGGGGGGGCTCAGCGACAACCCTCCTCGGTCGCGGGGGCTCAGCGACAACCCTCAGTGGTGGGGCCTCAGCGACGACCCTCGGTGGTGAGGGGGCCTCAGCAACAACCCTCGGTGGTGAGGCGACCTCAGCGACAACCCTCGGTGGTGGGGCCTCAGCGACGACCCTCGGTGGTGAGGGGGCCTCAGCGACAACCCTCGGTGGTGAGGCGGCCTCAGCGACAACCCTCGGTGGTGGGGGGGCCACAGCGACGACCCTCGGTGGTGGGGGGGGGCTCTCGGGTGCAGTCGGCTTTGGTGCGGCAGACTTCTTGGGCCCACGGTTCTCACCCCGACCCTTCCCTTTCGGTGAGGGTGCCTGTGAAAGAATAGACATTATTGATAAGGACAAAAGTACTCAGCCGATGGGCTTATGGCACACTTACAGGATGTGAACTTTAATCACTGTACTGAGATAGTAAGGATCTATTAGTAGGAACACAGAAAAGCATGCATACATTTAAGTGTTGGTACAAAGTAAATACATGTATGTACAGAGAGATGCTTTTTGTTTGACATAATGCCATTGTTAAACTTACGCGTGGGGTGTTGGCTGGCAGAGGCTGAGCCAGATCAGCATCCGATACCGATGCTGCCCTCCGGGGAGAAAACAGCGACGGGGACACCAGAAGTGCCCGACGGCTGCCACGGGTAGGTGTGCGGTGGCTGTCAGGCTGGGCTGGTACGGAGGGCTGGTCCTCTGCAGGAGCCGGCTCAACTGAGGGGCCAGGTGGTACGTCCCCGGGCACAGGCACGGAGGGGCCAGGCTGTTCCTCCATGGGAGCTTGGTCACCTGCAAGGCGAGCCAGATTCTTTCTCTCACGGTGAGCCTGGACCTTTAAAAAAAAAGAGGATATTGTATGATTTAACATAATATGTTATGATATATTATTTACACAGTTTATAAATCTATAGATCTATGCATGTATTGTACAAGTTATTTGTAATGACACACAGCTAGTACCAGTACTAGTATCTATGGTATAAATTACATTATAAATAAATATATATAAATATATAAATAAATGTATGCCATTAGACTTACGTAGCCTGTCGCAACCGCAGTCCGGAGTTCCTTCTCTGGGGTGTTACACAACTCCAGGGTGCGGCGCTTGCTATCCTTTTTCCTTTTTCGCTCAGCCGCGTAGAACTTGTCTTTATCTTCCTTGATCAGTTTCTGCCGACGTTCCCGGCTTTTCTGGGCATCAGTCTTTTTTAGCCCCGGGGCTAGCTTCTTGCGACCCATGCTGGAAAAAATTAAGAAGATATCAGCAACAGCAGACAAGGTATGGAGACATTACTGGGGAGCTAGAGCCGTATGTAAGGTCCGACACTTTTATCCAGAAATTAAGTTAATGATTTCTACAAAATGACGGTTTGGCATGATGATAGTACCATAGGGGCATGTTGTGCTAAAATATGGAGGCGATTGCCTTAGTGGAAGTATGTTTTATCCTCAAAATATATAAAAGTGTCGGAACTTACGAGTTGGTCTGATCACCCTTAATCATATATAAATTATTAAACTATCATATATTTGGCAATAGCATATTAGAATAGATGACCATTGAACATCCTGTACAGAAATCGTCTTGATATTGTATATATTAAAGTTTCTAGGAGCGAAAAGCATTTTCTCGTGTAAGGCCCGACACTTTTATCGGAAAAGCATTATAATCACCGAAAACAGGGGTAAATAAACGGTTTGGCATAGATTGAACTTGCTAAAATGATGAAGGGGGGCTGTATCTATAATATAAACCATAAATAACCTCATTAAACAGAATATTTTGGGCCTGGTGGGGGGTTTTGAGAAGAAATTTTGGGCATTTTCGGCGACGACAAACCTCTGCCAGCGCCAAAAGTATACCTAATATGCTTTAAACGATCTAAAACTTCATCCGGAGCTGCGCCCGTGGGTATTCTATCTTATTATACTGGAACTTTTAGCTTTTGGATGAATACCTCGGAATATCTCGGGTAGATTCATCGAAAAAATAAAAGTGTCGGGCCTTACATAAAAGTGTCGGAACGCTTCGCCGACACGCAAATAGCCTAGAACGGACCGATGATTGCACAATCGAGTCGAACCGCGGCCAGCGTCGGTCGGCAATCATCGAATATTAGCAGAAATACATCACTTTTACACGAAAATTTGCATTTGGGGGGTGCTAGACATGTTCTACGATCAATGTATTCACAAATTTTCGCGAAATTGCTTACCTTTTTGCGGATATTTGCGAATATTTGGCGAAATTCGATGCGCTCGGCGAACTTTGCTGGTGTTTTCAATACGTAACGGCGTCCCACTGCCGTAAACCGGTTCGGCGCTGCTGGAAAGCGACGCGCTTTTACGACAATATGCTGCAAAAGATGTTCCCGCCGAAAATACGAAAAAAGTGTCGGGCCTTACAGAAATACGTAAAACTGCCCGAAATACACACACCGGCGAGGGATCAGACTGCTATTTTTCGCCAAGATGAAGGAAATATGTACTCGCGTGGATATCCATTGCTTAGATTCAGTTGGTTACCGGTATTTTAAGAATTATAGCCACATTTCGCCGTAAGGTCCGACACTTTTATTTTGTTCCAAAATCACTCTTTTGGACCTAGCTCCGTCAAAAATGATCGAATCTTTACAATTTTTTCACCAGCTTCCCTTCCCATAGGTTCCTCCAGATTGAATGAAAAATGAAGTTTAGGTGGCCCTTTTTACTGGCCCATCTGAAGTGCCAAACATAAAAGTGTCGGAACTTACGAGCGTGTCATTTTCCAGTATAAGGGCTATGACAAAAAATTGGGGAGAAATATCTGGATAAAACCAACTGATTTGGTGAGGTAACACATATACCTAATAGAAAATCATGAATTTGCATGGTTGGGAGTGCCTCAATAGATAGGGGGGGGCTTTGAAAAAAATGAAAATGGCCTGGAACACCGATTTTGGGCTATTTTTCAACTTTGAGGGGCCATAAGTCCCAAAATATTCACCCGACACATGCAATTTTACATTTTTCTGAAAGCCTAGGGTGTCCCCTCTGACATAAAAACAAAAAGAACCAGTATGGTGCAAGGATTTTTACTCCACAGCTACTGGAAGGTGGAAAACACAGGAAAACACCCGAAAGTGGCATTTTTCAAAATTCTGACTCATTCCCAGTGACCACAAAATTCAGTTCAATGTTGAATCGACATTGAATCAATATTGAATCACCATGACTACCATTTATGAATGTTAACTTAATGTTCTGTACCAAATGGGTTAGTACTATAGTTGTGCAAAAGCAAGCAAATGTGATCACATAATATTTTACCAGGGTATTATATGTTATAATTTGTATTATCTACAGGGTTGATTCCCGAGCCATCACGGATAGTGGGCTTCGGCAAATTACAGACACATTAGTGAAGAAACAAAAATTGAGAAAATTCTGGTAAGTTATTCAGGAGTCATCTCCAGAGAAACAACATTATAGCAATATCTCGGTGTATAGGTCTAAGTGATCTTAATCGCAAATAAACCCGTTTAGGGAAACTTTGAATTAAGTAATATATAGATGACGAGTTTATATAAAAACCAGTCCAATGAAAGATTAAATGAGTATTTACTTCTGAATTCCGTTGTATTTGATCATCACCCTTTGGCAAATACTTTTGGTTAATGGCAGACTTTTGTGACTTTCTCATGCCCCCCCCCTACCCCTGTTGCTACATCATGCGTGCAAGAGTATGTGCTTTGTATATTAAGGTTATCTTCATTTGAGAAACAAAGTACATTTGACATTCGGTTGATGGTAAGAGCAAATGAAAATATATTGATTATATATGTCTAAACTTCTGCGCAGGCTACAGTCAACAGGGGTCACAGACAAAGGCGTGCAGTACCTCATGGAGGCAGTGAAGAAAGATAAATTCCTCAAGGAAATCATGTAAGCTAGCTTTCCTTTATAATTCCTAGGTTTCTAATAAGAGGGGAATTTATTTCATCAGCATTCAATAGGCTGCACTGTAACAGAGTGTGGATAGTATTCCTGTCACGTCCCTTAGATTTGAATTTCATAAACCATTAAGTTTCAACACTTCTCTCAATGCCTACACATTTCTCTTTTCTGTTAGTGATAACTATAGAACTGTGCTTACATGCAATAGCCGTATCATAGTTCTCTAGTTCCACTCCATATGTTGTTTCGATTGTATCACGGGATTTGAGCTGTATATATTATTACCAAATTCAATTCTATGTTTATTTCTTAGACTGTATGGATGTTCTATTCACGAGGACGGGGTGAGAGCAATCTTGGCGGCATCCTCAGCTCTCCCAGATCTCGTAGTAAGGTGAGGACCTGATTGTGTACTGCACTGCTTCTTCAAACACCTTTCTCATGCTCGACTACACACAAAATCATTTCCCCCATGCCCCCTCTGATATAATAGGGAGCGGCATTCCGATGGCTGTTGCTTCACCGCTATGCAACATGGAATAAAATCGCTCTGGTAGAGTACCCGCATTATATAGACACAATAAATCAGTGATTTGTCCCCATCTTTTAGATTAGGGCTCAAATCGCTATCAAGTCGTCTTCGAGGGGACATATATACTAACACATGTCCCTATCATTCTTCCCAGGATGTGGGAGCCAAGTGTCACAGACAATATGCTCCGGCAGATTCGGTGTGCCCGAAACATCGATTTGAAAAAGTAAGTATGATGGTATTTGGTATATGGAATTTGGAAATCTTCTTGATTTGGTATCTCATTGTACTCATCTCATCCCTTATCAAAAAATTACTTTACATTAAACAATTTACTTTTGACTTCAATAATACCTCTATCCGAAATATGTACTTTATCAAAAATAACTTGTTTACTTTTTTTTCTGACTAATTGCTGTCAGCATATATACAATGTATACCGCTTCAACAATGGAGTGTTTTCATTGTTTTTCAGGGTTTTTTCCTGATCGAAGTAGGGTTGAGCAGAGAAATGACAAATGGAGAATTGCCCTCAGAGATCTCCATCAAAGCTTTGTTCAGAAAATGAATCCGTGTGTTACAGTGTGGGGTATCCTATTAATTTACATAACAAAAGAAACAAAAAATATTAGGAAATACACTTCAGTTGATTACATTAAATGTTAGAAAGGCTTGGCTATGTACCCTAGCATGCTGTCACACCATGGGAAACAGTGCACCTCGTTACCAAATCTGATGAGAATTGTGTTTATGTAGCTTACTGAAATACAAAGAGACTGTAAGATACGTATATATGTCACACAAAGGTCATGAATGTTTTAGCATAGGTTTATTGACAAAGGCTGAAATCTATTAATATGATTCTCCAACAAAGTTATAAAAATGACTACGGACAACACAGATTAGCCCAAATAACATTACGGCAAGAACCGGTCATATTCTGCGTTAAAACAGTATCAAATATTCTGCCGCACCTATTTCACACCAGTTTCACATGTGGACATAAACGGCACATGTGATGTAAGCAATGTATACAATTTCTTTTTAAATTTACAATCTAGGTAAATTCAATTGGAAGTATAAACCGTAGATGACTTATCATATTATAAAATAAAATAAAACTACCACTTCTCATGGATGTCTGTGTTATGTGATATTTTTTTGAGTTTATAACGTATCTTTATTCACGTAGTGATTTTCAAAAAGTACGATACAATTCAAATTCAATTCAGTCAATGATACATGCCTGCATGGAAATACAATGTATTGTTTGTTATTATACTATATCCCATTACAGTCAGTATTTTGGTAAACTGGAATGTCATACAGGTACGGATGCGATACATGTATTGTATGTTGTTATACTATATCACATAACCGTCCATAAATGAATAAACAGGGGTTTACACAGAGATACAATGTATTGTTTGTTATTATTATACTGTATCACAATAAACCTTCATGCTGCCATTCAAAAGATAATAAGTATACAGGTTTGGTACAGGTTATTTTATGTTATGCTTAGCACATAGACTTGGCTCTAAATAGCTTAATCACAGTTGGTTTGGCTTTTTGTTTAAAGGCATTACGATCGTTTACAACACGGCAAGATGAATTTAGTGCATTCCATAGTAGTATGCCCCTATACAATGGGCTTTTTCTATATCCCAGTGAGATAGAGGCGGGGAATTCCAGCAGCCCAGTACCAGTCGATCGGGTAATCCGTCCACATGCCACTGGTTGCTGGAACCGTAGTCCCAGAGCTTGGTGGTCATGGGTACTGTCATACATATATTTATGGATTAGAAGTAACAATTGCATGTCGTATCTAACATATAAGTAATCAACATGTGACTCTGTATGCAGGTCTTCAATATGGTACAATCTTTGCACATTCAGACTCATTCGCAGACATCTGTTTTGCATCAATTGCAATCTTTTGTGTTGTACATTGGTGACCCCGTTATAGAGGTAACCACAATATTCTAGGACCGGTAAAATAGTTTGTTTATATATTAGCACAGCTATATGTTTTGACATTCTGCGTCGCACGTTGCCTAACATATGGCATCTATTCGCAGCACTACTGACATTTTTGCTAATTGTTTTTTTAAAGGTAATATCACTATCCAAAATTATCCCCAGGTATTCATAGCTAGTACAGCATTCGAGAGTGACATTTCCCATCGTGACTGTTGGTGAAGGATGATAGTATGAGGGAGGGTTAAACAATTGCACCTTTGTTTTACCCGTGTGGATACAAAGACCGCTACGAGAGAACCAAGTATAAACACTATGAGCATCTTCCTGCAGCTTAACTTCGGCTATGGAGATATTGTGAGAGGTTGTGTAAAAGACAACATCATCAGCGTACATAATTATGTTACAGTGTTTTAGCACATCTGGGAGACAATTTACAAAGCAAATAAACAGGAGGGGGCCCAATATAGATCCCTGAGGGACGCCATATGATATAGGTAGGACATCAGAAGTCATATCATTGCAAGTTACTCGCTGGCTTCTGTGTCCCAAATATGCAAATAGCCAATCTGTGTAAATTGGGGGGATTTTTAGCTTTTTCATCCTAGAGATGAGTTCTAGGTGGTGTATGCTGTCGAATGCCTTCCGTACGTCCAGGAAACACGCCAGTAGACACTCCTTATTGTCTCGAGCTTTGTATACCTCATTTACGAATTTAAAGACAGCGTCATTTGTTCCCCTGGACGCACGGAAGCCATACTGATATTGGCTTAATAAATCGCTACCTTCAAGGAAATCGTACATACGCTCAAAAACAATTCTTTCCATAATTTTACTTGGGGCAGGGAGGAGAGAGATGGGTCTCCAGTTACCTATGTCCAGTAAATCACCCGATTTTGGCAGAGGGACAACTTTGGCACATGCCCATTGCTTTGGAAAAGATAAACTATGTAGACCGTGGTTTATTAAAGAGGTAAGCTGGGGGGTTAGTATGAGTAGAGCGTCCTTTAGGACAGATACATTGATGTGGTCCAGGCCACTAGACTTATGCACTTCAATACCTTTAACCAGCTCTAGTACTCTTGAGTACGGGACTGCAGTGTTATGGGTAGGCATGTAGTATGTACATGAGGGGGTTTTTACATCTGAAACAGTGGGATAATTCCCTAGAGAGTTAAATAGATTGGAACCAATATTAGTGAAAAATTCATTTATGTACGAGGGGACGGACTTGCCGCGCAGTTCCTCACCCGTAGTTTTATGGTTTAATACAATTTCAGGCTTATTTTGGCCTGTTTTACCAAGCAACAATGCAATTTCCCGCCAAAATTTTGTTGGGTTTTCCGAGAGATTTTGCAGTTTAGTATAAAAATAGTTATCTTCCGAGGCGCGGGTTTTAGCGTTAATGTCTCGCCTGACCTGTTTTGCCATCTCAAGAAGATCAGGGTTCTTTTGCTTACCCTGACAGTAATCATACATGTATTCATTTCTTTCATGAATGGACTCTAGTATGTCCTTAGTTATCCATGGCTTGTTCCTGTCCTTAAAAATCATGTCTTTTAGAGGACAATTAATATCTAGATAACTAGTTATGGTTGACAAAATGATAGAGCATTTTTCATCTACATCAGTACTGGCATGGAATGATAACCAGTCTGTGTGAAGCAAATAGTCAAAAAAGTCCGCTTGGTCATAGTTCTTATACGAGCGACCTCGCATTGTCACTAGAGTGTAAGTCTCACTAGGCTTCTTTTTAGTGACGTAGATGGGGAGGTGGTCACTGATAAGACAGGGTAGAGTACCTGAATGCAGTCCCTTGTCAGAATCTGTGGCAATGAGATCAATGCAGGTGCCTCCTGCTTGATTTGGGTGCGGGCGGGTGATGTCATAAATGACATTAGTAAGGTTAGTATTAGATACAGCGTGGTTATAATATTTAGTTTTACAGTCATCCGGCTGCAGAAGGTCCACATTTATATCACCAATCAACCAGCGTTCTCGGCCCTGTAGGATAGGGTCCTGACAAAGCTTCAACATTTCATCTATGCATTTAACATAACTCCCACTAGGGGGGCGATATACATGCACAAATGAGGTTAGCCTATGTTTTGGTTGTGTGAAATTAATTACCACAGCCTCTATGTCTGCATCGGACCGACTCAGAGGAGAAAGAAGCGAACAATATGGAGCCATTCTGTCATGGACATAGAATAATAACCCCCCTCCGTTCTTATCTATAATCCTGTCATGTCTAAAGAACTGATAACCCTGGACAAACAGTTTGTGATCAGGAAAACTATCTAGGAGCCAGCTTTCACTTATACACATGATATCAAATAGTTTGATCAGGTCTGACATCTGGCTGAATTTGTGTTTTTGACTCCTAATATTATAGTGACCAATCTTCAGACCTTTTAGAGAGATCAGGTCTGTTGTCCCCGTGGTCATTTTAAGGACCCTTTGTCCATGGGGTTAGTTAGTGGGAGTCTCAGTGACATCACCACGTATGGGTAATGGTGATATGTACCTGCAGTGTCCCCGGAGCATAAAACATGTTCAGAGGGTAATACACACTTAGGCATATCAGACAAGGCAGTAGAGCTTAACCTAGGCTTAATTAAGTTCTTAAGAGCTAAGCGGCAAGTGTAGAATAACACTGTGCTAAGGATGCCAGTGTGATTAGCATCAGTATGTACAGAATGGCTGTGGAGCCAGAGATATTTTGCTGGTGGCGTGATACCGGTCGCGTTGGGCGAGGTGGAGGGCATAGTATAGAATGATGGCTACCCCACACTTTTAGGGCTAACTGATTTCATAATAGACTAACTGACTGACCTATTTCAATTTCCAATAGGGGGAGGCGATATGTATTTGTAAGGATAGAATGGTAAAGTTACAGAGCTATATAAGACAGTAACTATAACTATTAATCAACTATTGGCTGTAACAGTAATAATAATAATAATAATAATAATAGCAATACTATATTGATAGTGTTATATACAGACAGTTGGGCGTCTGTCAGTTTGATTAGATTCAATTTGATGTGATGTGATGTGATGTATTGTGATGTGATGTGATGCGATGTGATGTGTTGGCCAAGTGTGTTGGTATAGAGCTGATCTAAGCTAAACTGAACTAAGCTAAGACTACGATCAATTGTGGCCAACCTTCATCAATTCTCGGTACATGTCATAGTAATAATATACAGTGCAAGTAAGCGAGGGGTTCAACAGGACAACAGCATTGTCCGATTAATTCATTCATGTAGATAAGCATATAAGTATACAGGGAACCTGCCACACTCAATATACAGATAGAGTATGACAGGGAATTTATATACATACATTATTATTATTATAACCGGTCGTGTACCTGCATCAGAAAAGATGTTCAGGTATGTAACCAACGTTTGATATCAATAATCCATACCAGGGCCGCATCAGAAAAGATGTTCGGTTTCTAATATGGGAGTGGGCATCATAAAAGATAACAGGTTAAATGACGTAGGATTGCCTTAATGTACCACATCAGAAAAGATGTTTGGTCAGGCAAGGTTCCACAGTCAAGAAGTTATCGTAAATGATGATATGAGGCAACGTACATAAAGAAATAAATTGCTACTTTAATCCAAAAGTTTTAGATAAAATGATTTGGAATCTAAAGTGCCTAATCCCCTCCCCTCCTCTTCACTCTACCTTTCACCTTAAATCACGTAACAATGGTTGCTATTATCTTTAATCATGAGTTTCAGATTTGAGTTCTCATTTCAAGGAAACAATTTAGACAAAAAGCAAAAGTTATCATATAAGCATTATATGATGATATTTTTTCATTTGTGGTACAATAATTTAAAGACATGAGTTAAGTCACACCCAGTATAGTGTACCGTTTCAATAGACGTCTGGAGGCGAGATATGTACTTGACTAGTAATCATTGTTTTGAGATTCTTCTGGTCCATAAGTAGGGGTTTAATACTGTTGCTTGCCCCAACTAGTGACACATGCATTTGACATTTAAATTCACAACATAGTGCAGGTACGCCTGTCTCTTTGCCAACAATGAAGAGAGCCATGATGTTTTTCTCACTTTTCGGAGTGTGCCTCTTGCAGTTTATCATATACCAAATGTATTCGACCACTAGTAGTATCAATATCTGACAAGGGTATGTCTCTTCAAGAGCATTATACTGACACTCAACCTCAATGTGTTACATTGGGTAAAAGTTTCATTTGTGTATGGTATTTTTCATTGAACCTTTCAACCACATCACTGAGCCTGAATGCCAAGCTTAATGTATGCTGAGGCCCATAGAAACCCTTGGCTGCAATTGAATGCATCGCTATTGCCTCGTGAAGATTAGACCTTCTTCTGTATGTTGTTGATCTTTCCCTAAAGATAATAGATCCGGAATCACCTTCATCAGTGAATATGGAACACTCTTCTGGAGCTATCATCAATGCATCGGTAATACTGTCTGATTGCATTCCATTTAATGGCAGTTCAGCATCGTGATGTGACAGCACTCCTTTTGTCAGATATGTGCTTGCTCCATACTTCATAACTCTGACGTCATCAAGATCCTCTGACAGGCCATTATATGGCCCATAAAGCGCAATGTCAGTACCATTGACTCGTAAATAGGGGCCAATTTTGTCTTTGAGCTCACCGTCAAGTTCTACAAGGCAAGCATCAAAATATGGACTATTGGAAAATATTTGCCCTTTATATGTTGGCTCATACATATCTGAAGGGGTTTCACCATTTTTGGTTTCCCGAATGTAACAGCTTTGGATTCTCTTCCCATGAGCAGAAGATAGCATATACTTCTTCCCAGCATCATCCTGAAGCAATGCTCCAATTGTAGCCTGAAAGCTGGAGTCTCCCTCACAATTGAATGTGATACTACTCCCTGGGAAGATTATATTCTGTCCGTTCTGGTAACATATCTCGAGTGGGTGTTGCAGTAACACGATTTCATGTTCCTTGGCAATGTCGCTACAAGATTCTAGTACTTTGTCCAGTGCCGCCTGTAAGGGCGTGCCCAACTCTATCTCCTGTTGTTTTGTCAGGAACAGCTCGAGTTTGCCAGTTCTCATGCTGATGGCAGAGGGAATATGGTTCCTGAAGATTAGATGGGACACTTTAGATATATATAAGTCATAGTTTAAGCTACGGATAATGTTCTATGTGTCTTCCCGCCTGGTACTACCCGTCATTACATAAATTATTGTACTGCATGAAGTTAGACTTTCACAATATTTAATTTCAGTAAATACTATTCAAAAGCCCCAAATGTCAGCAGTACCTTTCCTCGACATTTATTGATTCTGAAGCGGATTAAAGAGTGACTTTAAGAAAGGGATGTATCTCCCAATGCTAACTTCCATACATTTGTGTGTACCTTTACTGATGTGTTTTATGTAATATCTGTATTAATTTTGCGGGTAATGCTAGCTGAGTACCGATTGTTTGTAAACTACTTCTAGATTTGGATCATAATATTCCTAATCAATGAGAATTCGTTCCGGAATGACCACTGAAATTCACCTATACATCCAGTCACAGAATTAACTTACGTGCTTAGGAAATCCCTCAATTCCCCTTGGAGACATTTTGATGGTTGCTGAAATGTTTTGCGATCTGAAAAAGACAAGATGAATAATTATTATGTAAACCTTTAAATGTCATTACTGAAATTGCAACTATGGACGTGAACAAGAGGTAATATAATAACAACTTTTGTGGCTTTAATAGTTCGAGTTGCCTAACACACAACACACCCTTATAGCACTTGTTTATAAAGTTTAGTGCTTTTTATTCTCCATCATTTCTAGCAATCCCCCCCTATTCTCCTAACCATTGTTGTTGGATTATGACCATTTTCCCAGTGAATTCAAATAGATGACCTTAGTCATGCCTACCTTTGCTCAGACAGTAGACAGTTCGCTTCCGCCTGGAACAGTCATACTTTTCAGTAAATTATAGACGGCATTGCAAAGGAATCAAGACATGAATAACGATGCTTTCATCATTACTTTGAAAGATGGTGTATTTGGTATAAAAGGTCAAAGGACGATGTTGAAGGTGACAAAGTCCGACAATTAGTGTAGGTAAATAGGTAGCTTTTGGTCTAGAAAAGGTTAAGGACACAGCTACTATTTTAGTACACCCTAAATGAGCTGTACTTATGCTCATCATCTAGAGTGCACTAGGGTGATGGCTTGCATACCAGCATCAGTGTATTTATGCATTTATGTTTTCTTACAGTCCCAATGCAATCTACCATTGAAAAAGGGACATCTGGATCTACACACTAGCTGATTTACAGTAATTGATATTTGTTATTCATTCAAAGATCATGAATTAAGCATGCCACATTCATGGAATCTAAATTTTCTGTTAGATTTGCTAAAAAAACAACACAATATTCACAACAGTAGCCTAGAGACTGATCTATCACTCTACGTTTTGGTTTTATCTCATAATGGAACAGGGGAATTATGAGGTCAAAAATGGGGTAGGCATAAATCATGAGATAGGTGGGATTATTTCCCCAGACCACATCCTCAGTGTTCACACATAGAAAAGTGAGAGTCATTGTCGCTAAAACTACCCTCATCTGAGGGTCAGGCACTGCCTGACTCTCAGGTGAGGGTAGTTTTAGCGACAATGACTCTCACTTTTCTGAGGGTGTTGGTATAGATAATACCCATTGATTAGATCACCATACACAGACTCGTATGGCCTCATTGACCAAGCAAGCTATTCCTGTCCCTACCTGAAGAAATTAGCTACAAATCCTGTGTCAGATGGAAAAATTGACAGTCAGATCCCAATCACAAACATGCATGTTCTGCTTCTTGTTCAGTTAGAGAATATGCTCATCGTGCACATGTTCCGATACAATTTATCAAGCAAGTCAAGCACAATCTGCTTGTGATGAACAGTGTAGTTTATTCCATTGGGAATTTGAGCATTCGTTATGGAACATGCAGTGTGTTCTATTCCTAATTTGAGCGTTTTGTGCTTGACTTAACTAGGAGATTAAACGCCATACAAATGCTAAGATATTTGTCATAGAATAGAAAGGTATAACATCACCTGTTAAAGACGTTGACATAGGCTCTGTCACCAAGGCTTGTGAACCTGCAATAACACAAGAGATGACAGATATAATAAGTACCTTTCCTTGTTGCTATGTATCTGCATAAGATCTAGCCGTTGGGGCAAAGTTAGTATTTTTAGTTGAACACACGTTATGCAATGCTATGTCCATTGATTATCTCTCTATTGTGGCCAAGAAGATGACCAAAGTTATGTGTATGTACCACATAGGACAGAATACTAGTATACATATACCTAGCTAACAAAAATACTTTATAATTACGTTTTTAGCGTTATATAAGGTTTGGTCATGATGAGGAGCCATAGACGAACGGTCTGGAATGTTGCAGAAGGTTTTATGTTGACTGGGTATGGGTTCTAATTTTTCTTATAGTTGCTTCAAAAACAATAGATAAAACAGTTGAGGCTCAGTCTCACGCCTTTGTAACAGTTGGATAGTCTTTGACCGGCTGACGTCTTTGACCGGTGACGTCTTTGACCGGATGACATCTTTGACCAGGTGACATCTTTGTCAGGGAATCATTATCATAGCATAAATTCAGCCTATGTATTAAGAAATGGGTGGAAAAAGCCAAAGGATATTTTTACACTATATGAAAGGAAAATTTATTTAAAGTTTGTTATATTTATATGTACGCTCTATTATGTGCATTATCATTATGTTATGTTTCCCCTGCCTGTTCAAAGACGTCACTATCTATATCACATTGACTTTGAAGAGCTGCACTGTCCAAACTATTTTGCAATAACCATCCGCATAAACTTTTCTAGCCTTTTCTAGCTTCCCTGTCAAAGACGTCACCCGGTCAAAGTTGTCACCCAGTCAAAGACGTCACCCAGTCAAAGACGTCACCCGGTAAAAGACTATCCAATTGTTACAAACTCGTGAGACTGAGCCTTGAGCTTACCTGATACCTTCTACCTGGGTCTGCTTCATGATGAAGCGTGAGAGGGGTTCAACAAGGTCAGAGGGCATGCCATAGATTCTGTAAGAAAATATTGAGAACATAAATGTATTTAACACAGTGTTTAACACAACTGTTATATTGTGTGCTTCAAATCAATGTTACCATATTACGTCTGTATTATTTAAATAAATATGGTCCTTTAATAAGATTATCAGTTTGTCTTAGAACACACCTAGCAATGATATCTAGTGCCGGTGTGAAATCACTATTGTTTTCAAATGATTTGACAATGTTATCATCACATAGTTGAAACATACTCTAAATTTTCCAGCAGTGCATGTTTCCGTAAAGCGTTCTTAAGTTCATCAATGCTGTCTTCATTGAATTGTCTTTTGTTGAACCTATAACAGCGAACATGATTATAATATTTAGATTGTATACCTTTATGTTATCTTAGGAATAGAAATGATCCAGCACCTTAGCATTACGATGCACCATTACATCCTATGGCCATAGACCTAAAAGGGAGTCTCAAAATTGTGAATTGATCTGTGCTATATTTTTAGAAAAAGTACCTTCACTTTATCCTAATCCTATAAGCGGTACTGGCGATCTGATATGCAAGTATGAATAAATGTATACAATTATGTTTATCTATGTATGTATTTTGATGCATTGTACATACCATAGGCTGCATTTGGAACTGTTATCTTTCGGTATTTGCCTCTCTGTTGGTTCCGCCTGCTCGCCATGGAAATATCTGCCACCATACCAAATAAGAATCACACCACTTGTTATAGGGTACAACAAGCATGTGTTCATTTTACTGCACGGGGTAGTTTGCCAATTCATAAACCTTCCAGTGTAACATAGTAATTACTATATTATATTATTCTTCTACCACAAAGAGAAAATGAAACTTTGGGATTCAAATGGGGATCACTATATCGAACATTAGAATCATTCTAACTTACTCTGAACCTATTGGGACATTACCTGGGTTGTGGTTTGTAAACGTTGAATTCCCTTTGTTGTCCTAATTCATGAGAACGGATGTGTTCAACCTTCAAAATGGATTCCAGCGCTGTACCTTAGGAACGTATGCATTATATAAAATATGAACTGAGACCGAAATAATACATAGAAAGCCTATCTGTATTATATGTACTACATAAATGTTACCCTCGGATATCCATGACATATTAGCATTCTTTTATCATTTTCAAAAGTCGAGTCCCTATGATGTCATAAAGGCCTATGTCTCACCAAATCAATCCAAGTTGAAAATCGATGACCAGATGCAATCTATGACCAGCTTGAAAGAAAACTTTGTATTTAGGGCAGATGTATTGACATTAAAATAGAATTAGTAATACAAAGTCTTAAAACATCGATCAACTTCCCCCCCCCCCTTTTCTATATATACATCTGCACAAAATGAACTGTTTTCTTTCAAGTCAGTCATAGATTGCACACGTTCATAGATTGCAACCGGTCATATACTTTCAATTTGCATTGATTTGGTAAGACACAGCCATAAGTATATTTGAAGTTATCATCATCATTTGTGATTTTCTAATTGTACAGCTTATGCTAAAGAATATTGTGTATTTACCATCGAATGATTCTGAGTGTTGTGTAGGACTGCTGTCAACTTGTGGTGTAGGACTGCTGTCAACTTGTGGTGTGGGACTGCTGTCAACTTGTGGTGTGGGACTGCTGTCAACTTGTGGTGTGGGACTGCTGTCAACCTGTGGTGTGGGACTGCTGTCAACCTGTGGTGTGGGACTGCTGTCAACTTGTGGTGTGGGACTGCTGTCAACTTTAACTGTAGAATCACATGGCACTCTCCAAACTTTATTTCTGTAATGAAAGCGTTATTAAGTATATATTGAATCATCATTCTTCATGCAGCACTGAATGGTTAAACTTCAATTTTAAGGCATAGATTTGTTTGGAAAATACTCCTTTTCTAGCGATCTCAAATATCAATTGTATGCATCATTGCCTTGTACTAAACACAGACTGTTTATCAGATGAGAATGAATTCTAATGTGTATGCCTACCTTTCAGTTATAGGGAGCTCTGCCACGTTGCCAGTTTCTTTTATGAACGGTGTCAGTGCGCTTTCTAGCTGTTCTGATCGGCTTTCATGGATAAGCCTCTTGATTTCAATATTGCTGTCCTCTCGCTTAAGTACCTGCAAAACATTTTTCAACGTATCAATGCTGTTTCTATCCCTGGGCCAGACTTAAATGGTATACTAGGATCAGTATACGCTATGCCATTTTAATCTAGTGGGCATACATTTAGCTCGAAATATTGTTACAATAACAGTCAGCAGAGTCTATTAAATAGTCTAATATGAGAACTGCTTCATAGTATAATAAATCAAAATATAGTAAATTCTCACAAACAAATTGAAATATACAATATTTTGCCAGGCACTTATTTTGATAATACATGTAATATTGTTGCACGTGGGCTGTGCAAGGGAGTATCTGGAACAATTTTGGAAACTCACTAGTGATGGTTATATTTTTATGGACATACATGCAATGCAAATTGTAATGACCGTAAGGTAGCATTACCCAAATGATGGAGGTTTCAATGCTAATTCGTTATGAATATACAGTTAGGAGTTGTGACACTTATTGAGAAAAACACACATAAATGCGAGCGTCACTGTCACTAAAGCAACCTAATTCTGAAAGTGAGGCATTGCCCGACTTTCAGAGTTAAGAACTAAGGCCTTGTAAAAATGTCTGTGTCTGTCAATTTTTAAAATGGTCGTGTCACCCGTGTCGATTTTTAAAAGGGCCGTGTCACCGTGTTGCACGTGTCAAACTTTACCCATATAGAGGCACATTATGTTCATTAGAATGAATGGTTTAGCATCCAAAATTAAGCCTCTGGACTAAAGATAAACTGAACTTACTGAACTGTAGTGCCATACATAAAAACTATTTACCTTCTTTATGTAATCTCCAACTGCACACAGACAATCATCAGTTTTCGCCTCTGTCTGTATAAATTGGAAAGGTGTTGATTTCCAATAATCATTGATATAAGTCAGCTACATGTGATAATCGCAAAATGTCAAGTAATAAATGGAGCCAGTACAGTTTTAAAGGAAACACTATTATGAGTTGGTCTATAGTATAGTGCCTTACCAGTTGAATTCCTAGGGTATTCCTCACAGATATGATGGGCTGACCCTCTCTGTCAAATGTGAGACCAATAGCGAGGAGGCGACATGTAGAGGACATACGTGAGAAGTCTTGTGAGAGCTCTTTGTCTTGGAGGAGATATGCTACAGTAAAGAATTCCTCAATGTAGAGGTGTAGAAACTCTGCCACACGTTCTCGCCTTCCTTCCTCTAATTTGTCGCTCATCAGACCGGAGTACTTGATCGCTTGCCCTGTGTAGTTAAGTAGACTGGTTAAGACAGTCCCACAGTTCGAATTGCCAGCACATTAAAAGAAATACACAAAGGTAGAAAACCCTTATTACATATTACAATCAAAGTCAGTGAAGGAGGTGATGATAAATATCATGAATACATATTAACTGCTGAAGAAAAAAATAATTTTTTTGTGGGGGGGGGGGGGGGGGGGTGACCCTTGTCAGCTGAAGTTGACAGTTGACAGCACCAATTTTTGATGTTGACAGCCAAAAAAAGTGTTTTTGAGAAATTGCATAAACGATGCAGAAATGTAAAAGAAACGTTAACTCGTAGGTAATAGGTGAGTTTGGCGTATATTTAGGTTTTACAAAATACAATAGTTCTGGATACTTGCTTTCATTTAAGGTAATGTTTGCCTTCTGGAAGTCCTTCTCATAGAACAACGACTTTGCTTTTTGATTTGTATTGTTACCATTCTTGGTCCCTGCCAGTCTCGCTAGTGGAGGCAAAGCTGCTGTTATCTGTCCATTAGCTATCTCCTGTAAAATAAGTTAATATCCATATATATGTTTATGCAAGTGGTGACAGCATATGCGATTTGAAATATACAGGTCAAATATTTATATTTATTCAAGGGGGCTTCATTAAAGTATGTACGCATATTTTCTCCAGAAATTGACCCCACCACCCCCCTAAAAATCTTGTACACATTAAAATAAAGGGTTTAATGTACGCAAATATTTTCAGAAAATAGACCCCCCCCCCCCCATCCCCCTTCGTCCGCACATACTTTATGGAAGCCCTCCAAGCATCTTTAGATGCATGAGTAACGTTTATTCAATAGACAATGGACAATTGAGGAAAACATAGGTTACTCCTACCAAAATAACCCCAGATATGATCCTTGAATATGTCACTTGATATGCTGCTGGTGCTGCTATGAGTCTACACATGATAGAACATAACAGAGGACTTTCGCACAGTTGTATGAAGTATTCATTGTTTTCAATTTGCTCTAGGACCCGTTGTTGCTTGCTGTCGGGAACATTTTCCGCAATGTATTCCTGAACGTCAGGCCACTTGAATGTTGTCAATGTCAAGTGCTCCTTGTTTTGTCCATGTGCACAGTAATTTCTGAATGTAAGCAGAGTTTTATCTTAGAAAGTGGAAAAGTTTGATGTGAAGAAATCCTTCAATTACATTACAATTAGGACCCATCCCTAAACTCTCATAGGGGTACATGTGAAGATTTCCTGCCTGTTTACCGAGAGAGTATGGGAGATATGTTAAACAGCCAATGGATTCTGACTTACTGCAGAGTCAAATCCAGTTTGTTCTGCACTAAACTAAAGGTATATGCTGTTTGACACTCCATTTCTATCAGAATCATATGACAAACACACATGGCACCTTATGTTCCTTTAGTGAGTGTATATTATAGAAACATGTCCCCGAGTGTTAGGACACAACACAGTCTAAGCTATTTTTCAAGACCAATCAGCCATGGACTGAGTACTGAATGTGTACGTATGTAGTTCATAGATTCATGCTAGTAAAAAAGGTACTGTATGTAACACGTCAACATGACACCCATAAGGACATTCTCATTCAACAGACAAGAATCCAAATCTTTCTTGAAGCCTAGACTTCCTCCCTTTTACATTAAAATAGACTGGTGCTATTCCTATTCTGTAGCAATATGAAACTACCAATCAAAGTCGCATCTAAGGACATTCGGCCCCATATGCACACAGGTTTAACAGAACAGATAGTGATATATTACTCACCTGGATGCTACAATTTTGGTGCACTCCCCCAGTGAACGGTTATTGAGAATGGACCGGCACCAGTCTGAAGGATATTTGCTGAATTCTCCACGAACAACCGTTTGTATTTTACTGCCTTGTTCCAATGCATCAGTATTATCTGAGTGAAATAAATTGGGATTAAAAATTGATTTATTTAAACTTGTCTACCTTCTCTGATATAGTTGGTTGCTTCATTAGTTACCCCTTTGAAGATTAAAGTTAAAATAGTCAATAGTCATTGATTGTTTTGGAATATCTAACCAGCTATTCGAAACCCCACTTTAGACAATCATAGATAAAAGACTCACTTACCAAAAAGGATGGCAAGAACGTCAGATCTTTTTTTCAACCACATTGGAAGCTCTGGGTAATTTGGTGCTATTGGGTACTTTGAGTATTTTGTCAGAAGCTCAGGCAGTGTGACAGGGTGATCAACTTCCACCAATGTTGATACATCTAACAGAAAAGCTAGTTTACACATGTCTGTCCGCTGTTCATTTGCCCATTCATCCATCAACCAATCCAACAACCACGTTTTACCAATACCAGCCTCGCCATAGATGTAATATGTAGAACCACTGTTGGCAGAGCCTAACAGTGAAGCCGGATCCCCAATGCCCAGCAATGAACGCTGCACAAACTTCCCATGTGTTTGGGATGTTTTGGGAGAGTTCTTTATAAGGAGTTTTGTTTCATAACGCCAATCATTCATGTAGTGATCTGGAATTAAAGTTTGATGTGCAAACGATGGATGAATATCAAAGGTCATACACAATTTGATGAATCAAAATAGGCCAATGCACTCCCTTCCTTCAATTAGAAAATATGTAACAGCTATTTATCCGTAGTTTTGTTTCATTATTTTTAATGAATTATGTAATAGTTAGTTGATATGCTTCAAACAATTAAAGCTGAACAAACCTGTTTCTCTATTGGTTGGTGGCCTCCCCATGATGGCTTCAAACATTTTAGGATGGATTCCTGCAATGACCTTACAGAACTCCTCAATGACATCTTCCTCTGAAGTTAACAATACATTGAAAAGTTTTCTGACCTGTATTTTTTTGTCTACATCATTTTCAAATGTGTTACGCAGATTCCACTGAAGGCGATGCCCAAATATTGAGACATCTAAACAGCTTATGAATTTCGGTCCTTGCCATTTCAACCGGCCTCTCAGCGTGTGCTTGTCGACCTGGAATGGATATAGAGAAGAACAGTGAGATCAATTTAGAATATTCATGCTCGATTGTCACTACTTTCTTCAATATCATTGTAGCTTATCATCGTTTCATCAAAGCAGCTAACCGGTAGGGATGTCATTGAGATTCAATTTATGTTGATGACGATTATTGACATATACTTGTCAATATATCAATGTATTGCAATTTAATATTTAGACTCTAAAGCATTGTTTATTATCTTATTAAGCTGAGATAAATAACAAAAGCAAGGGTTAATGGTAGCTTAACACCGGTTTCATTATTCTCACTGAAAATGTTCACATAATAATCATCGATATGAAATATAAAAACTCTCAGAATTCAATGCTGCGAGGTAGGAATCTGACTGGTCGAAAGGATAAGTACCCCAACTATAAACTGAACTGTTTGACTGAAATTAGGCATACTATTCCCTCCCTATATTAGTAAACATGATGAAAAACATTTCTAAGGATGCACTGGATCAAAGTCCATTCAGGTTCCATGATACAAGTTCATACCTAGTTTTTTCCAGTGGCAGAGAACAATTTCTCATGAAAAAAATATTGACATGATTATATTGACATATGAAAAATGTCAATATAATATATTGAAATATTGACATAATAGCGATAATTATATCAATATACTGAATGTCAATGACATTCCTAGCTAACACCCATGTATGGCAATGGTTGCACAGTTGCATGAAATGTCATTGTTACAACGTATATAGAGAGCAGTAGAATGGAGTTTTAATGGATAGTATAGGCCCGTTTTTACTGGACTTGTACTGTCTGTTATGGTTCTCTACCCTCTCTATGCATGGAAACAACTATCAACTGATAACATGTAGGACGTTACTTTTATACTGATAAGCTGGTCTTTTTGGGTGATTGAGTCATGCAACTCCTGTTAAAGTAGGGCGAATATAGTAACATCAGATTAGTAATACCTCCTTTTCCATGTTTACAGTGTCTTGAGCATCACTGTAGTCGTGCTTCGGTCTGTGGGAATTAAATTGTATATAATCATAGGAAAACATTATTTGAATTTGTCGGAGTATCAAATAATACCTACAAGTTAGTTGGAAGTTCCATTGAAAAAAAAGAAAATAGTTATCAATGCTGATTCAAATACAATACAACGTAAGTCTATAAAAAGTGGTCGTCTTCTCGAAAGTCTTGTTGAAAATCGGAAGGCACTGTTCAGATATACCCCGACAAAACACATTGCATATATTTACATCCGTTTATAATTAACTATGTAGCTGTTGCTTTACATGAAAGAAGCTGAAATCACTGCTGGCACATAGTTTTGAAGGATAGTAGTTGTCAATGTGACTTCCATATTGTTTACATACACTAACTAATGTCATAATATCAGATTCTGAAGATATGCGATCCCTTAGAGTATGTAATGTGTAAACATCAACCTCCCACCTCTAGTTTTCCTATCTAACACAATTGGAGATATCAGTGCTATTTCATTTTATAGTCGGATAGACACTGAGGGTCACCGTCCACAGAGCATAAATAAGCCGTATATACGGCCATTCTATACACAATTTACATTGGGAATGTTTGGCAATTTTCTTGATATACGGCCGATTTATGCTCTGTGGACGGTGGCCATAAGGTGTCTCTTCTCACATACACTTCACAGATAATCTTTAGGCTCCAAAACTTAGTCACTAAAAACTAACCTTGTTAGTCATCTTATATGACCAACCATGGTTAGTTAATCAGTTATAGTCAGTAGTGACGAACCCACCGTAGTCATTTCATTCCTATGAGTATGAGACTATGCCTCTTCTAGAAAGGAATTTTGTGTCACCTTAGTCATTTTTGAGTATCAGTTTGTCATTCTAACCAAAATCCCTATGATTAGCCTAGGTTAGCCACTACAGACTAAGGCCCGTAGCATTATCTCTTCAACACAATCAATGTCCATAGTAGATGAAATTTGAATAACTTTTTCTGACTTGTATTACCTTGTATTTCTGTCTGGGTAGATGAAATAGGAAGTCCCATTTGACATTGTTAATAAAAAGGAAAGAAGAAACAATTTGTCAGAAATGCTGCTGGTCAGAAAATCCACTTATGCCCACGTAGGGGAGAGAGGGGCATGTTGAGCCACTTATTCACTTTTATTTTTTTCCTGACTTTATCAAGGTCATCTGAACTTTGATTTTGTATATAGCAGTTACCTTATATCATTGCGCTATATGGCGACCCATGGCAAAGCAAGTATGGTCATTTGTTATACTTCTTTTAATTTTTTGAAAATAAAGTCTTTGGGTGGTTCAATGTATCCCATGCCCTGGGCAGGTTGACCCACTTACTGAGGCACTTCGAACCACATATATTGAATGGTTCAAACAATCAGCAATATGGATTTATTATTGAAAGTTAAGGTGGGAAAACTTGCTATTGTTACTTTGCATAGGATTGAATATGAAAAATACATATTTAATGCATACAAATCATTAAATTATAGCTTCTAGTTTAGTCACTGGGTTAGAGCCTTACACATTTTCCTTGAAAGTTAATATTAACCATCTTCAGAGGATTGCTGCTATTTGCATGTGTCATATAAATATTTAATTATATTCTTTTCTGATATAACAGGCTGTTCTGCTTCTGAGAAATAATACATCTGAAAATAAACACACTATGAATAATAATTTATTATCACAACTAACAAAACATGTATTCTATTCTACTTGTATAACCAAAGTGTATATTGATATTGCGTTTCTTTCTGTGTGGCTTAATTCTGTGTGGCTTAATGGGTGGTTTAACCCGTAGGCCTACCTGTTGGGTTAGCCTATGGTTGACCCAGAGAGATGGAACTGAGCAATATCATCTCATCTATTGCCTACAAGCTTACAAGGGGACCTTAAGAAATTCTGCCCTCTGGTGAAAAGTGGTGATACTTTGTCCCTCTATGCATTGCACAGGCACGTATGTTGTAAATAATGGAACTAGTCCTTCAAGGCAGATATTTGGGTACCTTGAGCATGGTTCAAGGTGCCACAATTTTTGTGGTTCAATGTACCCCATGCCAACCATCATAGATAAGGTTGACTTAATTCAAATTACATAACACCTTCAGGATTAATATCAGGTTCTGCGCAAGCATTCAGATATATACGCTGACCTCCATATAGATCTTAGGCCAGCAATGTATTGTAACAACATAAGAAAAATTTACCACGTGGTACTAAGTCCATCACACATATCTACCTCTATAAAGATGCAATCAGCCCTATCTTGATGTTTCAGGAGAATTCCTATCTTTCGGTCCTCTTCTTCGCAGGAAAGACTTGAAATGAGTAAAATAGGAATGACATACTTCTTAAACACTTTGCCCTAGTATTATAGATTGGCTGGTCACATTGCATTGATCGCAATTAGTTAAAGGTAAACACCATACTGGAAACGTAATACATGATAGGCTTTGAATTAGTAATAAATAACATTGATTTCCGTGTCATTTCACTTTGATTATCACTGTATATCTCCCAGGCATTGAACTAACTTTACCGAGGGGTGTTCAGAAAAATTGCTGGGTGGTCCAAAATCACATTAGATCCCCGAATCTCTTGGGAAAATAAGCATCCTATGCCTGCAATCTATACAGACTAGAATAAGGCACTATGTCTGGGAATACATAAACAATCAACGGAGCAGTTTAGAATCATTTTAACGGGACATACGAGGCAGAGGGTCATTGATCAGTTTGGTAAACCGCTAGTAGCTCGGCAGTTAGATATATACTATATTATCCGGAAGGCATTACATGTAAGTCCTTGGCTGTTGTAACATAGTATCATAGAATCAACTTGCCTCACTTACCGATTAGGGATCAGATTAATACAGCTCACTCGCCTGACAACCTTTCATCTTTAATCCGCACCAGTCCAATAATATAATCGCAATCCACTCCAAAGACACACATTTAGTTTCTCCCCTTTTGCCTCACCGAAACATAGGTCAATTAAACATGGTCATAGACCTTATGCCCTATTAAAATTGTTTGTGTAATGTTTGTCTAAACGACTCTAAGAAGACAGATAAGCAAATACCTGCATGTCTAAGCAAGTTAAAAAGAATATGTGTTATGGAGATACAATGCATAGTCCAGCCAACAAGTAGCTACTTGAGATAACAGCCAATAGATGGTTGTCAAGCAGATTAACCATCAAGATAAGGTGAACCATACCCCTGGACCATACCATCGACTCAAGGAAGAAGGCGGGGTGAACCGTTTTCTGCATGTGACCCATAACCAGATAATATTTAAAACGTGTTTATTAGGTTCAATTAATACAATTACAAAGTAAGAGTAATTCCAACCTGTATTGTATGTGTAAATATTCACTTCTGACCACTACGGCTGGGCGCGTTCTACCTTTACATGATTTATTGGTCAATAAAAAACAGTAAATACCCTATATACACAATTGGGAACTCTTTGACTGATTTCAAATTCTCAAGTGTAGATTGCTTTAATTACAGTACCCTTTGAATACTAGATGAAGTAATATTTTCACTTGGTGAACCTGTGAGAAAAGTACCAGCTAACTCGACTAGTTGATAAATTTAATCTGGATTAATGTTTTGAGGATAAGATACATAAATAGCTCTCTCATCATCTAAATAATCATTTCAAAAAAGTTAACTCGACATGAAATCGGTGCTAACACATACTCTCACACAGAGTGCTTACAACAAGAAAATATATCTGACAAAAATGGAATATTGTTTTTCATAACTAAAATAATAAATCTATAGAGAAGAATGGATTTTCAAAAACTAGTTTTTACAGTAAATACCAAAAATATATTCATTCTCAAATGTTGTATTAAAACTAACTCAAATGTGACTATACATAGTTACGGATATTTACCCGTAACTGGTCACATAGGATCCAATGAATGCCCACATATATACATATTTCATTCCAGTGTGAAAACATAGCTGTCAAAAGGTGTCACAGAGGCCCACTCACAGGGCCCAGTCACAGGGGCCAGTCACAGGGGGCCAAATGGCCACTCCAAATTCAAATTGACCACTCAACAGGCAGCTATCACCTAGCATCCTATATAAGAATGCTATAATATGTTGAGTCTCAATGTTAAAGGATACCTGTCATACATTTATATCGGGCCAAAGGACCAATTTCTTGGGAAAGGGCCACTTGACAGGGACCAATGGGCAAGGATGTCACTATTCCAAGGCCAGTTATCATGCGGGCCACTTACCCGATGTCAATTTCCACACAGGAACCTATAAATTGCCACATGTATTCCATCCCAATGCTAAAGGATAGCTGTCACAAGTTGGCGTCCATCAGCTTGACAGCGACAGTGAGTTTTTTCATTATGAATATTTTTTTCTGAAGACATGAAACAAAAAAAATCGTTGAAAAAAGAAAACGCTCAGAAAAAAAAACTTCACTTTGAAAGAAAACAGTTCACTTTGAGAACAAAAATTTTACATTTACATTTTTTTACGTGACCTTCCTGGGGCCACCATACATAGGCAGCTCAATTAGGATATAATGGCTCAAACCTCTGACCCATGTTGTTTTGGCTATTTCTGGCCCTTTTCAGGCTTATAGCCCTACAGAATAACCAGTTTTGCACCAATCTTTTCAAAAGTGTGGTATATGTGAGAAAACATCCCAACAATTCGGGATTTTTCTTTCTTTTGTGTATTGGCCCAATATTTTTTGTTTTTAGGCCCTCCAAAGGCCCAAAAACCCTTAAAAACGTCAAAAACCCTCTAAATGACATGTTTTACATGTCCCCCATGTCTACTAAGACAGTAACAGCCTATCCCTAATATCATTTTCTATTAGGCCTATGGTATAGTCAATTAATTTACAAGGATTTCACTAGATATGTACCATATTTTTTTCTACACAGCCATTTAAGTGTATATTGTCAGCAAAATTTTCAAATGTCCTTTCATCTTGATACCACTATACAGTAGATAAACAAGATCCAAACAGTATCCCTTGTACCCCAGATCGTGAGGTAACTATTGTGTCTTTTGCCGGAAAAAAGAAATTTTGAAAAAAATCTAATATTCCAGCCTCCAGGACCGAATGTGTATTGTGATACTTATTTTGGTCCCGGAGTCACCCTCTTATTTTAGTCTCGGAGTCACTCGCCTTGCTGATAAAAGTAAAACCCACACAGAATTGTTAATATCCTATATATTTTAGTTATCTCTAGTGCCACTGCTTCCTATCCACCCCCTCTAATGCTCTAAACCAGAAATCTGATGATTCCACTAATTTAACCTACATTTATACAATATTTTATTGTGGGTGACTCCGAGACCGAAATAAGGTGAAATAGCCGCTTTTTAGGCCAGTACTGTGCCAAGTAGGTTCAACGAAGGATCCTAATGGTCCATATTTCCTAAAGTATATACCATCAGGACATTGTACAGAGATTTTGACAATTAATTAAACCATTTTGAGTGAACTAGGGTAAAATGAGAGTATGTTGTTAAAATTTTAATAATTTTGATAAATTTTCAATATTCATCGAGCTGTATCTCAAAAACTATTTTTCTGAGGGTATCCATTCTTGGTATGCCTTAAGATATATGTTGTCCCAGTTTGTAAACAAAGTTATTAGTTGCTGTTATGTACTTTAAGACATTATGTACATAATCACCTTATTTTGGTTTGTGAGGCAATAAAAAATGAACCGCTAGGGTTAGAGATGTATCAAAAAGTATTCCAAGGAGCCGAGATATATACCTTTCAATAATATGAACTTGTTTAAATATATTAAGAACTTTCTGATTTGTCCTTCCTCTATCCTAAAACAACATAAGTCAGGAGTTTGAGCCGTATACAAGTCGAATTAACTTTGAAAAGAGTACATACTAGTATCTAGCCTCTTTTGGTTCATCTGTTCTTGTCAAGCACTCAAGTCAAGTCAAAAGGGTAGTATCAGCGAACCAACTAATGCCCTTTTTTATATACATATGGGCAGAATAAATGAAAATGTCACACAATATGATTTTTCATGAGAACCTTCTTTGGACAGTTTGTCATGCTGAAACAGATGGTACCAACATTTTTCTGTTATGTGTATTGTTGGCGAAATCATAAAATGCCATAGCAATAGATACACCAATGATTCCGTGTAATTCTTTTGCCATTCAATAGAGCATGTAATATGTATAATTATTCAGCACACAGAATTTAGAAACACTTAACATTACCCACAATATGGAATATAATTCATCTCATTTGATAAATGGAGTCCCGAAATCATGCCGTTTGAACTTTGATTAATTCATTATTTCAAAACTGTATAGCTTTATACATAATGTCTTATGGGTTACAGGTTACAGCACTGTTGTCAGACTATCAACTAAGGACATAATAAAAGTATAGGGTGTCCAAACTATTTCTAATGGGTGCAGAAATTTTATGTTTATCGTGCAGAATCAATAGAAAGATTGTCTCTTGCTATGCAGTGAATTGGGTCAGAAATATCCGTCCCCTGCCGTAGTGTATAGGTCGAATCCCACAGGCCGATTTATGCGCCCAGCACCTCTGCATTCTATGCCTATTGCATTCTAAGAGCCTTGCGTATACTCCAAATCACAATGGTTTTTACACAATGGTTATTACATGCTATTGCAAGTGCCCAAATCCCACTGTGGTACATTATATAGTACTGAACCTCTGCATATTTGACTGCATGTGTGAGTATTAAGTGTTGTAATTCAGGGAGTTACTTCATGATAATTGTGCTTATAGTTGGTTTACTATACATAGATATATACATTAATTTACCATTTGAAATAATACATGATATAGGACTAGTGGTGGGCAGATTATATATATTATTTCTGAAAAATGGTTGTAAAATGCTGTCTGTGTATTTTCAAAAATAGGGAGTGCCCCCCCTGACTTTCTAGATGATTGATGTGTACTATGTACATAATGAATTCGCAGAGATTTCCCTATTAAGCAAGGGAAAATATGTAAGTATCTAGATCTTATTTTATGCTAAATTTGCAACAGATCCCTTGCAGTTATATCTGTCTGTTGTAGTTATATCTGTTGCGAATTGGAGGGGGCTCCCCAATTCGCAACAGATTGCCAATTCACAGAGATTTGCCAGCATAGATCGCCCTGTGGGATTTGACCTTATATATGGTAGCGATCCAGGTGCAGTGGAGGGTAACTTACATAAGGCCAACACCCACAAGGAGTTCTATGGCGCAGGATCCTCTGCATTCTATGCATATTGCGATCTGGGAGCCTTGCTTATACTCCAAATCGCAAGCCTTCTTACATATTACTGCAAGTATCAAATCCCACTGTTATACACTATATGGTACATAATCTCTGTGAATTGGAATATATTGACTTTATATGTGAGTATAATTGGTAGTATTTTGGGGAAGTCACTTCACAATAATTGTGGTTATAGATTATTTACCATCCTAAGGATATCCAGTAATGTATGATTTGAAATAATGCATACTGAAGGACTACATCTTGGAAGACGATAGACATTATTCATGATTAAGGCCTCAATATGATGTCTGTGTATTATCAGATATGACTCACTCTCACCAAATCAGTGCAACTAAAAAAGTGACGTACATGATCAGTGGACGTACATGATCGGTGGACGTACATGATCGGTGAAGTACATGATCGGTGACGTACATGATCGGTGACGTACATGATCGGTGATTATTGACTGCCCCAGTCTTTCTGATCATCATATAACATAAGTAAACCTTACCAAGGTGTTCATATAATGTCTGTATTGGTATTTAAAATGGTTTAAATGTGTAAATGATTCTAGTAAGAGTATTTTACATGACATTTCAATGCCGATCATGTACGTCATGTGACGTACATGATCGGTGACGTACATGATCGGTGATTATTGACTGCCCTACTCTTTCTGACCATAATAAAACATTTATAAACCTTACCAAGGTGTACATATAATGTCTGTCTTGGTATTTCAAATGGTTTAAATGTGTAGATGAGTCTAGTAAGAGTATTTTACATGACATTTCAATACCGATCATGTACGTCATGTGACGTACATGATCGGCCATTATTTATTGACTGCTTTAATTACCTTTTCTGACCATATTTAAAACATAAATCAATCATAGTGAGGTGTACATATGATGTAGGTCTAAATATGTGTAATCATAGACAGGTCAAGCAGTGGGTAAATAGGAAATTTTACATGACATTCCAAGCCGATCATGTACGTCATGTGACGTACATGATCGGTTACACATTGAGCCCCCCCCCTCCGGCCCCTATACATATTTTGGGAGGTTTTTTTTTCTAATAAACTCCCCAAAGATACATTACAGCCTGTAGGTATGGTTGGGAGAGTTAAACATCGTAGTGCAGGGGGTAAAAGACGGATTTTGGACTCTGCCGATCATGTATGTCCGCCGATCATGTACGTCCGCCGATCATGTACGTCACTTTTTTAGTTGCACTGATTTGGTGAGAGTGAGCCATATCTGAAGTGACCCCCCTTAATTGTTTGCAGAGTGAATTCGCAGAGGTTTTCCTATTAAGCAAGGGAAAATATCTAATTATCTAAATCTTAGTTTGTGCCCAATTCGCAACAGCTTCCTTGTAGTTATATCTCCCTCTTGTAGTTACATCTGTTGCGATTTGGGAGCAGGCTCCCAAATCGCAACAGATTCCCAAATCGCAGAGAATCTACAGCATAGATCGCCCTATGGGATTTGACCTATAGGGAATGTAGTACCTCCCAGAAAGGATATCCCCACACATCTGTTCATCATGATGACTTTTCTTCATTGGTTAGTTTTTTGGGGTTTTGACAGTCGATACTAGCCTTATACACAATTTAAATGTGTGGTCACACTCTTTTAGCCTCCTACCTACATTTTTTGGCTTCCAAGGTACGCTTTCCAAAAGTGGGTGGTCCACTGGCAGCATGTTCACTCCCCATTTCCCACTTACTTGTGAATATAATCACTTCTGAACATATACAAATCATGGCAGAAACCCCACAAGCAACCCAAACACGATTTTTCATCGCTCAGCTATTAAACATCTTAAAATGATAAATGACCAGTGCCAAGAGAAAGGGTATGACTTTCACACTGAGGGTTTTATCTTCGCCTACCCTTAGATTGATAGATAATGAGCTAAAATTGGTGAAAATTGGTGAAGAGTATATATTATTGCAGTGCAACCAATAGACTGGAACGGATTTCTAGGATAGGTACTGGTGCTGCGTGGACAGAAAGGGGGGTAGAATTACATTACATTTTATTTGGATTGAAAATGTATCTTACACATGGCTAATCATATCAACTTGGGAGCTATTTTAATTTACTTGTTTCAAATCGGGCCAAATAAAAAGAAAAGGTGTGTTTCAGGTTACTCGACCCTACCTCAAAACAGGGCTGACCATAGAAATTGTTATCCAATTCTTATAAAAAAAAAAATTTTAGGTCATTTCGGGGCCATTTCAAAGTCAATTTGGTGATCCATGAGTCGACGGTGTGATCAGCGAGTCGCCGCTGAAGTTCATGAGTCAAATTTTGGGTACTTCTCAGAACGGAGTTAAAACAAAAATTAGACCTACCTAGCCTAGATTTTCAAACCATGTAACCTGAAACACACCGTTTTTTGGCCTCGTTGATACAGATACATATTTTTGAGTGGTTTATAGGTTCTGGAATTACCTACAGCTACCTGAAGCCCCCACAAATAGGTAAAGTAAATCTTTTTGAGATTATGCTGGCGAAAATTGGCGATAGGAGTTCTCCTGGGATAGAGAAATGAACTCAATACTTAAGTGTTTGGCATGCATATTTCCAGAATTTACTAATGAATTACGTTCTTGATGGCATATGTTGGCAGGTAAAATTGACTTTATATCGAAGGAGAACTCATGGAACTTCAACAGCTTTTCTATGGTTTTGGGCACCCCCCTGTCTTATGGTCAAGCCATTACCAGTAGGCCTACCTGCCTCATGCAGGGATGTTATTGGGTACGTACCTGTAGTGGTGGATAGCACACCAAACTGGGGGAAACTGACAGGTCGATTAAAAACCATAGAAAATAATCTATAATGAGTAGGTCTACAATGTTCGCAGTTCTGATATTCAATCTATCCCTTCATCAGTACTTAATCATGAATTCCGATCAGTTTATCAGTTAACCGGCCACATAAATTACATAGCAGTAACAACTTGATTAACAATATGAACCGTCACTTTTGACATTATATCCAACATATATACCGGTAGTATGTTTTTGATTCTAAACCTGTCCCAAAGTGCTAAAAGGTATCGTATTTATCATCAGCTGTAGACATAACCTTAATCAGTGTATGGACATACTAATACCAGCACCTCCTCAAAGTCGAATAAGGAGCGCTATTGATGAGTAGAAAGGTTTTTCATGGAAAGTTTTATAGAAAATGGTCCGGCCACCCTTGTCAGTTGAAGATAGTTCTTCAGTATCCACTCAGTGCTGCCACCCAGAGCTTATGTTGAATGTTAATTTCAGTATTTACATAAATTAGTTCCCTCACAACTCACTTGGTGTCGTTAGCGCCTAAGTAAGGGATGGAATCTACAGTATTGTTTAGATCTATATACTGGAAAGGCAGCCGTCTTGTCCTTCCGGTTCATGTAGATAAGAGTTCAACATGGTACAGCAGAGATAACATTATCTGTCCTGACATAAACAGGTTACTGTCTTATCCAAGCTGTCTTTAGTCATCAGTAAACACTTTACTAAATGATATAGTTCAGAGCTTCAGTAAGCTGTAAAACTGTTCATCTACTGAGTTCACCGGCTGGATGGATTAAATAGCAGAGTAAATTTTGAAGTATCTTATTCATAAGAAGAGCAATCTAATATCAGTGGTAATTCTTTCAACCACATTGTATTTGATATTTTTCAGTAAAAATAAGGCGTATTACTGAAATGTATGATAATTTTCTAACCAAATTATGTAATGTACCGATCTCCTACAGTGTGATTTTATATAAGTGTGGTCAATGACGTTACTTTACATATGTGT